>CM023458.1:40106695-40335338 GCA_013339765.2 Haemaphysalis longicornis
AAGGGAAGACACCTCCGTTGCCGCTGAGAAGAGGCGGATGCGTGCTGCTGGCTCCTCCCTGGTCCAGTCTGTGTGCGTCATCCTCGCCATTGTCGGTGCTGCCTTCCTCCTGATCTCCTTCATCACGCGTGCGGCAACACGACAGGGGAAGTCTGGACTCGGCGGAGGGCTCGCACTCATTACCACGCTGCGGTACTCGTGCGAGACCGACTCCTGTCGGGACGCCGTGGATGCCTTGAGCAGCTCAATTAATAGCAGCGCCTCACCCTGCACCAACCCGTACGAGTACGTCTGCGGAAATTGGGGCGCCACGGACAACGCTACGGGCGCACCGGTGGCCTACAAGAGTTTGCTCAAAAGGGGATACGCCCAGGCCGCGCAAGGCCGCCTCCAGAATATCTCTTCGAACCCTTGCAGCTTGGACGAAGACGTGGGTAAAGTGGCCTGCGTGTACGCTTCTTGCGTGGCCTTCTTCACCGGAGGACATTTGACGGTCGCTCACTTGTGGGAGGCGGCGGCCATAAATGTATCTGAGTGGATGGCAGCCACGACGTTCCAAGATTTGTTTACCCTGATGGTACGCGCCAATCTTGATTCCACCCTGGAAACCGTCTTTCACGCAAGGCGGGAAGATGAACGCACCGCCGTCATTCGTCCCGGAACGTGTTTGGCGTGTAATAAGGTCACCATAGAACTCTTGAAGTCCTCCATGTCTTTTTTCGTCAACGCTACCCGCATCGACTTTGACAGTTTCGTCAACTCAGTCTGGTTGCTCGACGGATCCTTAAAGAGGACCGAAGGCAAGGAGGGAACTGTTAGGGACGTCACAGATGCGGACATTTCTTTACCTGGTATGAGCCTGTCCTGGATAAAAGCACTCTCAAAACACCGCTTGTTTGTCCAAGATGAGAGGCGGATTCGGCTAAGATCAAGCAACCCGCCGGCTATTTTGTACGTCTTGACAGCTCTACATCAGGCCGATCTCGATGTGGCGAGGGCATACGCCATGCTAGTGCCGCTCGCTAAATTCATATCTGCAAACTATCAGCTTGGCATCGACGCAGGGCGTCTAGACAACGTTTCTAAGTTCTCCCTCTGCGTGAACAACGTGAACCTCTTATTCAAAACAACTTTCCAGAAGTTCATGTCCTACCTCCAGAGTGAGAAAGCCGTCGTCGAGGCCAGACACATGTGGGCCGACATCCAGATCGAAGCCTCCAAGTCGCCCGGGATTTTTTCGGACATTCAGCTGGACAAGGCGAAACTCCAGGCGGCGAAGATGAAGGCATACGGTACGTCCATATTTCGTCCACGCTGTGTTACTTGCTGCACCACTATCGGTATGCCCTGTCAGTAAGACTAGTTAAGTCTAAGGTGTAGTCTACTGTTGAGCCTTAGTCCAGACACGCTTCTGGCTGTTAATTACGAATTGGGGCCTTGATGCGTCACGTTGGATGGCCTCTTCAGACATCGCGTAAATTGCAGATTGAAAGAGGAAAACATTTCTTGTTAAATAAAGGAGTCTAACAGCATTTGAACTATGGTTCTGTAGTACCGTGCCACACTTATTATCAGACTGAAAGAGGAAAACATTGGTTGTTGAAGAAATCATTGTAACAGCGTTTGGAGTATTGTTCTGAAGTACCGTGCGACAATTAATATCATTATGTACTATGCTTGCTGCAGTATTAAGGGGCTTCTCATGTTGGGACAGTTCATGTACCAAAGAACCACCAAACTTACTGTGTGTGAGATGAGGTTCCCGTTGTGACGACGACAACGACGACAACCTCACCGGAACATACCAACGCAGTACTCGTGCATTGATTGCCCAGTGTGGTTGCGCGAAAAAGTAGTGGCAAGCCACATGAGGGGCTGACGCGGGCCAATGGGAAGTGGCCACAAGCGAAGAGCTGGGGTGGTCAGGCGAGAACTGAGGAGACCGCCGGGAGTAGTGGACGGAGCGGGTTCGAGGAGGGTGACGTCCAGGTGGAAAGACTCCAAGCCGCGACTCCTGACTCGTGGAGGCGCGCAACGTTGGCGTGCTCCACTCCTGGGACGACCCGCCGCCTGCTGCCAGTCGGCGACCGGCAGTGCACGGTTGCATCCTGCCCGTTGCTACAGGGCGCCACACTCTTATCTTTTTATTGAGCACCGATGTTCTCTGAACGGCCTCGGAGTCGGCACCAATGTTGCAGGAAGCTCACACAGAAATTCTGAAGCAGGCTTGTTATTGTGGAGCCTAGTATATTGAGAATTTATGGAAATGAAATGCAGAGGATTATTTTTAATTCCGCGATGAAGAGAGACCAAAAATCGATGAAAATGTGCTATACAACCTTTTTATATCTGTATCCTTGAATCTTGAGGGCGACACCTCATTCTGTCATTCTTTAGACGACACAGTCTGCTGGGAGAGACAGATAACTTGATATTTGCGCAAACGTGGGCCGTTTCTATTAAAAATAGCGGGACTTAGAGGTCTGTAGAATGAAGAAAAGTTGAAAAGCGTACTTAGGACATTTTTTTTTCAGTTGTAAAAAAAAAAAGACCACTGCAGCTTTGGTATAAAACGTTGTACTGAGGACATCCCGTCCGCAGTGTACTCGTTACGTGTTCCAAGTTGCTAAGCCATTCACTTCTACAAACCTTCGTGCAAACTGCGGTATTTTTTGCCATTTTTCAAATTCATTCTCCCTCAAAAAGGGAGGGTGCTAAAAGGCGTGGTTTAAGAGCCAAGTTGTGCTGCAGCACCAACCAGAGAAGAGAGAGAGAGAGAGAGAGAGAGAAGAGAGAGAGAAGAGAGAGAGAGAGAGAGAGAGAGAGAGAAGAGAAGACAGAGACAGACAGACAGACGGAAAGAGGGAGCGAGGGTGGCTCGTAAAGAAAAATTCACGCATATCCACGAAGTGAATCATGACGAGTGGGCGAAGCACTGGGGATCGTTCTTACCGTAAACCACCTGTGGCATTGCCCACTCGCGCATGTAAATGAGTGACAACGCGTGTGTTCAGTATTTACAATTCCAATCCAATCCAATCCAATCCGATACAATTCAATTTAACCCAGATCCAATCCAATTCAATCCAATTGTCCTCGCGCATGCGCAACAGTGTGTACACGGACGCCAAGGAACAAGCCACGGACAAAGCGAGGTACTAAGGTGCTTCGCCCCTAAAACTCTTTTTTGAGCCTGATTTCAAAGGTGCGGTTAGCTTCTTGGTAGGTGTTTGGGACTTTCCTAGTCCTGGCGTGCTTTCCACGTAAGCCAATAGTGTGTTACAGTAGAGCTCCTCAAAGATATCAAGGCTTAAAATGCCTACGTAACAGCACCTCCGTACTGCATGCCTGAAATCAGCTTACGGTTCTGAGTGTTCTCAGCCGATGGTTGGATGTTGTTTTCACTGCAGGCGCCCACGACTCGGAGGCGACGAACGACACAGTTTTTCTGCCCCAGTACGGGAAGGACTTCATCGCGAACCTTATTCTGTACAATCGCCAAACCAAGGCAGACCTCGACTTTGACGAGCACTTGAAGGTCACAGTGGAGGACTTCGACATCATCCCTACGGCGTTCTTCCTGCCCGACTTCTACTACGCCGGAGCCACCGAGCCGAGCGTCAACTTTGGCACCCTTGGAACGCACGTTGCCGGGATGCTTTTCAACCAGAGCTTCCCGAATGACACTTTCTGTGTGGCACGGGAATACGGCCGAGTGCGTGAAAAATTACGCCTCTCAGTTGCTAAGCTTGGAGCCCGTCGGTGACGATTGGATCGACTATCTTCGCGCCAAATGGAGCTTGGAGATCTCTCAAAAGGTGTCATCGTCAGGGCACAAGAATGTTCGCACGACACTTCTGCTATTGCGCTTCGCCCACTCTTTCTGCGGCGAGGGCACGAAGAAGATCGAGCGCATGAAGTTCGCGTTGCTGACCTCCAAGACGTTCTCCGACACCTTCGGATGTCCGAAGATCCCTGAGTTCTCGTGCTAGGGTAGTCCACGGACCCCTACAATATGTTAGATATACCTGCAATTGGTTTCCGTGGAACGCGAATACTTTAGTATGCAATAAATGACAATGCGACACAATAAAACATTTTTTTCTGGACTGGGAGCGTTCATTCACTTTCCGGGTGTTCATCTTCAAAGAGTTGGAGAATGAAATCCGTGCATAATTTTTGGAGAGATCATCGCGACACTAGTATCAGCGAAGGCGCTGGACAACTAGATGGGAGTTTTAGGTTCCCCGCTGCGTGCTGCGGTGAGTGCCGACGGGGTGTCACATTAAATTATAAAATGAAACCCGAAAGAGGAGAAACTACTTTGAAAGCACAATTAGAAATATCTTTACAAATAGTCCGATTCTCTTACGGGACTTCACGAGGGAGTTATCCAATAATAGTTGCCGTAAAATTTCGAAACCAGTGCGTCATGTTTACAATTATGAACCCAGCCACGTCATTTCATGGGGAGAAATGAGGCCATTGTGCGGCGGGAAAAAAAGAAAAGTGATTTGGCAACGGACGGAGAATATTTATGTCAGAATAAGGCGTAGATCGTGTTTACGGCAAGAGTGTTGAACGGTTAGATAATAAACCACGCAGTGAAATTAGGACATTCAATGGTTCATATCAATCTTTTAACTGCACTGTGAACGTTCACTTAGCACGTTATGTCTGGTTGCGCCCATAGGGCTTCCATGTGCACAGTTGAAGTAGTGGCGAGGACACACTAATACGACGATCATCCGGGTATCTAAAAGAAGCCGCTCAGAAGCTACAAAGGGTGTGTTTGGGGGGTCATCTAGACAGGGAGTCAACGATCCCCCATCATACTACTTTATAGAGACCTGTTTTTAGACCGAATTCTGTAATTTGCTGTAACATTTGTAGGTTGTTTCTGACATGTTGGACGTGTTCTTCAGAAGTCGTCAGGCGTACTTGCGTTGTAAAGAACTGGTCACGGTCAGTTGAGTAAGCTGAACAAGCCCAGATGAGGTGGAAAAGGTTCGGTGTATTGTTGTTGCCGCAGTAGGGGCACCGAGGACTAGCAGGGTGCCTGGGCGTTGTTCATTCGGAGATGACGTTCGGAGTGTAGGCCGAGTCAGTGTAGACTTTATTGGCAAAAATTTCTCCAGTTCTTGGCAGGGACTGTAGAGGAGCAAGAAAGCCAGGGGGTGAGGCGTCGGCAAGCCGTTGCCGGCTCAGGTCCTTAATTCGACGGTATTTTTGCTGCCAGTCCAATTCGCATGGCCTGTTGGGGCTCAGGTCTTTCTTGGATGGACGCGGGAACCATGGGAGGATTGCGTAAACACTCCCGGGCAGCATTATGCGCCGACTGGTTTCCGTCCGCTCCATGTGTGTGAGCAGGAGTCCAGACCAGGCGTATCTTGAACCCTTCTTGAGTGAGGTGTCGGATTTTGTGAAGAATGTTGGTGGCCGTAGAATTGGGCGAGAAGGTCCTGTTCAGTTCCCGTAGAGCGACATTAAAGTCAGTGATGACGCGGAACCTGTTGGTGGTGATAAATGAGGTCGCACTTTGTATGGTCTGAATAGCGCCGAGGATTCCGAAAAGTTCGACTTCATCAGTGAGACCGTATGTGCTTGTGATGTTGCGAGAGCCATTAAGCAGGGGGATGTCAGGGCAGGTCTAGGAAACCTCTGCTGTAGTGCCGTACATGCAAACAATAAAAATTCTAGGAGCACTTCACATGTTATGATATCTTTGATGTAACTTGACGTCCACCGCCTTTTTGATTAGTTCGGTACACGCCTTCTTATTCTGTTATGGCATCTCCCATGAAGTAAAAGAATAATTCAACAGGACACTTCAAGGCTGGCCCTTAGCATATCTTATCAAGGTCATCTTCGGACTCGATACGAGTGGCACACTGACCGTCTGCCTTGCGCGAAAACAGCTTTCTCTCAACTTGCCACGAATACTGGTATTGCTTTTCTGCGCACGTTTTTCTCATAATCCAAAGCAGCGTTGTGTCTAGCGCAGTCAAATTGTCAAGGAAATGCACTGCAGACTTAGCATCCTCTAGATGACTCCTTTGCTCCGTTAATGCGTTCCGAGTGCCGCGTAACGACAAGCGGAGGAGCACAGCTGGAATTTTATTTGGCTTAGACGGCAGCCTGTGGAGGCCTTCAATTTCCGCTTCAGGTAACTGAGCAAGTTTCAGATATCTGGTAAGATAATTTACTTCGCTCATCAGTTCATCGTTTGCAGTTAATTGCAGACCGTGTATCTCAATGTTTTGTCTCCTTCTGTATTGTTCAAGGCCTTAACCTGTTGCTTTATTTCAGCACATCATGGCTTGCGTTTTCAGCGGCCATCCGTTCAACTTCAATATTCAAAATATCTATTTCAGTCGCCTGCTCTTTCAATCCTGCTCACAAGTCATCGTACTTTTCGGATAACATCTGCAGCGACTGTTCCAGCGTTTGCTTCATATTCACTAGTGACTCGACTTTACTTCCAATCTGCGGTAGACCTGCAAGCTTTTCATTTATATCTAACATAACTGATCCCAGGGCGGAAATATGCTGGTGTTCTTGAATACTATTGGTATTAAGATTTGCTGAAACAAGCACGTATGTCATGTCCAGTTTTTCTTGCTCTTAGAGAGGCGAGGGCATGATCCAAGATTGTAGACGCAGTCACACTGGACATATAACGCGTTAGAACCTCTATCAGGAACTGGCTCGTTACAAACCAAACATGGAGCGTGATTCGTTATCGCGTTACGTATATGAAATAGCTGCAGCAACAGCAAATGCAGTAAGTGTCAGTGGTGACAATATACAGAAAAGGTACAAAGTGGGCAGTCTAATATAAACGAACCTGCAAAGTTGAGAGACAGCGGTTACTTCGGCGTGGATACTTCTGTCACCACTGCCACTGTGCAAATGGCGGATAAGACATCCAGACGGATACTGCTTCCGCAGCACAGCGCCTAGCCTTTGTCACTTGACTATCGAAAGAAACGCGATCCGCAACCGGCGTAGAAAAGCAAAGGTTTATTTTCACTGTTCTTGCGAAAATAGTAAAGCGGGTAAGGTCACAACGCCTGCCGTTAAAATAACTTCGCTTTTACTACTGGCATGAAGATCAAACACACATCAATTGCAACGACTACAGCTACACCACCGATTTCACTGCCTAAACAGCGGTACTGACCACAGGGCTTGATTAAAAATAATTAGGAGTGGCATTTTGTCAGCAGGTAGCGTAAGATGCTGCTTGTAGATACTTGGTTAGCTGGAAGTAGTGTTTTTCTATTATTTGTACAGAAACATTTCAATCCCTTCCTCCGGAAACAGCGAAACTTGATCTCAGTGAAAACAAACACGAGAAAAATCGAAACAAAATGACCGCAATGCGAAAACAAAACACTTCTGCCAAATTCAAAACGCAACCTCCGACGAAAACGAAACCCTTTAATTTCGCTGAGCCGTACCCAACGCAAATGTTTGGTATTCGTTATTGTATTGTTATTGGATACGTTATCATGCTTCTGCGACTGTCGGAAGCTGTTTACGTTCTTCAATGGCTACCCATGCTTCCACGGAGCGAACCATGCCGGCCTACCCATGCCGCCCTAAAAAGTCGGCTCCCCGACGAGAGCGAGCTGGCCGCACCGGCGATGTGGCGTGATGCGAGCGACGACGCTGATTGGCTCCGATTGTGGCGTGATATAACGTGACACTTTCGCACGCGCGCCCGCGCCTGCTGCCAACGGCGATCGAGAGTTGCGTCCGAGAAGGGGAATACCAGGGAGGGTTTT
The DNA here is from genome assembly GCA_013339765.2 of Haemaphysalis longicornis. Taxonomy (NCBI): domain Eukaryota; kingdom Metazoa; phylum Arthropoda; class Arachnida; order Ixodida; family Ixodidae; genus Haemaphysalis; species Haemaphysalis longicornis. Next base: position 40,114,486 of record CM023458.1, read on the forward strand.
AATCTATAATTCAGCCTGCAAGGTGCAACAGAGACACAGTTAACAGTTTATCCCTCGCCGATCCCCGAGTGCGCACGTGACAAACACTTCAAGGGCATCATCACCATCGCCATTAGAGCAGGTGGATAAAGCTCGTTTTGTCGCAAGGCCTTTAGGCGTAGGCCATCGCCGACGGTACAATTCAGGCGCCACAAGCTCCATTTGAAAAGTATGGTCGTACAATGAGCTGTTTCCGTCCGATACGGCAATCGCAAATCCGCCTGCCATTCGTTAGAGTAGAGACATTTTCATCTGAGCGAACTAATCTAGGTGCCCTGATGCGGGCTGGAGCCTAGTTGCTCCGACTGGTTCTCTTCATGACAGTCGTACTGACTTACTGCCATGAATGGGAGCTTTTGGGAAGCGCTTAGCGGCTTCCCTGCTTACCGGTCCGTCCGTGGTAATTGCGCCCTAAGACGCTGGCGGCGGCCGAGCTTCAAAGTGCTCACGTCATTACGCGTTTCAAATCGCCAGATGGTTCAAGAACCGAAGGAACCTTTGTGTAACTGAAATGTCAGACACGTTGCACTTGTGTTCGCACTAAAATTTCGACCTAGTTAAACAGTAAAAACTCCCCTGGCGTAGGTGTGCGAGTCCTCTCAATTATATTCGCGTATCGCTCTCTCGTATTAATGAGGGCGCCTTGTGCATTAGGCAACTAGGAGCATAGTGAGGCACTTTGTACACCAAAATCAGCAATGTTTAGGCTACGCAAAAGGTGTGCGACGAGCAAGGGACAAGGGAAAATCAAACCAATGTGCACTTAAGATGATTAAAACCACCAGTGAGCTGATTACAGACATTTCGATTGGACTACATGATCATCATTATATTTAGACAAAGTGGAAAAAAATACTTGTTTGCCACCGCTTAAACACCCCACATGTCGCACGTGTCGCAGCCGTCGTGTGATTGGGCGATGGACCAACCGGCCAAGCTCAAGCAATGAACTATATGAGTAGGAAACGATTTACGGTGGCCTGAAGCTTCCAATGCTTTATGGGTCGCCGGGAAGCCGCAATCGGAGATGTAATAGTTCATTTCGTCGTTTTTGCTTCTCTGGAAAATACAAGGGAACCGAAAATTAAAGCCAGAGAAAGGTTCTGACGTTGAAAGCGAGCACTTACTCAGAGTAAGGTGACGTGGCAGCGGAATAATTTACTTATCGAGGCGGGAAAGAATATTGTAGAGACAACGGCAGTAAAATAAACGTTACAGTTGAAACGATTGGAAGCAGTTACTTATTGTTCGTCTGGCGGTGCGAGTACATTGGTGAGCTTTTGCTCGGTTGTGCATACCAGTGGATATTACAGGGTGACAGCAGTGAAGAAAGGCTCCCGGCTACGACCTCAAGTCAACTACGAGTAATAACATAAACTACAGGCACGAGGCAATCAGGCGAAGCTACCGCAGCTACAAAGAACAACGTTCACATGTCGCAGGAGCGCATCAGCCTTCTAGTATTGCTGTAGGGAAACTGGCCGCTGGGCCAAACAGACGGCTGCGCGTGCCAAAGGGATTTCGGCTGAGGGTGGGCCTGGGTGGACCTGGACCGATTCCTCCGGGCAGACCTGGACCGACGCCTGCGTGGACGCACCATTTCTTTTCCGTGGGGGCTAGCCTTGTGGGGCGGCATTTTGATTCGTCGCACTTGCAGCAGCCTTTCGCAGACGCACGCAGCGGAGGCGAGTAACAGGCCCAGGAACCACATCCAGAAAGACGCCTTGCAGTTGGCCAGGGTTAGGGGCCGTGTTGGCTCCGGTGCTGGCATGGGTTCCCCGTGGAAGTAAGCCTTCTTCAGACGGTCGATGAGGCCGTGGGACCAAAGCTGGAGGATCCTGCGAATAGGCCGGAAGCTTGCGTTATGGTACGGGGAGACATCAGCGAAACACAGTTGGATATTTTGCGATAATGGACGTTTATTTGACCAAGTGGCTCGATCGTGATAGGATTGTGAGCCATACGCGAACTCCGTTAGTGCTTCTCAATTGTGATCACCTACGGAGCTCTATTTCTACCCGTACGTATTGTTTTTATCTGCAAACTACGGGCTCATCATTCTATCTGCAGGTATTGCACTTAAAGGGTGCTCAATTGCGACCGTTTTTTCACAGCCGTTGCGCATGCGAGCGAGTCAACGCAGTCGCTACTTCCGTTGTCACAGCCACGGGATGCCGGACTGAGGATACTCTCCATTGGGCGGCTGCCCTGCCAGCAGCACCTGTTGTTGATTAAAGATTTTATTCAGTCATTCACATTAACACGGAGAAAGGCAGAGCTTCGTGTATCTCTTTACCGACAAAAATACGAACACACGGAAAACTTCCCCCACATGAAAACAAAAAAGCAGGAGCTGTACTCACTGCTTATTCGCACATTATCGACAAAAAAGGGCCGTTATTTCAACAACTACAAAGTGGCCCTGAATACGATGCCTCGAGGAAAAAAGAAGGCAGGGGAGGCGAATATTTGTAGTCTTCCGTTACGGGTGGCGATTTTTCGCTCCAATCTACCACCACGATAGAAATTGCGCACTAGCGGACCCATTTGCACTTCGCCTGCTACTTGTGCCCTAAGCGAAGCTGCAACACAGAGAAATAAACTATTCGTACTCCGAGGGAAAGCTTATGCCGCTTTACCAATATTGTCATTTTTGTCCACTGGATACGACGGATGGTGGATATTTTGCGTAGGAAAACTTGTGCTAAGACATTAAACGATAACACAGCAGAGGCACTGCTCCCGAGACAGCGACATACCGTCCGCAGGTGAGTACAATCCCGGCACGTCCTGTAGGCACACATCACCGTATACTGGTTCGCTTGGATCGCTCCTTCTGTTCTTTTTAACAATTGCTGAAGAACTGTTCTGTTCAGCCTGAGTAGCCTAGAATGAGAATCGCGGGTTTTGTAGCTGGCGGACTGGGTTCGAGCCCGAGGGACGCAAATTTTTTTCGTGGACCTGTGATTTTTTTTTACTCTGGCGCGCCACATCTACCCGTTTTATGAAACGTTCTTCACCGCACCACGGAAGGTCCGGGCTTGTACCTATCTTGGAACGGAATGTAGCCCCACGACGGCTAACCTGCGCCCAAGCGACACAGCTGCCAGAAGCCTTACTTGCGGTCAAAGTGGGGCAGAAGGGGGCTTCCCTTTCCCAGCGCCAGGCACCAGCGAGACGCGGCCATCGAGGTGCGGGCCACCGCCAGTCCCTGCAGACGTTGCTCGCGAATGCGCGCCCCGCCGAAGGCTGCCTCGGCCATCCAGGCGAACTTCCGACGCTGTACTTTGGCTAAGAGGTCGTCCACGGACGTGCTGGCTCGCACCACGCGCACGAGACGACGGCGCCAGAGAAAATCGTACGCAGGACGTTTCTGCAAGGGGAGGAAGATGAGAATAATGCAAATTTCTTGTAAACTTTGTGACGAAAATTGAACGCACAGTAAACCACGTCGTCAAAATCGCACCTACAAAACACTACACGCAAGGACAGTGCCACGGATAAAACACCACAGCGACCGAACAGACAGCACGCGAGCCACAAAGCAGCGCAGAGGGATACAGGGCGCGACAGAACACCGCAGCGACGAAACATCATCTCTACAAAACAGAGCAGCGACAATACAGCTAGTACTGTGAGAGCATGCCCGCAAAACCTCGTAGCTGGAATCATGAGAGCGAATGGTGCTCCCATTTTCGGCCACCAAAAGCGTTCGTGCACGGTACGCGCAGTAGAGCGCTGCCCCATGAAGCAGTATGAAGGAATACGGTGACGTGCTTGATGCACCTTAGAATTCTAAAAAAATGGCCGCGTATCTGCTTCTTTCGTTGCAAATGTCGACGAAAGACGATAGTCGACTGGTGCCCCTGGCAAGTAAATGCCTCTCTTCTCTTTCCCGCTCACCTCTCACGCTGTTCCTCTTCCGTCTCGTTCCTCCCAAGAGAAAGCGCTAGAGTTTGCCTCAAGTCAATTTATATTTACCGCGTTGCAGTGCTACAAGTCGGCTGCTGCGATGCCAGCGCTGCCTTACGGCGGAGACGCGCGTGAATGGAGGCGCCCTGCTACAACATTTATGGAACCACGTTGCCCTACTCAACGGGTGTTCCAAGTAGAACGTGGAACCTATCTAGTGGAACCTTTCGTTGCTGTTGCCGTTTGATTGTTTAAATTCCGCCAGGTAGCGCGGGCAACAGCACGCGACTGTTTTTCGCAGTTATTGTAGTATTTCATTTGCTATCGCTAAAACCAAGAATCCGTGATTTTTAAAAAAAGGAACACTGCAAATATCACACATGTATTGGTTTTCTGCCTTATATTTGCGTATGTTTTGTCTTGTTCAACAATGTTGACAAGTATGAACATTAACACCGGACTTAGACGTTCAGATTTGGCTGTGAGTATATAAGACTATTGCGCAGTTTCTGTTTCACTTCGGTCGGGCTGAATCGAGTGACAGACAGACAACAGACAGACAGACAGACAGACCAAAATTTCTGCGTTTAAGTAGCCCAAGAAAGAGTATCGTCTTTAAACCTTCCGAAGCTTTTTATTGTTTGCCACATGCTGGTGGGTGCGTATGTATAGGACCTGTCGGTTTAACTTGAGACAGTTTCACTTTAATGGTTACTTCGTCCCCCCTTCGTCCTTGTTAAAACAGGGGCCTTGAAGACAAAATACAACTAGGATTAATTTGAAAGAACTGAACAAGGGGCTGGAGGATATTCTGCGGGCGAGACTGGAAAGAATGTTAAGCGTCGTTCCGCCCATTTACCGGGCCGCAGACACGCTGCATTAGCCTTGATAGTATAATGACACTTTTTTTGTTTATAGGGATCTTGCCTTTGGCAGCTCACTCAGCTCCATTGCGGCCACGGAAGACGTTCCCTTAGGGAGAAAACGCAAGAAATGCTAAAACTAAAATTTCGCTCTACGCTGACGTAATATGAACCACCACTAAAAACACAGCTAACATTCTGTTAACTGCGCCCGTTAGCATTGAAGTAATACGATGAAAGAAAACTAAGCGTCCCACTACAACCACCCAGTCACGCTTCTTGGCGGTGGCTAAGGTCGCCCATTGCACAGCCTGCCAATCACACAAGTTTCTGTGACGTCACAGCGAAATCGCCGGAAAGCGGCTGTGGAGTCGGCACTGCTTCATACGACTGCTTTTATATCTCAATTCTTTGTTCGAGGTTCACGATACATACGGTATCGTTGTTATCTGGTAAACGCAGTCTCTTATTAACCGAACTTGTATTTTACCTTCATGGGCTCTTAAAAATTCTTCCTTATACTGCTCTTGAGGACTGCATGAACTGTGTACTTTTATAGCTCCTGCAGCGATGGATGTCGTAATTAAGATGCCGCTACTATTAAACCAAAAAGGCCCTGCTAGTTTGAGCTCCACGTATGCGCCTTATTAACTATAGCTGTTAACTATAAGTACAGATACACTAATCAGAAGGGATAGACGTGGAGGGTCACACCTCCCGAGGAACTGTTTTGTAAGGATGGTTCAAAGGCGACTGCTTTTTTTGTTGTTACAGAGTACATAATCGTAGTTATTGTTTTCTGCCTTGTGTAGGCGCAGAATGCAAGGGCGGCCCCCAGGGTCTGTATTAACGGGCATACATCCGTCAAGTTTTCACGACAGCTTTTGGCCCACGCAACCAGCCAGAAGTACCTGGCAAATAAACCTAATTGTGTTAGATTGAATAAACTCAGTAACACCACAAAAATGGGAGTTGGCTTTTTCCTCCGCAATTGTTCTTGTGCAATGACGGACAGAATGTAAGCTCGCATTGTATTGCCAAACTCCATGCGTTTTGAAGCCCGCCCAATATCTCTGAAACGTTAATTTCTGACGTTCTTCGTGAGGGAAAAGCCCAAAATTACGATCGTAGTAGGCACATTTTGAATGTTTCCCAGCTGGCGATACTCACAAGCACTTCGAAGGGCAAAGAGCCATTCTTGACAAGAACAATGGTGCTGGGTCGGCGTTGCACCAGCACATCCAGGGAGTACACCGGTTCCTCCAGTGTCGCCAAACTGAAGGCGGTGAGGCGGCCGCAGTACACTGTGCTCATCACGAGACACACCACGTACCAGCAACCCAGCAGCGGCCGTGGCCCTCCCTCTGGAGGACAGTCTGGAAGCGAGACGGAAAATATCAAACGCCGCACAACACATTTACCGTTGCGCGAAAAAGCGGCATAAGGCGCCAATTATTCTCGATTATACAATTGACACCTTATTGTATGTAGGGATCTTGCTTCCCTTCCGTCAATACTGAAATAGAATTTTTCCGTGGTAGAGGGAAAAATTTATGTTGAACGCCGAGCAAGTTGAATGTCGAACATGCACGCGGTAATGACGTGTGTTTTTTTTCTATTTGCGTTCCACACTAGCGTCTGTGGCACTTTTAGACACTGTACCCGCCACGGTGGCTCAGTGGCTAAGGCGTTACGCTGCTGAGTACGAGGACACGGGTTCGATTCCCGGCCGCGGTGGTCGCTTTTCTGATGGAGGCGAAAAGCAAAAAACGTCCTTGTGTGCGAGATTTCGTGCCCGTTAAAGATTCGCAGGTGGTCAAAATTAATCTGGAGCCCTGCACTACAGCGCGCCTCATCGCTTGCGTTGCGTCGGCGCGTTAAACCCTTCAATCAATCAATCAATCAATCAATCAATCAATCAATCAATCAATCAATCAATCAATCAATCAATCAATCAACTTTAGGGGCTGTGTCGACACTGAAATAGGGACGTTGCAAGGTCTTGGTATTAGCGTTTTGAAACTGAAGTACAAACAATATCGCTTGTTAGTATGAAGAATATACAGGGTGTCCCAGCTATCATGCACCAAGTTTTAAAAAAAGACTAATGGCGTAACTCGAAGAAAACCTATTGGATAATGTTTGCAAGTAGCTATGAAGAAAGCGGTGACAAATTTTTTCGTTAATGAGGACTTAACTAATTATTTCTTATTCCTTATCTAACTCGATAATTACTGTCCTAATCACTGAAGTGTCAATGACGGCATTTGTAGGTATCGACGAGGGCATCTAACTGCGGTATTTTCAGCGACGAACGAATTGCGTACTTATTTATTGTGACTGCTAAAGAAAACCCGCGAAATATGAAAAATACCACGTGACGGCGCATCCGCGCGCATGGTAAAGCAGCGCCCCCAAATAAGCTGATTGAAAGCAACATCTTCCGGTGTTACCCACCCGAAGAGGACAGCGCATCACCTTGATAAGGCGCGTTGTGCAGAAAGGCACAAACTCGGTGGCGATTTCTTCTTTATTTCTGTTGTTTATTCATTCTGGCTAACTCAGGAGCAGCCTGTTGACGGCGCGTTGATTTCGATGCAGCGCGGACGCGCCTTCGTGCGTATTTTCCTATTTCGCGGTTTGTCATTATCTGAGCGCATAAAGGCTCATCGCCTTGTTGCGTCGGCTGAAATACCGCAGTTAATCCCCTCTGGGTCACCTACAATCCTCATTGACATCATAGTGATTAGGACAGTACTTCGCGAGTTAGATAATAATTACAATTAATTAATAAGTCAATTAACGAAAAATAATGCTAAAATCCCACAGTACTCAAATCAATCATCAACCCAAATCAATATTTTGCGCTTGTCGACACTGAATAGGACGTTGCAGATCTTGGTTTTAAAGATCGTTGTGAAACTGAAGTACAAACACAATCGCTTGTTAGTATGAAAAATATATATATCTAACGCTAACAGGACCAACATATTTGTTCTGGTTCAACACACTCTTTCTACTAAAATATCTCCATTATCTAAGAAATTTAACACTAGCTTGATCTGTAGGTACCAATTCGCACCGCCTGCAAAAGCTGTTTTTCGTATTTCTTCATTATTGAATGCTTGATCCTGGACAAAATATCTAGTACATTCAGTTGCAGTGCTTCATTTGCCAGTTTCTATTTTGTTTCAATGTGCTTAATTTCAGTAAACGCATGAAAATATGTATTATTGTGTATGTGTGTACATTGAAGACGATATATGCTCGTAGGTATATGTATATATATGTGTATGAGTATATTTCGCTTCTGACGACATCTTCATTTGTTGGTCTGAATAAATTATGCTATTGCTGAATTGTTATGATGTGATGCGGGTATTCCATAGGCGTGCTACTGAGTTGCTATGGGCGCTGACGATGTGTTACACCCCAAAATGTAATCGCTTTTTGGAAAATCAACTCGAAACTTGAACATGCAACTTGAAAATGGATCTGCTGTGCGATACCAATGTCCTCACGGTTGACAAGAAAAACACGAGACAACGGCGAGCCCCTGAGAATTATTTGCGTTTAGCCACCCTTCCTAATCATGGCTGCATCAACTTATCGCTCACAGAAACTGTTTTAATGCGTACTGTGCTTTCGGTGTACATTACTCCTGCTTTTGAAGTAACAGCTATGGCTGGTTCGTTAAACTGTCTTCGTTTAGGGAGCCTTTTTTTCTGTGAAACGGTGTCGGCACGGGAAAACATCGGCTTTTCGTGTGGAATGAATGTGGAAGCATGTGGCTATTTGTTAGAGTTTTAAACTCCTCGAGTTTAAGGTGATTAGGGAAATAATATTGTCACTAGAAGAAGGCGCATTGGACAGTAGCGCACATCCCCATGCACACGAGGTAGAAGAAGCTGTGTGCGGGGCGAAGCCAGCGCGGCCTCTGTCAAGGACGACATGTAAATAGTACTGCGAATACATCGTTCGGCCATCTCATGCTTCATGTCTTTTTTCCCGCCGCCTCGTAACAATACTATCCCCCTTACCTTGCCTGAGAAGCGACTGAAGCGCAAGTGTTCCTGCTGATAGCATACTCTGGCTGCTTGATGACGAGTCGGGTGAACCAAGCAACGAGGCCCGGGCTACGTTGAAGGAGAAGAGCAAAGTTGTCACCAACAACATTGCAGCCAGCATCAGGCACCACACCTGGGAAGCAGAAAACGTGACTATTTAATGCGAAAGCCTTGGTAAATGAGGCCAACATACAAAAGCGCAGTGTTAACGACATTCGCGCAGTTCGTGGTCTGGGAAATATTGGAACAAGGAATACGCGCTGCGGCTTCCGGCTTTTGTCTGTATAACGCGCCGCTCGTGAGGTGCTACGTTCGTCCTTCCACAAACAGCTAGAGGCATAGGATACTTTAGAGGTGAGGAGATCTGCTGAAGGATGGGTAAAAATGCAATGCATTTCATAAACCTGACAGCATTTTCATCTGCGTCCCGTAGTCGTGAACTGCACACGACGGGGCGTGCAGATAAGGCGAAGTGCGTTTAGTGTCACGATTTGTTGCCGCACCTTTGGAAGCAGTCTCTCAACAAACGGTGAGTGCACCAAGAAGAATAACGAGGAAAAAAAACTTCAACTAACTAATTGATAACGCTAGAAACGAACCATGCCTGCCCCACCATAACTAAAGGAGCGAAGTAAGATAAATGGAAGCGAATGTGCAAAAAATACGGTAGAGAAACCGCAGCTTATCATGTGGGTAAAAACGTAAAAATTATACCGCCACATTTTCCTTCTAAATATTACACAACATAAGCGGTACCAGGTGATAGTAGGCTTCCATTCTACTTAAAAATTCAAGATTACTGATAACATTACCTACAGATGAGGACTACGAGCACAAAAGTTCAACCATTACCTCACAACGTGCACATTTACGAGAAAGAAACGCGATGGACAAAGCTAATTATTTAAAACAGGCTTACCAAAGTCCAAACAGGAAATTATCAAAACCAAAGTATATGCAGTAAAAGCTCGTTATATCGAACTAGAAGGGGACCATAAAATTGTTCTAATAAAGCGGAGTTTGAATTAGCGCGCGGGGGCTAGAATCAATGAACATCGCTCCACACTGCGCGGGCAGTACACAAACAAGCCACCTCTGGACTCGTCCTCGCGAATTGGCCCTTTTTACACGTTTGTGGCAGGTGATTTCGTAAATAATGTTCATGGTTCTCGAACAGCGAATAAAATAATTTATGAGTCAGTTGTACGCCAGAAACAGGCACCGACATGCGTTAACAAGAGCAGCGAGCCGTAATGTCGGAAAAATGACGCCGTTTATGCCCGAAAAAACATTGTTATTTACATGGCAGGGTCGAGACAGGGTGGATTTGCAGCACATTGTAATAAATCTGGACCGACTTCTAATGCGAGGAGCGACGGCAACCACAGGGTCCCAGTTCGAATTAACCGTTCTGGATGCCGACGCGTTCGAATTATCGGGAGTTTTCCCCTTGAAATATACAGGGCTGTGTCGGGACCAGGGTGTCAGTTCGAATTAACTGTAATTTCGAATTAACCGAGTTCGAATTAATCGAGCTTTTACTGTATTGACATATAAGAAAAAAATGATCATCAGTCTATTAACGATACGTAAGGTAAAAAATTGGGCTAGTTGGTTTTGCATGTTCGTAAACTGCGCTTGAGGTTACTAAGGACACACTTTTTTAAGGAAAACAAACGAACGAGGGATGAGGATGCGATCCCGGCCCGGCGGCCGCTTTTTTAATCAGGCGAAAAGAGAAAACACTCGCGTGCCGAAATTTCCGGGCTCTTTAGGCGTCCCCAGGTGGTCAAGATTAATCCGGAGCCCCCCAGTACGGCATCGCCTCATAGCCCAGGTGTAGCGTCGGTGCTTTACACCTCACATAAGCCAGTCAATAAGCCTGTAAAATAACCACAAGTGTATTTTACCCGGCGCCTGACAGAACAGGCTTGTTGTATTTGTATTACTGACAAAACACAAGAGGCATCCGGTCGGCCGCACGATGGAAGAAACAAGTTTCGCCGTGCACTTTGTTGTAGCCCACATGTGTCAAGTTCACAGCCTTGTGCGGGCATGCTTGTTTGCTCAATGATTATAGCGAATATAGCAAAATGTACGTGCCCGACGAAACTAAGCCCACAGTGTGTCAGGCAAAACGTACAGACAAGGGGGAAAGGCCTAAGCACGGTCCACAGCCCCGGCTCGCTGATCCCTCGCCAGTAGACAAACGTCACAGCATCGTCGAGAATGAACGAGGTGAAGTCCACGAGCGCACCACGGGCTGCCGTCCACGAAAGGTCGCCAGCCGCCACGTCGGCCGCCTGCATGCCACGTGCCCGGAATTAGTTGGACAGGCTTTGGCAATGAACAAACTGTAGGAATACTAAGATTTAAACATCGCAACTGAGGCTCGTTGAAATTGGATAACATTGGAAAACCTGCGCTTCACTCAAACTATGGCCAAACTAGCAATAGTCCTTCGGTAGAATGGAGTACGCATTCCCGGAGGGGAAACGTTCCTTCCAAGCCTCTTGCGGGAAGAACTGCTCATCCGGATTTCAAACTTCCTGCGGGTAGTCTTGCACTTTGTGCCGCAGCAGCATGTATTTGGTTACCTTTCTCCAAATGCTGCCATTCTTTGATTTTTTTTTGCCGGCAAAAGTTTTCGGCAAAACGTTTCTACATCCACTGTCTTGGCGCTGTTTGGACAGAATGTGTCTGTACCAACCTGTTCATTTGACAACGTATTGTTTAGTCGACATGGGAACTTCAGTATCTGCTTATGTGGCGTGTCGCCAGTGTTTTGCCGGGCACCCAACATGGAGTATTAGCAGGCTCGCACAACTGCAACATGGTGATCGGTGTAGTAACATACAGTTTCATATCATTTCATTTCATTTATTATACCCTTAAAGGCCCGAATGCATTACATAAGGAGGGGGGTCATGAAACAGTGTTTACAGAGATACAAATGAACCTAAATATTGTTAAAAACACAAAAAACATGCAAAAAAAACAAAAGCACCAGAACACCAGATTTTGAAACATTGGCTAAGGTAGGAACATCGCAAAACAAGTGTTACATAATTTTACAGAGTTAACAATAGGTCGAAGCAGCACACAATGATTAAGTTGAACAATACATCTTGCACAAAATATGTGTTACAGCAGTAGAACTTGAAGGTTACCTTGAGTGGGCATATTTGTTTCTAGTTTATCTTTAAAACTTTTATTATCAGTGCATGTGGAGATGTCGTCGGGTAACGCGTTCCATAGTGTTACAGCGTTAGGAAAAAAGGATGAGCTAAATGCTGATGTACTGCCGGTAATTTTTTTATGTATTAATGAGCTCCGAAATGTTTGAAAACTTGATTTGAGTAGTGGTGATGCGCTTTAGGTAAGGTGATGTGGGGTTCTTCAACATGTATCGGAGATGGCGTCCACAAATGTCTTTATTTTTGTGTCCACCGGGAAAAGCACAGCCAGAGCAAAGAATTGCGACAGCTAAAAAAAACTGCTCGACGGCTTTACATTTCGAATGATCGGGATGCGGCGAGTAGTCATTACTGTCTCAGACCCACTTACGTTATTGGTGCCTCAAAGATACTGGCTCACGTACACTGAATGTACGCGTCCCTTAGCTCGACCAGATTTAAGGGAAATCCCCAAGATGGAGAAAATTTCTGCAAAGGAAAGTTTGACATCCACCTGGATGCAGCCGCAGGGCTACAAAGGAAAGCCATACAGCTTCCTCAGAAACTTCGCGCTTGAAGAAAACTTGAAGAAATCAACTGCAAAGTTTCCAAGGAAGCTGTATAGCTTCCTTTGTAGCAGTGCGGCTGCATTCAGGTGGTTGTCAAACTTTCCTTCGCAATCCCTTACCTCTCTGGCGACGTCACCTATGACGCCGACAGGTGTGCCATTGGACAGCTCCGCGAAGTAATAATGGTGCTGTGGCTCTCTGCTCTGGTACCTGGGAGGGAGTGTAGGGTCAGTGATACTGTCTGGTGGTTAAAAACATTAGTTTCCATGCACACGCCATCAGGTGTTCCGTTAGGCAGGTGCCAATAACTGCGATTACGTCATGGACGACGCAATTGTGCTAGCGATTGTGCAGTGAATAGGATGGATTACCAGCTTCTTGGTATATGCTGGCAGAAAAAAAAAACAATTGAAACAGTATAAAGGAAGCCAGCGAGAAGAAATAAAAGAGAAAACTACACTCTCCTAGTCTGGTTTCGTCGTTCATTGTGAAGACGGAGCCCTAACCCATGCAACGGCCGTTCTGGACGCGCTTGCGGGCTCGCGCTCGCTCGCCGCCTTTACGGCCTCAGCACCGACCACGATTACGAGACAGCTCCTTCTATACAGTGAGGACGTCGCGCGCCAACCCTTCGTAGGGTGCACGTAAGCTCGCATCGAGGTGTCCCAACACTACAAAGCACGTTGCACTGCGAATGCATTACTCCTATTGATTGCTTTTTTGCGCGCCGCTCCTGTTATTCGCTTCTCCCTGTTGTATGAAGCGATGGAGGTAGTACAGGCACATGTTGGGACAATGTAGCTTTTTTGTTTCGCACAAGTCTGAACGAAAACGGGTCGCGTAAAGACGCAGAAGTAGTCTGTTGCCTACGCACCGCATTTGGGCCGCAGTTAGTTCTTCGACACATTTTTTGTTTCTGCGCCTGCCGACGTTTTCAAAGTGACTGCGTGTGTGATTGGTGCTTCTGGTGCAGCGTCCGCACAGCGCAGACATGGTGTAATCTTGTGTGCCTTTTTTGCAAGTCGCGGTCTGGGACGACTGCTGGCGTGGCGTTTCGCGGAATTCCTTCCGATGCGGAAGTATGCGCGAAGTGGGACATAAACAATTCCCGGGAAAGTCTCGTAGTTAATGACAAGTCTCCCTCCACCGCCGTTTGCAGCAAGCATGTTCTTTTGAGGGGACTATGTCAGATGATGCAAAATCACGAGTCGCGTTTTCCCGAATGAAAGGGTAACAGTCCTGGAACAACAGGTTCTAAAAGATGCCCAAATGCAGTTCGAGTTTCCCGTACGACGGTGTAAGAGCGATTTGAGCCTGTAAATATTGCGGATATTCGGAACTAGGGTTCGCTTCCCGCGTGAGCCACCGCAACGGCAGGGAAGCCGCTGGCGAAAGGTTGGCGCCGAGCGCCCCCAGAAAGCTGCGGCGATAGGCAGAAACAGCCACCCTTGCGCAGGCCGTAAAGGCGGCGAGCGAGCGCAGACCCAACGAGCGCGTCCAGACCGGCCGTGAAAATGCCTAGAGGGGACAAGTCACGACGCCCAGAATTGAACATGGCGCAGATCAATCAGGCGGCGTAAATCCGAAAGTCATCAAGCGTGACACGTCACCGCACCGACGTTAGAGCTACAGGAAATCAGTAAGTTATGTAAGCGTCCGTTTCGGTTCAGGCGACCAAATTACAAGAACTAACAGCATCCGAAAGGAGCGCGCTGCAAGGAATGATCGATACTCTCAATGGCGAATTAGTGTCATGTTTTCTGACACCCCGTTCGGCCAGGATTCGGCCATGGGAAGCGATGTGGGCGGCCACAATAAGCAAATCACAATGCTTCCCTATAGTTTGGTTAGTAAGTGCAGTTGCCTGTGGATTCACTCACTCAGTCACAGGAAGTTAGTTTAGCCTAGGATAAAGAGGGGGTGGGGGGCTTCATAATTATGAGTAGTATGTGCACATAGCAATTTACGTGAGGCCTACGATGCTCCTGAAAATAAAACAAAATGGTTGATCCCTCTTCATAGGAATCGGTAAAACACGAAAGCGAGATGTGCGTTCAAAGGATCAGTGGAATGTTTATTCTGCGTCGATGTGAACTTCCGCGTCGGTATTTATATTTCGTCGGTATGGCATCGTTAGGACGCATCAACTTTAGACACTGGATTGCACGTGCCGAAGCACTGCGTAAACCCGAATGAAACCACACGCGCTCGCAAACCATGCTAACGAAATCAAACGGGTTGCCAGGGGATCGTTTGGTGAACTCACGATCCGCTGCAGCGAAAGAGCCATTGATTTGGGGGGCTGTCGTTGGCGGGTGTGCTTGCGAGCGACAACCTGCTGGCGTGTCGCTGTCGCAAATGTGCGACCACTGCGTCCCTGCTCCGTGGAGTGTACGGCAGACGGTTGCGTGCAACGAGCTCAGTTGGCGCCAACTGTCAGCGCTCATTAGCATGGTGATGCACTACTTCGCTTCACCTCTCCTAGACGGCAGCACCATCGAAATAGAGGCGGTTATAAGAAAGATATATGGCGCGTTCATATGGCTGTCTGCGCTTGAGCTCGTAGCGGAGTCGGTAAAGCGCTTGGCATTTCCCGCTGTGGCACAGGAGCACCCGGCTCGAATCCTGGCGCAGCCGCGTGTTTCTGGCGACGTCATTTCCGTGACGGATATGACGTCAGTCAGATCTTGGTGGATCCCGGATAGACACACTTTCGTGTTAAAAAGGATTACCTGAAGTTGAGGGAGTCGGCAATGTAGTTGAGGACGTCGAAAACGAAGCCGCTCCATCTCCATTCGGTTTTTGTGGCTGGCTTCTTGCGAACGGGAGTCGCCTACAGCAGGGCAGTATGACAAAGTGAGGATTAGGGCAAGAAATACAGAGACGCTGACATGATTTCTGTTTTTTGCAGGGGTAGCTGGTGATGTTAGAGTCACGTGAGCTTCCAATTTTCCAGTGCTTCATTAAAGAAAGGGGCAGTCCCGTTAGCGCAATAGTCAGCCCCTGCGGCCGTTTGAGCTGATGCAACCGAGAAAAGGCGTTTATTCAAAATGAGTGAACTTAAATTTGTTGCACTATTGAACGCATCGGGAACGAAATACGGGCAGCGCGTGGTCATGGCGCCTTGGAAATGGGCAAACCGAATAGTAGCCTACCCGTTCTTGCAGCATTCTTTCTAGATACATAACACGGAGGTCCTGTAGATCTTAGTACTTTGCGTATTTTGCATATTTTTGCAAACAGCTAAATGCATGGACACTTTAATATTAATTGATTGATAAGCTTTAATGAGAAAGAGGCAAGAAGCCCTGGCGGGGAAAAGGGAATAAGGGGTGGGGGTGGGGAGAGGGCTTACAGATTATTGAAAGGTGATAGTATTCAGTTCTTGTGTAGTGCTCTTGATTAAAAAAACACATTGAAGGACAGTACAGTGAATGTGCACAAACTGGGCAACAAGTTGCAGATCTTCCAGAGGATGCACTGAAGAAGGGACCGGCGTTCACGTAGACGATTGAGTTTGAAAGAAATAAAAACACACTGAAGGGCACTACTGTGAATGTGCACAAACTGGACAAAGTTAGAGTTCTTCCAAAGGGCACACTGAAGAAGGGATCGTCGTTCACGTATCAGACAACCTTATAGAGACCACTGTGTAGTGAAAACCGCACAATTCCTTCAAGTAGGGTGGTGTCACTCCGAACTCTTAGTAAGTGTTCTTGCGCATCATTTGGGAGGGCATGGGAGGCGAGTAGTTGTTCTCGACCCGAACAAAGTGAGGGCATATCCATAATAAATGAAAAAGGTTAGGGTCAGTGTGTGATTGACAAAATGGACATTTTGAGGGAGAGTCACTATGTGGATGAGTCCATTTACGGATGATATCCGGAGTATAGGCAGAGTTCGCATAGACCTTATTAGCAAAGATTTCTCCTTGCCTATTCGGGCAATTGAGAGTAGAAATGACTCCTGGTGGTGACGCGTCAAACAGGCCGTTTCCTACTCATCACCTTGTATTGTCGGTATTGCTGGGGCCAAATAGGAAGGGATGCATCCGGTTGTGGAGGAGCAGGTTCGCTATGCGGTGGGACCCCAGGGGTAGCCATGGGAGGGTCGAAGATACACTCCCGGACAGCAGTGTGTGTGAGCCGGGGTCCAGACCATGCGGATTTGAACATTTTCGCAGCGTAACTCACATGCATACCCGTACACAATGAGGATCGCAGACTGGCTCGCGTGAAATCCCTTGATAAATCCAACATACTGAGTAGCGCGAAAAAACAAAACGCTCTTTCTTGCGTGTTGTTGTTTTAGCTAATCAGTATGTTCTTAGACCAAAACCAACGCCGCCAACAATGACTCCTCCCTTGAAAAGGCGTACCCTCGAGGCTCCCCCACTCTATACACCGATACAACAACTTACCCTACCGGAGCGCCTTCTATGTAGCCCCGGGTGGTTGGCTCAACTCAGGCCCCGCTCGCTTCCGCCTGCTTACGGAATCCCCCCGGGGGGATTGTTGGCCATCGCATTGGCTATGACCTCCAGTCCTCACCTTACAACAACTATTATCAGTGGCTCTCAATCAGCCTTACTAAATGTTCTCTACGCAAGATATTTCCCATAAACTTTACCCGTCCTTTTGGAGGCACAGATATGATGGATGCACAGATGCACAAAGCAAGACCGCCCGTTTGTACGAGATTTCGGCGCACGTTAAAGATACCCAGGTGGTCGAAATTAATCCGGAGCCCTCCACTACAGCTCGCCTCATCGCCTCGCTGGGTTGGCGCGTTAAACCTTACAATCAATCAAACAATTGAAGGCACAGAACACCCGATCCCGCTCTTTCAATCTCGTCTGAGCTCCCGATTATACCTCGCTACCTGGAAACTCAGCGGCCCACGAAGATGCTCGAGCTTAGGTCTTCCGAGGGTTCGATGGCGTCGCCAACGATAGTGATGTGTTCACTCTACGGGATATGCTTCACACTACGGGGACATCCTCGCGCATTACTCTTTTGAGCGTACCGCTTTTCGCTTCCTCACCCATCACTATCCTGACCCTTGGCAGTCATCTATCACCTGCTCCAGACCCGCTCCTTCCCCACCTCTGCCATCATGTCTGCGTTCTTTGGGACATGTGCATAGACGCATGACATCTGCCTCTTACTCAGCGCTATCCCACATCATCCGGGCCTGTGATAGCGTCCCGCTATCGAAGCAGCGATCCCGCCCCATTAGCCTTACCGTATCCAGCGGGGAGTGCTGGGAGGCCGCCCGGCATGACTCAAACCCACAAGTTCAAGATGCCTGTCCCGGTTGTCCGACGGCACCAGACCCTGCCTAAAAGGTGCCCTGCTGCCCGATGGATGACGGCGAAAACGTCGGCGGCCTAATCGTCCCGGCTGTGGCCAAATAATGTTATTCTGTCTGTCCTGAGGGGAGCTCAATTTCAATTTGTTCATCAGTTTTGGTGGAAAAGAAAGCACCGCAGCATCAAAAAATCAAATTCATCATACCACCATCAGATACCACCGATTGTACCACGGTTTAGCACAATACCTCAGTTTCGCTGTCGATCCACTCAAGATATGGCTGTCTGCTCTATTCATCACAGTTATGCTGAATTTCTTTCAGTAAGACGCGTGCAAATTGTGTTACACTGTGTATGGAGGTACACCTTATAGCATCGCTATTCAATTACAGAACGTTGTGTAAGTGTGAGGGTTTGTGTGTGTGAGGGTTCGTGTTTTGTGGAGTCCAAGTGACTCGATGTTTGCACCGCTTCGTTCAGCAGATAATGAGCATACTTTGTCGTCTTGAAGAAAGAAGAAAAGTGTTGCAGAAACGCGACGCACCACTTGTGCCCCCAATGCAAATTTTCGTCCAATCTCGTTTGCAGCACGTCTGTTCATACAAATGTTCTCCATCCAATTAAAAGTACGAGTTGAATGCGTTTTAAAGATCAACAAAAGGCAGAACAAATGCGACTAACAAAGAAAGGGTATAGTAGACCAATGTTTTGCTATCATTACATTTCTCGGTTTATTTCTTCTCTGATTTCCGGTGGTTGAACTCGCCGATGCAAGTGAATATCATTTGCTTCAAATGAAAAAAACAAAACAAAAAAACTAAATAGCAACACTAAAAACTAAATTGTGCTGTGTGTGCCCGGTCTCACTTCTTCCATGTTCCCTCTTTTTAGCGCCATTATTTGGCGCTACCTATGAGGTACCAGCGTTCCCAGAATGCTACCCTTACTAAATAAAGGTGCGTTTACGCTTTTTTAACGTATCCGTACTAAGAAAATGCACCAACCTTTTGCCATTCCAGGGACGAAAATCAAACAGCAGAGGAGCAACATGTGTTACTCCGAAAGTCGCTCCAAGTCGGACGCACCACGAATGCAAATGAGCAGCGAAATGCTCCTCACGACGAAGGCTTCAGCGGTGCGATTGGAAAGGGCGTGACATCGGGGCAGTGTCTGCGTCCTTTACTCGGCTAGGTGCAAACGAAAGAGGGGCGACAAATTGATTGGGCCCACGCCATTGTTCTCCAACTCTGATGTGGAAAATACGAGAGTGCCCATGTGGCCGCCCTACTGTCCTTTGGGTGCGTAGTGCATGGAACTGACGGGTATATGATGAAGTTGACTGTTTGTATTTTAACCCCGGTTTGGGCGCGTCGAAGCCAGTATAGTTACACGGTGGCTTCCGTCTAGGCGTCAAGTTATCGATGTTGACACAAATACTGAAAGCAGGTTTGCATGATTGATTGATTGATTGATTGATTGATTTGATTGATGCATGATTGATTGATTATTTGTTTGATGATGATTGATTGATTGATTGATTGATTGATTGATTAATTGATTTATTGATTGAGTAAACTTTATTCAAGGCAGCAAGTGCGATATTACGGTGCCCGTACCGTGACAGGCATCCTCAGTCCACGATGCCTTGGAGGTGGCCCGGTCGCGCTGGCCTCTCTACCAGTATGCGCTGGTTAGACGGGTTGGAGCTGGCCAGCCACTCCACCCACTGCTGTGAGGTAATGTTGAGGAGCAGTGGTTAGGTAAAAGTGTTGAAGAAATCTACAGTAATGTGGTAGAGACTTTCCATGTTTGGACAAAGCTGGCATGTGGCTGGGTATTTCGTAGGGAACATAACGTGATAAAATGTATTGTGGGGAAAAGTGTCTGTAGCTTGCGTAGACTAACTGCGTCGGTCCTGGAGAGAGTACAGTGAGGAGTTGGATATTTCAGTCGTTGTACCCTATAGTGGGCGAGGATACCGTCGTATGTGAGGAGAGGCGGGGACAGGGATGGGGTGGGGCGAAGGGGAGGCAGTCAGTAAGACAGTCGGGAACGGCCCGGAGTACATGTTCGCGGGCCGCGGTATGAGCCGTTTCGTTCACTTCTAATCCGATGTGCCCTGGAGTCCATATGATGCGTGCGAGGGGCAGATGGCGATTCTGGCGTAAAATTTGTAGGCTTGACAACAGATACAGCCGGTGAAGTAGTTGCGGCAGGATGATTGGGAATCCGTGAGAATCGTGATGTATTCTTCTGTGGTTTGTGATGCGATAGCGATGGCAACTTCATCCGCTGTGGTGAGGTGTGTGGTGCGAGGCGTGTGGTGAATCGTAGCGGCCGGTGATTTCATGTCCTTGTGGTTGTTAACGCCGGCAACACAAGCTTTGGGGCTGTTGTATGGCATGGCGTCCACGTATTGAGTGGTGGTTTGTTAAGGCATATTCAGTCTAATGATGGTGAGCTTTGGCTTGACGGCGGATGGTGTGATTCGTTGGACGTATATTGCGTGGTTTTGGGACCATGCATTATGGCTGCGGATTTTGAAAGGGATTTGTTCCTTGTGAGCATGGTGTGCTTGAGCTGAATAGCCGAGTGTGATGAGTAGGTTCCGGCCAGTGTGTGTGAGGGCGAACCGCCGTAGTTGTGTGGCTTTGTGGGCTTTGATAAGGTCTTGGCATGTATTCTGGAGGCCCAATTGATGCAATTTCTTCGTCGCTATAGGAGGAAGGCCGTGTGCTATCTCGTAGGTTTGGTGAATGCGAGTGTGGAGTTTCTTAATTTCTGCAGTCTTGAGGAGTAGCTATTTTGTGCCGTACGTGATGTGATTTGTCGGAAGTGCTTGGATGAGTCTGATGGTGTAATCTCCTTTAAAACTGTGTTAACTTAGTGCTACTCGATGTAGAAGGTGTGTTAGCTGGGTTACTGTGCGCTGTAATGGCAAAATTATTTTTGACCCGGTACCATTTTGTAGGATATTTAAACCCAATAGGCGAAGCTGAGAAAGATTGGTAATTGCTTTTCCGGGTAAGGTAACTAGTGGAAGAGGACATTTGACCTTGAGGCCCCTAGAGTTGCGTTTTGTGAGAGTCAGAAGCCATAATTTTTGGGATGCCCACGTAAGACGTCTTCGTTGCATGTAGTCATGAGTAATATCAGCAGCTCGTTGTAACGTGTCTTGTTCTCCGATGCAGCCAGTAGAGGTAGGTTCATAGCGTGAGATCGTCCTCAGAGACGCCGTACTTGAAGTGCGGGAGGTCTTCTCGCAGCAGCGGACTCATTGACAGTTTAAACAAACGAAGGGAAATCACCGATCCTTGGGGCGTGCCTTTTGAACGTGTAGGAAAAGTGGCTGTGCGTAGGTGGCTGTACGCGTTGTTAAAAATGCTTTCACATAATTATGTGTACGTTGTCCGCAGTTTGTCGAGTTTTCCCCGGCGAGTATGGCTTCGTAAGAAACATTGCCAAATGCATCTTTAATATCAAGGGCCAGGAGTGTATAGCCATTGTGGGAAGTAAGGTGGTCGAGAAGGTCTTCCGAAAGATTTAGGTGAACGTCCTGCGTTGTGAGCTGTGGACGGAAGACAAACATGGTGCTGGGGAAGTGGTGACCATCTTCTAATCTTCTAAATATGCGGAGATGCGGTAATGACTGATGATGTGTTCAAAGAATCCTCCCAGATGAGCGACGTTAGAAAAAAATGAGAGAAGCTCACACTAACGCGTAATACTTGAAAGTAGCAAAGTAGTACGCAACTTTCACGACCATCATGAATGTTTAAGTCCACGATTGCAGCTGATTTGATTCTTCTTCGCAGCCGCACGGACCTTTACTCCACCATTGTTGCTATAATTGTGAGCTTACTTCATGTTTTTGCAAGTGATAATCATTGCACATCATCTTGGAGGGGCGTAGGTTATGACGTCTCTTTCTCCTTCGGAGCAAGTGTTGCCCCAATTACGGCGAACGCTAGAGTCTTTCACGTTTCGATGAAGTGTTGCCACGATTGCGGCGAACGCTGGAGATTTTTTTTTTGTCCAATCCCGCTAAATGGGTGTGCTTGGCTTGACAAACGTGCGCCGGGGACGCTGGGCGGTCGCCGCGAGGCATGCACACACGAGCGCTCGGCAATTGCTTGGTTATTTTAACTGCGCACGCAAAAAATTACGATTTGCTGAAAAGTTTCGCGGTTAAAAAAAGAAACGGAAAGAGAGAAGTACTTTATGCGCCTGCGCCAAGCACTGCGCCTTACGGACACCGCGAAAGTTGCGCAACGTTTTGGTGCGCCGCCTTGTTGTTGACTATACACTCCTAATTTCCTTTTCAGGATCCCTGTCTCCGCGAACAGGTGGTGGAATCTCGTGCAAGTTGTGGCTAGTGCAATATCTCCCCTTGTTTAGCTACCTTACAGCGCACCACATCTTTGAGATGATTTACTGAGCCCATATTTCTGGTGCAAGTTTATTTTTTGTTCTTACGCGTAGTAAAAATCATTTGTGAGTCACCTGTCCCGTCTTCAAGCGCTGTTTATTATGAACAAAAACCAAATAGCCCAACTGTCGATTCTGCTGTACCCAGTGTTGCCCAGCAGCCCAGTATTTTGATTGATTGATGATTGATGATTGATTGATTGATTGATTGATTGATTGATTGATTGATTGATTGATTGTGGGGTTTAATGCGCCGACACTTCCCAGGCCCCAGGCGATGAGGCGCGCCGTGGTGCAGGGCTCCGGGTTACAATTGAACAACAGCGCTTAAACAGGACAACAGATTGACAGGACAGAGCGCTGTGATACTGAGCGACTCCCGCTCGCCCATCATGAACTTCACCCGCAACAGAGGGTGTAGCAGTGCAGTGCGCGTGGTGCAGTATAGTGCAGTGAGAAACTCGGTGCCGGCCACCCACCTGATGTGGTTCCCGGCGCACACGGACACGCGGGAAGCAGGCAGCAGCAACAACGGCAGCGGCACCCCAACCGCAACGACACGGCGGACGCCGCCGCGCGCGCGCTCACCAACCGCGCAACGCCTCGCCCGGTGCCCCCCCCCCCCCATTTCCCCACCACCACCACCGAGATCTCCCGCGGCTCAGCGGCCCCGAGGGACTGACAACCGCAAGGCGATGACGGCCGCCAGGACATCGAACAGCAGGAGCCCCTCGTCGAGTTGCCGAGGCTGCGCTGGTATCGACTCAAACGTCGGACTATGCCGCAACCACACCCGGGACTGACGAGGGACAGGCAGTGTCCTGCTTCCGGCAGTGAGACCAGGGGCGGTATTTCGTACTGTCTTTTGAAAACGTCCTTTTGCGTCGCGTGACCGTACCTAAGCAGTGGGCCTGACACCGCGGTTCTTGCACGCCGCTGAAACTATCAGATAGTTTAGTGTGTTCCGCAGGCGATGATCGTCTGCTCCAAAACGTCTGAGTAGACGTAAGTGCAGTGTTGCATGACGCATCGGTGTCGCTAGCCGCAGCTCGCCCGGACACTTTTGCAGGGACAACCAATGCCGACTGATCGGTTCAGTCGCGCGCACGTGTGCGGAACTTGCAGGCAGTGTGGTGCGCGAGTGCCAGGAAATCTGACCCACATCCGGGACTGTTCTCGCTACCCAACGGAAGCGGCCGCGCCACAGGGGCGGCTGCCGGATACCATCGCACGAGCGGTTGCATCGTGGGACCTGACGGAGCAGCTGCAAGCCGTCCAGCAGCTCGAGGCGGCTCTCGCCAGGCAGAAAAGCCCGGGGAGGCGCTGACGGAGGCCTCGAGGGGACATCCCCGAAGGCCCCTCGCGCACCGAACTGGCGGACGCCTGCGGGGCAATGCTTCGAGGAAGCCCTAGGCCAACTTTATTCTAGTAACGTTGCCCTAGGCAGCGTCGAGAGACGGGCTGGCTCCGCGGAGCCTTTGCTCGTCCCTCCTGCAGGCGAACATTCAATAAAGTCTTTTTCTCTCTCTCTCTCTCTCTCTCTCTCTCTCTTGTCCCGTTTAAGCGCTATTGTTCAGTTGAGAAGTACGTACCAACAAGCCCGTACTTTAACGTACGGCGAAATCTAGAACATTCGGGCGTTTTAAGTTCGAATCATTTAAAAGTGGCCCTGTGATTCCGTTGACCCCGTCTTGCGTTCACAGCACAAAAGCAAGCCTGAGCCACCGCGGCTGGTGCCCGTCTCCTCGTTTTGTAACCTTGGCGAAAACATGCTATGGAACACTTCGCAGTCACGTACATACCGGTCTTCGACTTCTGACGTCGGCCAACGGCAACTCCGGGTTTATCATACAATGGGCATTTAAAGCCCAAGCCTCAAAACGGCTTTTGTTGCTAGCATGTCCGAAATGGCATGATTTAACATAGAGCCACGTTGTAGTGTGAGCAATAGATCGGGCATGTGAAAAATTTTCCGGTGACTTCCGCAGAGCCGCGTCGATCTATCAAAGAGCGAGATAGCGACGAAATCTAACAATGACAAGTGACAAAGAGAGCTTGTAAAGAGGTGGTGTTGCTCGGAATAAATGGTGGCGTTCCAGCGTGTGTTCGCGCTTCTCGTTGCTGCTTGTGGAGTTGTAACAAAGTGCTCTGTCACGTTAACAGCTCCAACCTATCGTGCAGCGTGGTAATTATATAGAACTCACACTACTATTCGAAAGTGAGACGGGTAATATGCTACCGCATTGCACTGAAGTGAAAATGCAAGTTGGTTTATTCCCCTTCGAAAGATTTCGTGTTTTTGTGGCGCTGTCTCCATTAGAACGGTGTGTGCTTTATTACGGAAATCGGAATTCACCCGCTCCGTGCTTTTCGCGGTTCAGGACATCCTGACACCGCGCGCGAGCCTCTTCAGCATCGCCGTACAGGTACCAACAGTTTTGCTGGTTTTGTAACCTGCCAGACGAAAACGATGTTATGGAACACTTCGCAGTCACGTGCATACCGGTCTTTGGCTTCTGACGTCGGCTCTAACGGCAACTCCGGGTTTATCATACAATGGGCCATTTAAAGCCCAAGCCTCAAAACGGCTTTTGGTTGATAGCCGATCCGGGCTGGATTAACACAGAGCTGGCGCGTTTGTTTATTTTAGCCGCATAAACGGCTTGTTTTTGGCATGTGAGAAAATATTTTCCGGTGATGTCGACATGGGTCACGTTAAGCACTTCTGTCAAAGCCAGCGCGTCGATTGGACAAATCAACGAGTGCGCAGCGAAAAAGAAAAGAGCTTGTATGAGAGGTGATTGTTGCTCGCGATAACATGGTGTGCGTTCCAGCGTGTGTTCGATCGCTTCTCGTTGCTGCTTGTAGAGTGTGATTAACAAAGTGCTTTGAGCTTCAGCGTCTGTTAACAGCTCCAACCTGATTGTGAGTTGATTAACAAAAGCGTCACAGCTCCTAATTATAATAGAACTAATAATTATAAAAGTTCACAAACTACTAGTTCGAAAAGAAACGGGGTATGCTCCCGCATTCTTAAACACCTGACATCGCATCCTCAAATAGGGTTTTTTAGGGTAAAAATTACCCGGTAGACTTAGCAGCCCGCCTTGTGGGTGTCAGTTAACTAGATTTCAATTTGGATTGACTGCTAACTGGATCGAATGAGCGTTTTATTTTCTGAGAAGGTATTTAAATCAGGCGTAGGCTTTACATAGCAATGTTATGGTGGAAACTGCTTTATGTACTTGCCGGATAGGCTATTTGAACCCTTCCTAAAAAAACACGATTGGTTACAAATTCTCACTTTCAGTGGGACATAGTAATATTTATCTCTTGACTGGCAAATGTGAGCTAGTGTTGTGACTCGTGATATAAAAATATCTTGCACCGAATGTTTTAAAAGCAGGCATATCAATATTTCCATTGTTTGAGCGCGAGAATATGTACGAAAAATCAGCTGTACTTTATTTTTTGGCGCGACCGTCTCAACAGGCACTTTGTAGGCCACTGTTGCAGCTTCATCAGAATCACAGTTTTGCGCCGATGGGTTCACCTGTTATACTCACGTGCCATCAGGTTCACTTGTAATGCAAACACACACTAGCCCAACTTTTCTTCCACCGTAAGCAACGTGCGGAGATAACGCATGTTCTTCAACACTTTAAGGCACATCCCAGTTCCTGCTGGAGTGAAAACGTGTTCAGGAGAAAGCGCTAGGTGTCCGAATCTGCGAAAAACCATCGTTGTTGTCCGCTATAGAAAAAGGCTGCCTCGGCAAAGAGTAACTACAAGGTGTATTTGTATTCGTATAGGGTTTGATCTCTTGTCTCCTGAAAAGGATCCGAGTGCATCACCACCGCGCCTTCCGAGGATGTTGGTAACACCGGGACAGAACTTAAAATAGTACGTACCACGTGACACGAGAACAGGGGCGGAACGTGAGTAGAACAGGGGCACCCCACCCACACAGAACACGGATACTGTGGAGGCTTTAACGTGTGTTACCCCTCAGCTTGTAGAATTATTTCACCTAAAATAAGCGAAGAAATGAAAACAAAGAAAAAACAAAAGCGATGTAGCAGTTAGGTAGCCTTCCGGAGTAATTCGCGCCAAAAGACAAAGATGTTGTAGCAGTAAAGACGTGTTTCGTAATTTTCCCCGCCTCAGATGCACAGAGAAATATTTGAGGTGTTGTTTCTCTAAATGAGCAAATTCAGAAACCGAAACTACGTCAGATAAAACTGCACAGACAAGAACAACTCGCCAACTTCACCCTGAAGAAGATGTCAGGAAAATAGGTGAGAAAACACCCCGCAAACGTGTACGCAGATCATATTTAGTATTAAAAATGGCCCAGATACTGCTGTGGCACGGATCAAATTGAGCCAAATCCATTTGCCCGATTGGAGCTTGCCTTTGGCTTCACTATTCGGACTGTTTATCGTGGGACTTTTCAGAGCGTTCTTTTTTTGAATTGCGGAGTGGTTTATCATGAATTGAGACGACGATTACGAGATCGGCAAAAGATGTGTCGCCAGACGTCCACGACAAAGGGAACAAAAACAGAAGCGAAGGTGAGGGATGGGAAACAATCATTTCATTTCGTCTCCCCATTCCGTACGAAATAAATCTGGTTATACCGTAATTATTTTTTACTCCCAGATATACCATTTTAGTACTTAACTAAATGGCCGCCGTACGAGCCACTTCATTAAGGTGGAGAAGAAGATAGAAGCAGCCTTCCTGTGAAGCGCTTTGGAAATTCGTGGGAAGACAATGAAGAGCTTGCTTACTTCGTGAGTGCCTTCAGGCGTGACCAAGAAAGTTATGCAACGTAAGAATTCGAAAAGGGCTGCTGAGGCTGCCAAGAGGACTTACCTGCTCTTTATGTATAGTCCTACTGTTCTTGATACCCTATTGCATATGTTTAATGCCTTTTCTGTCAAAACTTGATCGCACCAGTCTTAAAAGTCAATTTTAATAAGGTTTTCATAAGAATGTCGCATAAACTTGAGTGTTTAAATTCCATACGAGCCGAATCCAAACTTAGCATACCAATATTGCTTGAATTCACCCCATAATTTTTAATTACCTGTGGTGGTGATTAACTCCTCCCAGCTCACATCTAAAACATACAATAGCCTTGCCAGCGTTACATTTAGGTGTGGTTCCAAACCTCCGCTTTTTTTCTCGAATTGACTTTAGGTGGACTTGGGTAATATAGCAAAAAAACTTAATATTTGTCGAAGTAGCCACAACATACCATGACTGAAGGGGGGCAGGCCCGCAAAATGTGAAACATTACCTTAAAACAAAGTGCAGTCTTGAAAGCACAGCGGTTCCATATTTGCTGAAGTTGACTTACAAAGCCCTAGGGACTAATTCTGGCCGTAAACTATTGTTCACGAAATGGCCCCTCCTCGAACAAACTACACAAACAATACATGCGCAGAGAGGGCTCACGCACAAAAATGGAGGAGTAATAGTTGAGAGATCTTTCTTTCTTCTTTCTTCTTTCTTTCTTCTTCTTTCTTCTTTCTTTCTTCTTTTTTCTTTCTCTTTCTTCTTTCTCTCTTTCTTCTTCTTCTTTCTTTCTTTCTTTCTTTCTTTGTTTATTTTCCTTCTCTCTTTTGTCGGCCTTCTTCCCTTTTTCTTCGTTCTGTATTTTTCCCTTTTCTTTCCTTTCTACCTTTTTCTTTTGCGTTGACGCTCAAAGGAATAAAGAAAAGGCAAAACGTCATGAATCTGATAACTAACGACCGCAATATTCGAAAGTAAGAGCAGAGATATCACCAGAAAAAAAAAAAAAAACATGTTTCGCTGGGCCCTGCGCTAATGTGATGAAGCGGAGAAAAACGAGAGAAAAGGGCATTGCAGAAGTAACGCGTGCACAAGCAATGACGCAATCACTGCCAACAATGACGATCTTCTAACAAATGGAGGAATATATGCGGCTATAGTAATACCGTGGAACCCCGATAATACGACTTTTCAAGGGACCGCGAGAAAGCGTCGTATTTCCGGTGTGTCGTACGACCGGAGTGCGGCTAAATGACGGCCTGTTAGACGGTCTCACGTGACAGGTGGGCTAAGAACCTATTTAAACTAGTATATTTAGCGCGTTCTTGCGTGATTTTCAAACCTTTAGCTGAAATGCCAACCTTGTGCACCCCTCCCTCCATGTCGTCCAGCTAGCCCTCCAGCCAAGTGCAGCTACCGGCGCTATTTATAGACTGCCAGCCCCACACCTTGAGCGCGCTAGGTAAGGCCTACGTGGTAGAGCAAATTGAGAGGGTAAAAGTGAGGGGGAAACTGCCAAGGTCAAGTGAAACGAACGATAGTACAAGGTGGGGATGAACAAAAACGTCCTTGTCATTAATGGTGGAGATACCCTTTGAACTTTCCCTTCCCGTCGCTATTGGGTGAAAGTGCTCAACACAGCTGTTTTTGCTTCCTAGAAAAAGCCAGCAGCGTGAAATGAGGTGATTCAAACTTAGCGAGTAAACCGTGTTGCGGCGAAAATTATAGCGCGGTCTTGCTGGAGTGACATACTGCGGCGGCCAGGGAGTGACCCAAAGTGGCGTTGCCAACGGATACGTGTCTCCTCCCTTGCGGCGGAGGCGCGTAAATTGAGGCGCTCTAGCAAAGAAAGAACTTGGATCAAGCGTGCGAGGAAAGCAGCTGTTCGGTCATTGCCGTGTGGTTGCGTCGTATGTTTTCGCGTTCGTCAGCGTCTCGACGAGAGTTTCAAATTCACGGACCGCCTGCCACCTGAACTTCGACTTTTCGCGGTTGGCGCGTTGCAGTATTGCTGCCGCGTGGGGCCGTCGCAGATTAACTCCCGCTCACACCTGCTTGCTAGCATCTGTTCAGCAAGTGGCCCGGCCCAACGGCGGGACCTTTGCACATCAAGCGGCGTCAAACGGGGCTTAAGATTAAAGAAGGTCAGGACGATTTGGCGATGCGGTGAAAAATATGAAAAAACGCCGATGTATCCGCGTCAGGGTCCGTCGTCTGAAGCGGACCGCGTGCTCCCTAGCTTCATATCATCGGGGTTTTAATGCATTGTTTCTATGGGGAGTTTACCGGGACCGCGGGGATCCGTTGTAAGAAGCGGGTAGTCATAAATCCGGGGGACGTATCATCGGGGTTCCACTGTACATATCGACACAACGTATGTTTTGTATGAGTTAGGGTAAATACTGGTTTATATCACCTCATAGAAGACTCTGATAAATTAATCGGGTAAGTTAGGGGCCATTTCATTTGCAAACAGAAGCTATTCGCACCCACCTATAACCTCAAACAACCGGAACGAGGTTCATATGGTGAAATAACTTAAAAAAAACATATGCTCATGCTTAGGAGATTCGGCTACTCACCATCGCTGTCTGCAAGCACAATGAGCAGATGCTGTAACGATTGGTTTTTTGCCATAGTCAAGGCAACATGCCATGCCTCCTGCGGGGCTCCCCCTGAATGAAAAAGAAATAATTCGTATGACATAATTCATTATGCTGTAGATATGATGCGATACAGCTGAACGGGCGCAAACCTGAGTACTAATGGTTTTAACACACGTTTCAAGGTAGTTTTAGTTGAGAGACCTTAAGGACAAAAGAAGTCCTTCCTTTCTTGAGTGCTCTTAAGTGTTCTTATGTTCTTGAGTGTGCCCTCAAGGGCACTCTAAAGAACATAAAGGCTGAAACGCGTCAGTCAGAGAAAGCTGATGACAAGTAGCAGTGATTCCATATTTGCATAATACGTACCACCATCTAAAAAAGATTGGCAGTGGAATAAATGTATAAGTTGTTCTGTCTACACCTAACGAAATGAACCAGCTCTGCAAAATGATAAACCATATCCGCAAGATATCCGTAATATGTGGAGAACAGCATCGGACGCCCTTTGTAGAATGCGTGGTAGGGGTGGTCCCGCTGTCGTGCGGAAAGCAGTATATCGGGCAGACCGGCCGATGTCTTAACGATCGCTTGAGAGAGCACAGACGAAACGTTTTAATGAGTCAGCATCCCGTGATGGTTAATTGTCTTTCCACTGCCACGACAGCGGCTGCGTGCCACTGTTTGAGTCATGCGTTGTCCGAGCGAAACATAAAGAGGAGTCGGTACGAGAGATTACGGAGGCAGAACTGATTGTGAGAGCTGGGGCCCAATTCCCTAAAACGGCGGGGTAGAGCCATGCAAATGATTGTGTTCTCGGGGTTGGCCGTCGCTTTGAGAGGCGAGAAAGCAGCAAAATGGCACTGCGGCGCACCGGCAGCAGGGCGCAAAGTGAAACGCACTGCCCCCCGTCGTTTTGCTTGGGACTTAGCTCCCTGCGGCCGGTGCGCCGCAATTGGGCCCCAGGGTCGACGTGCGGGAGCGTGCTGTCGTTAACTTTTAACAGATAAGGAGTCGGCATTTCTTCGCATGGCTGCAACACGTGGGGAATGGCGGTGAGAAGGCGATAAGTGTGGCTATATATTGATGTGTCTTTTCAATGAAAACTTGTTGGAAGCAGCGCTCCGTGGTGTCTCTGTTTGCTTCTGTTGTCCTCGTCCTCACGCGCTATGAATTTTTCTGCAATACGACACCAACTCGCCGAAGAATCCGTACTCGTTGACTTTTGTAACCGGATATTCTAAATTGCGGTCTCTGTTAAGCATTTTTATTGTGAAGAATGAGGTTGTATTATTTTTGTGCAAATATACACAGGTTTATTCCCCCGCGTGCCTGCCGGTATGGGTATATTGTGTACTGAGAAGCTTCAAAATGCCTTTCATCTGAAATATTTTCGTTTCAATTTCTACAGAGAAGCTGTTTTAAAATCGTTAGGAGTTTTCGTCATGTCCTGCCGTTGTGGAGACATTCAAATGAAAACACACACCAGCAATAAAACTGTATATAGCCTCCCAGGTGGATTTGCGATAACCATTTGAATTCTAACAATGAAGTGGTCGATCCCATGCACTGGAACAGTACTACTGAACTATTCTCATTTTTCTACTGCTTACTGTAGGTACTACCTGGGTATTAAGAGAAGTGTTGCAGGCAACACTTCGTGTAAAATGTCCCAAAATATGTGGGAGGGTCATGCATCTATACTGCTGGCATTTTCCCATCCATCTTTACACCTAGGCCCCCCCCCCCCCACACACACACACTTAACTTCTAGTTATGTGTGGAGAAGGTATATCTCTCTCTTTGGTGAAAGACACACGACTTTTTTGAAGCCATCCCTGCATAAAATATTTCGAGCATATGCCTTCTGCTCCAGCTCATTCTCCTTTTATTTTATTGTTATTGATTTACAGACTTTCAGAAGTTTTACTTGGGACCCTTCGGTCGCATACACAATAAAATTGAAGAACTAAAACATGCTATGACACATGCATTCCCTCTCACCGCATAATGACCTCGTTGAAAGTTAAATTATGTAAAGAGCAGATGATTCATGAAACATAACTTCGCAGCCCAAGCCAATCGTTTGTACTCTCAGCGATGAAAAAAAAACATAAATATCGTATTTCCGTTTTATTTGGGCTTTCTCTGCGCGAAACTAAGTAAGCGGGCGTTTTGATTAATTCGCTTGAATTCGGTTTATTTAAAAGTTCGAGCAGCTTACAATATGAGTTACACTTGACACGTCAACTGCTTCGATCTTGTCGGAATGGTGCAATTGGATAGACGTCGGCTTCATAACGCCAGGGACCCAGTTTAGACTGCAGCAGCGGGAAGCGTTGTTTTCTTGAGGCGCTTCTCGCTTTGTAGCCCCCGCCACCAACACCATCATCATCATCGTCATCATGATAATAATCATAATCATCAACAACGTCATCGTCGTCGTCGTCTTCTTAGTGGGGTCTTTGGGTAAAGTTGGCTTTACTACAGTGCGTTTCGGTGTTACGATCTCCGGCGCAAGTGAGGCATAGAAAGATTTGCTTTTAAAGCACAAGCGAATATAAGCACCGCAATAAATAAATAAACAAACATTCAACAAATAAACCAACCAATAAATAAATAAATAAATAAATAAATAAATAAATAAATAAATAAATAAATAAATAAATAAATAAATAAATAAATAAATAAATAAATAAATAAAATAAATAAAAAATAAGTAAATATTAAATATATAAATACACTTGATGGTAGATGAAAAAAGAAACAGGCCAGACAATGAACTTGTCTAGACACAGAGAAACAGGCACTATATATTGAACCAAAAAGCGAAGCCGATGGAAACATATGCTCGGAAACATAGGACCTCTTTTAATGGCGTCGGAACAAAATGGAGTACTGAAACAACACCGCCATGAATATCGCGATGCCTGTTGTTTCTAAAGACCGGGCTGAGCTGCGTAAGTGCAATTACCATGAGATAGTCCATCTGCATTGTGAAGCACACGACCAGTTCAGAAAGGGGATTTAGAAGGAACAAGAATTCACCTCAACTGCTTGTATCGGATCACGTGTGGTTTCTGCCACCCGGAAATAAAAATTTGTTACCTCTAATACCTTCGAAGCATGGGGTATCAGAGGAGGGCAACCTCATTTGACTCATACAAGCCTTTTTCCTGTCCCGAATAGCATACTCGACCCCCTTCCTAGCCAAGAAACTAAGCGAACGAATCAAAATTGACGGCATGATACGTAAATTTTTAGGGCAGCCCTCGGACTCCCTTTAAAAACATCTGACGACCAACTTCTTGCACTGGGTGTGCACAACTCCCTTGCCGAGATAATGGAGCCGCAACGCACCGGCCAGTTAGAAATATTCGAGTCACACGGGTCGGCACATCTTTACCCCCTTAGGAATTTCGTGCACCCACCTACAACTATCAGCAATTGGTAAACTACCCCCTTCATCCATCCGACGCTCCGAATCAAACCTCTCCCGCGACACATGCATACCCGTACACAATGAGGATCGCAGACTGGCTCGCGTGAAATCCCTTGATAAATCCAACATACTGAGTAGCGCGAAAAAACAAAACGCTCTTTCTTGCGTGTTGTTGTTTTAGCTAATCAGTATGTTCTTAGACCAAAACCAACGCGCCCAACAATGACTCCTCCCCTTGAAAAGGCGTACCCTCGAGGCTCCCCCACTCTATACACCGATACAACAACTTACCCTACCGGAGCGCCTTCTATGTAGCCCCGGGTGGTTGGCTCAACTCAGGCCCCGCTCGCTTCCGCCTGCTTACGGAATCCCCCCGGGGGGATTGTTGGCCATCGCATTGGCTATGACCTCCAGTCCTCACCTTACAACAACTATTATCAGTGGCTCTCAATCAGCCTTACTAAATGTTCTCTACGCAAGATATTTCCCATAAACTTTACCCGTCCTTTTGGAGGCACAGATATGATGGATGCACAGATGCACAAAGCAAGACCGCCCGTTTGTACGAGATTTCGGCGCACGTTAAAGATACCCAGGTGGTCGAAATTAATCCGGAGCCCTCCACTACAGCTCGCCTCATCGCCTCGCTGGGTTGGCGCGTTAAACCTTACAATCAATCAAACAATTGAAGGCACAGAACACCCGATCCCGCTCTTTCAATCTCGTCTGAGCTCCCGATTATACCTCGCTACCTGGAAACTCAGCGGCCCACGAAGATGCTCGAGCTTAGGTCTTCCGAGGGCTCGATGGCGTCGCCAACGATAGTGATGTGTTCACTCTACGGGATATGCTTCACACTTACGGGGACATCCTCGCCCATTACTCTTTTGGAGCGTACCGCTTTTCACCTCCTCACCATCTCTATCCTGACCCTTGGCAGTCATCTATAACCTGCTCCAGACCCGCTCCTTCCTCACCTCTGCCATCATGTCTGCGATCTTTGCGGACATGTGCATAGACGCATGACATCTGCCTCTTACTCAGCGCTATCTCACGTCAGCTAGGCCTGTGATAGCATCCCACTATCGAAGCAGCGATCCCGCCCCATTATCCTTACCGTATCCAGCGAGGAGCGCTGGGAGGCTGCCCTGCGTGACTCAAACGCCCAAGTGCAAGATGCCTGTCCCGCTTGTCCGACGGCACCGGACCCTGCCTAAAAGGTGCCCTGCTGCCCGACGGATGACGGCGAAAACGTCGGCGGCCTAATCGTCCCGGCTGTGCCAAATAAAGTTATTCTGTCTGTCCCCAGGGGAGCTCAATTTCAATTTGCTCATCAGTTTTGGTGGAAAAGAAAGCGCCGCCACCATCAAAAAATCAAATTCATCATACCACCATCAGATACCACCCATTGTACCATGGTTAGCACAATATCTCAGTTTCGCTGTCGATCAACTCAAGATATAGCTGTCTACTCTATTCCAATTCACAGTTCTTTACTGAATTCCTTCAATAAGCCGCGTGCAATTGTGTTACATGTGTACGGAGGTCACACCACCTTACTAGCATCGCTATTCAATTACAGCACGTTGGTGTAAGGGGTTGGTTTGGTTGTGACTCCAAGTGACTCTTGTTTGCACCGCTTTCGCTTCAGCCAGTATAATGAGGCATACTTTGCTGTCTTGAAGAAAGAATCAAAAGTGTTACAGTAAATCGCGACGCACCACTTGTGCCCCCCAATGCACCTTTTTCGTCCCAATCCTCGTTTGCAACCACGTCTGTCCCTACAAATGTTCTCCGTCCAATTAAAAGTACGAGTGAATACCGTTTTAAAGACTCAACAAAATGCACAACAAATGCGACTAACAAAGAAAGGGTTATAGTAGACCAATGTTTTCCGATCGTTACATTTCTCGGTTTATTTGCTGCTTCAATTTTCGGTGGTTGGAGTCGCTCGGTGCAAGTGAATATCATTTGCTTCAAATGAAAAAAAAAACAACAACTAAATAACAACACTTAAAACTAAATTGTGCTGTGTGTGCCCGGTCTCACTTCTTCCGTGTCCCCTCTTTTTAGCGCAATATTTGGCCGTAATTATGAGGTACCAGCGTTCCCAGAATGCTACCCTTACTGAATAGAGATGCGTTTACGCTTTTTGAACGTATCCGTACTAAAAAAATACACCAACCTTTGCCATTCCTGGGACGAAAATCAAACAGCAGAGGAGAAACATGTGTTACTCCGAAAGTCGCTCCAAGTCGGACACACAACGAATGCAAATGAGCAGCGATGTGTCCCGGCACGACGAAGGCTTCAGCGGTGCGATTGGAAAGGGCGTGACATCGGGGCAGTGTCTGCGTCCTTTACTTGGCTAGGTTGCAAACGAAAGAGGGGCGACAAATTGATTGGGCCCACGCCATTGTTCTCCAACTCTGATGTGGAAAATACGAGAGTGCCCATGTGGCCGCCCTACTGTTCTTTGGGTGCGTAGTGCATGGAACTGACGGGTATATGATGAAGTTGACTGTTTGTATTTTAACCCCTGTTTGGGCGCGTCGAAGCCAGTATAGTTACACGGTGGCTTCCGTCTAGGCGTCAAGTTATCGATGTTGACACAAATTCTGAAAGCAGGTTGTATGATTGATTGATTGATGTGATGATGATGATTGATTCTTGATTGATTGATGATTGATATTGATTGATTAATAAACTTTATTCAAGGCAGCAGGGCGATATTACGGTGCCAGCACCGTGACAGGCATCCTCAGTCCACGATGCCTTGGAGGTGACCCGCTCGCGCCTGCCCTCTCTACCAGTATGCGCTGGTTAGACGGGTCGGAGCTGGCCAGCCACTCCACCCACTGCTGTGTGGTAATGTTGCGGCGCAGTGGTTAGGTAAAGTGTTGAAGAAATCTACAGTAATGTGGTAGAGACTTTCCATGTTTGGACAAAGCTGGCATGTGGCTGGGTATTTCGTAGGGGAACATAACGTGATAAAATGTATTGTGGGGAAAAGTGTCTGTAGCTTGCGTAGACTAACTGCGTCGGTCCTGAGAGAGAGTACGGTGAGGAGTTGGATATTTCAGTCGTTGTACCCTATAGTGGGCGAGGATACCGTCGTATGTGAGGAGAGGCGGGGACAGGGATGGGTGGGGCGAAGGGGAGGCAGTCAGTAAGGCAGTCGGGAACGGCCCGGAGTACATGTTTGCGGGCCGCGGTATGAGCCGTTTCGTTCACTTCTAATCCGATGTGCCCTGGAGTCCATATGAATGTGTGCGAGGGCAGATGGCGATTCTGGCGTAAATTTGTAGCTTGACAACAGATACAGCCGGTGAAGTAGTTGCGGCAGGATGATTGGGAATCCGTGAGAATCGTGATGTATTCTTCTGTGGTTTGTGATGCGATAGCGATGGCAACTTCATCCGCTGTGTGAGGTTTGGGGTGCGAGGCGTGTGGTGAATCGTAGCGGCCGGTGATTTCATGTCCTGGTGGTTGTTTAACGCTGGCACACAAGCTTTGGGCTGTTGTATGGCATGGCGTCCACGTATTGAGTGGTGGTTTGTTAAGGCATATTCAGTCTAATGATGGGTGAGGCTTTGGCTTGACGGCGGATGGTGTGTATTCGTTGGACGTATATTGCGTGGTTTTGGGACCATGCATTATGGCTGCGGATTGTTTGAAAGGTATTGGTTCCTTGTGAGCGTGGTGTGCTTGAGCTGAATAGCCGAGTGTGATGAGTAGGTTCCGGCCAGTGTGTGTGAGGGGCGAACCGCCGTAGTTGTGTGGCTTTGTGGGCTTTGATAAGGTCTTGGCATGTATTCTGGGAGCCCAATTGATGCAATTTCTTCGGTCGCTATAGGAGGAAGGCCGTGTGCTGTCTCGTAGGTTTGGTGAATGCGAGTGTGGAGTTTCTTAATTTCTGCAGTCTTGAGGGTAGCTATTTTGTGCCGTACGTGATGTGATTTGTCGGAAGTGCTTGGATGAGTCTGATGGTGTTAATCTCCTTTAAAGCTGTGTTAACTTCGTGCTACTCGGTGTAGAAGGTGTGTTAGCTGGGTTACTGTGCGCTGTAATGGCAAAATTATTTTGACCCGTACCATTTTGTAGGGTATTTAAACCCAATAGGCGAAGCTGAGAAGGATTGGTAATTGCTTTCCGGGTAAGGTAACTAGTGGAAGAGGACATTTGACCTTGAGGCCCCTAGAGTTGCGTTTTGTGAGAGTCAGAAGCCATAATTTTTGGGATGCCCACGTAAGACGTCTTCGTTGCATGTCATCATGAGTAATATCAGCAGCTCGTTGTAACGTGTCTTGTTCTTCCGATGCAGCCAGTAGAGGTAGGTCATAGCGTGAGATCGTCCTCAGAGACGGCCGTACTTGAAGTGCGGGAGGTCTTCTCGCAGCAGCGGACTCACTGACAGTTTAAACAAACGAAGGGAAATCCACCGATCCTTGGGGCGTGCCTTTTGAACGTGTAGGAAAAGTGGCTGTGCGTAGGTGGCTGTACGCGTTGTTAAAAATGCTTTCACATAATTATGTGTACGTTGTCCGCAGTTTGTCGAGTTTTCCCCGGCGAGTATGGCTTCGTAAGAAACATTGCCAAATGCATCTTTAATATCAAGGGCCAGGAGTGTATAGCCATCGTGGGAGTAAGGTGGTCGAGAAGGTCTTCCGAAAGATTTAGGCTGAACGTCCTGCGTTGTGAGCTTGTGGACGGAAGACAAACATTGTGCTGGGGAAGTGGTGACCATCTTCTAATCTTCTAAATATGCGGAGATGCGGGTAATGACTGATGATGTGTTCAAAGAATCCTCCCAGATGAGCGACGTTAGAAAAAATGAGAGAAGCTCACACTAACGCGTAATACTTGAAAGTAGCAAAGTAGTACGCAACTTCACGACCATCATGAATGTTTAAGTCCACGATTGCAGCTGATTTGATTCTTCTTCGCGCCGCACGGACCTTTTACTCCACCATTGTTGCTATAATTGTGAGCTTACTTTCATGTTTTTGCAAGTGATAATCATTGCACATCATCTTGGAGGGGCGTAGGTTATGACGTCTCTTTCCTCCTTCGGAGCAAGTGTTGCCCCAATTACGGCGGAACGCTAGAGTCTTTCACGTTTCGATGAAGTGTTGCCACGATTGCGGCGAACGCTGAGTGGAGATTTTTTTTTTTGTCCCAATCCCGCTAAATGGGTGTGCTTGGCTTGACAAACGTGCGCCGGGACGCCGGGCGGTCGCCGCGAGGCATGCACACACGAGCGCTCGGCAATGCTTGG
Source organism: Haemaphysalis longicornis (assembly GCA_013339765.2). Classification (NCBI taxonomy): domain Eukaryota; kingdom Metazoa; phylum Arthropoda; class Arachnida; order Ixodida; family Ixodidae; genus Haemaphysalis; species Haemaphysalis longicornis. The sequence goes on from CM023458.1 coordinate 40,152,971, forward strand.
TATTTTAAATGCGCACGCAAAAAATTACGATTGCTGAAAAGTTTCGCGGTTAAAAAAGAAACGGAAAGAGAGAAGTACTTTATGCGCCTGCGCCAAGGCACTGCGCCTTACGGACACCGCGAAAGTTGCGCAACGTTTTGGTGCGCCGCCTTGTTGTTGACTACACTCCTAATTTCCTTTTCAGGATCCCTGTCTCGCGAACAGGTGGTGGAATCTCGTGCAAGTTGTGGCTATGCAATATCTCCCCTTGTTTAGCTACCTTACAGCGCACACATCTTGAGATGATTTGTACTGAGCCCATATTCCTGGTGCAAGTTTATTTTTTGTTCTTACCGCGTAGTAAAAATCATTTGTGAGTTCACCTGTCCCCGTCTTCAAGCGCTGTTTATTATGAACAAAACCAAATAGCCCAACTGTCGATTCTTGCTGTACCCAGTGTTGCCCAGCAGCCCAGTATTTTAGGATTGATTGTTGATTGATGATTGATTGATTGATGATTGATTGATTGATTGATTGATTGTTGTGGGGTTTAATGCGCCGACACTTCCCAGGCCCCAGGCGATGAGGCGCGCCGTGGTGCAGGGCTCCGGGTTACAATTGAACAACAGCGCTTAAACAGGACAACAGATTGACAGGACAGAGCGCTGTGATACTGAGCGACTCCCGCTTGGCCATCAGGAACTTCACCCGCAACAGAGGGTGTAGCAGTGCAGTGCGCGTGGTGCAGTATAGTGCAGTGAGAAACTCGGTGCCGGCCACCCACCTGATGTGGTTCCCGGCGCACACGGACACGCGGGAAGCAGGCAGCAGCAACAACGGCAGCGGCACCCCAACCGCAACGACACGGCGGACGCCGCCGCGCGCGCGCTCACCAACCGCGCAACGCCTCGCCCGGTGCCCCCCCCCCCCCATTTCCCCACCACCACCACCGAGATCTCCCGCGGCTCAGCGGCCCCGAGGGACTGACAACCGCAAGGCGATGACGGCCGCCAGGACATCGAACAGCAGGAGCCCCTCGTCGAGTTGCCGAGGCTGCGCTGGTATCGACTCAAACGTCGGACTATGCCGCAACCACACCCGGGACTGACGAGGGACAGGCAGTGTCCTGCTTCCGGCAGTGAGACCAGGGGCGGTATTTCGTACTGTCTTTTGAAAACGTCCTTTTGCGTCGCGTGACCGTACCTAAGCAGTGGGCCTGACACCGCGGTTCTTGCACGCCGCTGAAACTATCAGATAGTTTAGTGTGTTCCGCAGGCGATGATCGTCTGCTCCAAAACGTCTGAGTAGACGTAAGTGCAGTGTTGCATGACGCATCGGTGTCGCTAGCCGCAGCTCGCCCGGACACTTTTGCAGGGACAACCAATGCCGACTGATCGGTTCAGTCGCGCGCACGTGTGCGGAACTTGCAGGCAGTGTGGTGCGCGAGTGCCAGGAAATCTGACCCACATCCGGGACTGTTCTCGCTACCCAACGGAAGCGGCCGCGCCACAGGGGCGGCTGCCGGATACCATCGCACGAGCGGTTGCATCGTGGGACCTGACGGAGCAGCTGCAAGCCGTCCAGCAGCTCGAGGCGGCTCTCGCCAGGCAGAAAAGCCCGGGGAGGCGCTGACGGAGGCCTCGAGGGGACATCCCCGAAGGCCCCTCGCGCACCGAACTGGCGGACGCCTGCGGGGCAATGCTTCGAGGAAGCCCTAGGCCAACTTTATTCTAGTAACGTTGCCCTAGGCAGCGTCGAGAGACCAGCTGGCTCCGCGGAGCCTTTGCTCGTCCCTCCTGCAGGCGAACATTCAATAAAGTCTTTTCTCTCTCTCTCTCTCTCTCTCTCTCTCTCTCTTGTCCCGTTTAAGCGCTATTGTTCAGTTGAGAAGTACGTACCAACAAGCCCGTACTTTAACGTACGGCGAAATCTAGAACATTCGGGCGTTTTAAGTTCGAATCATTTAAAAGTGGCCCTGTGATTCCGTTGACCCCGTCTTGCGTTCACAGCACAAAAGCAAGCCTGAGCCACCGCGGCTGGTGCCCGTCTCCTCGTTTTGTAACCTGGGACGAAAACCATGCTATGGAACACTTCGCAGTCACGTACATACCGGTCTTCGACTTCTGACGTCGGCCAACGGCAACTCCGGGTTTATCATACAATGGGCATTTAAAGCCCAAGCCTCAAAACGGCTTTTGTTGCTAGCATGTCCGAAATGGCATGATTTAACATAGAGCCACGTTGTAGTGTGAGCAATAGATCGGGCATGTGAAAAATTTTCCGGTGACTTCCGCAGAGCCGCGTCGATCTATCAAAGAGCGAGATAGCGACGAAATCTAACAATGACAAGTGACAAAGAGAGCTTGTAAAGAGGTGGTGTTGCTCGGAATAAATGGTGGCGTTCCAGCGTGTGTTCGCGCTTCTCGTTGCTGCTTGTGGAGTTGTAACAAAGTGCTCTGTCACGTTAACAGCTCCAACCTATCGTGCAGCGTGGTAATTATATAGAACTCACACTACTATTCGAAAGTGAGACGGGTAATATGCTACCGCATTGCACTGAAGTGAAAATGCAAGTTGGTTTATTCCCCTTCGAAAGATTTCGTGTTTTTGTGGCGCTGTCTCCATTAGAACGGTGTGTGCTTTATTACGGAAATCGGAATTCACCCGCTCCGTGCTTTTCGCGGTTCAGGACATCCTGACACCGCGCGCGAGCCTCTTCAGCATCGCCGTACAGGTACCAACAGTTTTGCTGGTTTTGTAACCTGCCAGACGAAAACGATGTTATGGAACACTTCGCAGTCACGTGCATACCGGTCTTCGGCTTCTGACGTCGGCTCTAACGGCAACTCCGGGTTTATCATACAATGGGCCATTTAAAGCCCAAGCCTCAAAACGGCTTTTGGTTGATAGCCGATCCGGGCTGGATTAACACAGAGCTGGCGCGTTTGTTTATTTTAGCCGCATAAACGGCTTGTTTTTGGCATGTGAGAAAATATTTTCCGGTGATGTCGACATGGGTCACGTTAAGCACTTCTGTCAAAGCCAGCGCGTCGATTGGACAAATCAACGAGTGCGCAGCGAAAAAGAAAGAGCTTGTAAAGAGGTGTTGTTGCTCGCGATAACATGGTGGCGTTCCAGCGTGTGTTCGCGCTTCTCGTTGCTGCTTGTAGGAGTTGATTAACAAAGTGCTCTGATCACGTTAACAGCTCCAACCTATCGTACAGCGTGACAGTAATTATAATAGAACTCACAAACTACTAGTTCGAAAGAGAGACGGGTAAGGTATGCTCCCGCATTCTTAAACACCTGACATCGCATCCTCAAATAGGGTTTTTTTAGGGTAAAAATTACCCGGTAGACTTAGCAGCCCGCCTTGTGGGTGTCAGTTAACGAAATTTCAATTTGGATTGACTACTAACTGGATCGAATGAGACGTTTTATTTTCTGAGAAGGTATTTAAATCAGGCGTAGGCTTTACATAGCAATTTTATGGTGGAAAATGCTTTATGTACTTGCCGGATAGGCTATTTGAACCCTTCCTAAAAAACACGATTGGCTACAAATTCTCACTTTCAGTGGGACATAGTAATATTTATCTCTTGACTGGCAAATGTGAGCTAGTGTTGTGACTCGTGAGTATAAAAATATCTTGCACCGAATGTTTTAAAAGCAGGCATATCAATATTTCCATTGTTTGAGCGCGAGAATATGTACGAAAAATCAGTTATTGACGTATAGGAGTTCACAAACGATTGCATCACTTTGGCCCAACCTACCCTGCCAGTGGCCAATTGGTTCGGAAAGTGTTTTGGGAAAATAGTTACATAAATAACTTGCTTTTATGAGTAGCCACGAGTGCTATAATCAGCTTGTGAGCCACTAGCACAGTTATTTGGTGTCCACACGTCAGAAAAAAACCGTTATAGCAACTCGATTGGAGCGGCAGCAGTCCGTGCAGTCGTTTCAACCAGAGCGACGCTACATTGAGATGTTTCGATGTAGCTTCAAGGAAGTTGTAGGGTTGGGGGTGGGATGGGGGGGGGGGGAGGGGGGAGTATAAGAAAATGCACGTTAGGAAAGTTTTTTTGTCTAACACCGATTTGGAGTAGATGGCCGTGAAACGCCTCTCTGAATCTTACGCCGTGCTTCACATCGAACTTAGGATGAAGTTTGAGTGAGGTTGAGGAAAATACGGATTGCTACAGGAGTTGACATAACGCGCATGTATTGAAGCCCTTCACCGTGACGCTGGTGTCCAAGTCAGGACGTGCTTTGCGAATGAGGATTTGTAACATTTACGGAGCTGCCTTTCACATGCCTTAACTAAGTTAAATTTCCAGGCAATTTAGTTTTCGTTCGTGGCTCCACATTCGCTCGCGAACTTGCAAGCACCGCACGCTATGTAAAACTCGGAACTTACAAGGGGTTAGAGAGGTACTGCTGAACGGTTTTGAGGCAGTGTGGAGACACAAGTGGCCAACGTCTCAACATTGTGAGTTGGCTGGGCGCTTCCTTCACGGACTCTCGGTTCAAGAGAGGCTAATTACGTGCGTCCATTGGCTGTTTATCCTCACGCTCTGTCGCGGTGTCAGTCTTCCTCCTACTACGCCCATCCATTTTCTGTTTTCTAAGCAAAGAAACTGAACTGGGCTGTGCACGGGACAGCAGGCGACTCCTTTCTTTCCCGCGAAGGCTTTGTACGCGTCTACAGGCTGCCAATGAAGAACCACGCGTTTTGCAATGGCAAATCGAACACGGGAGCAATAAGTAGGCTCCCGGCTGAAGTGCGAAGTGGGCCTAGCAGTAGTGGTGCACCTACAGCAATGTCGAGCTCATTGTGAGCTTAACGTTTGGTTTCAAGTTGGAAAGAAAAAGGCGAGGGGCTGTTCTTATTGAAGTCACTCCATACAGCTGGCAAGGTGAAGGAGCGATCAATTGAGTAGCGCTTGAAACGTGTCGCCTTAACGGTGCCGAACAAAGCGACTGTCGGGCCTCTGAGACGACGTTGATGGGTTATCGATTTATGAAAAGCGCAGTGACCGCCCATCCTAATTGCAACAGGACCGTCGTGTCGTACGCTGCCTGTGATGGGCGCGCCATTCAAAGACGACTAAGTATCGAACACGCTGCGTGGTGGCCAGTCTGCGCAGGGGATGGTCGAATTAAGGAACAACTGTCATTGTTGCTGGAGGCGGGACGTAAAAAGTTCTGAGGGGGTTGAGATCACGCTACTAATAAACGATGCTTTATATGTTCATGACATAATTGTCACAGTGGCAGTCATCTTTTCGCAGATAGGGCTTCAAAATTACAAAACAAATGAACGTTGCGTTGTTTCCAAAGTTCCAAAATTTGAAAGAAACACGTATGCATGTAGTGTTTAATGGGGACGAAAGCTATTTTGCTATTAGAACTCAGAATAGCGAATAATATTAACATGTATTACTTGTTCAACAAACCAGCGCCTGGATCAATGAGGCAAATTTCAGCGAAAAAAAAAAAATGAGCATCCAGATTTTAAGGCCCAATGAGATGAGTATTTCGGGTATAGCATGAGTAGGGGCCATTGTTTTCAGTTATAAAGCCTCTGCTCTACAAACCCCTTATGTAGGAGGGCAAAGAAGGGAACGCACTAATCTTTGCGTTTGCATTTATGCTTCAACATTACTCACTAATATGTTAGAAATATTGCTTTAGAGATCGGTTTAATCTCCAAAGCAATACTTTGCTTTGGAGATCCAATACTTTGTTACGCTTAGTTGCATACATATTCAAGGGTGCCAATTGGAACTTTTTTGCACGTACCGGTCGGAATTCCACCCAAGCTTCATTTAAAGCAGCGCACTGGTGTGTGAAGAGGAAAGGCTGAATTTTTAGCCTTGTGGTCTAGTTACTGTATGGCACTGGCTTGTCGGGCGGAACCGGGCCTCTAAATAAGGCCTGCCATGCTCTGGGCTGCATTGCTGTGCTCCTCCCTCTTTTTCGATTTTATGAATTTAAAATAGTTCAGACAACAGTACTTAAAGCGTAATTGCATCTATGAGTAGCTCAATGTTCGCATGAAGCAGCTGTGCGGATATTGACCTCTTTGGGGCAGGAGACCCTCAAAAGTGTCGAAATTGGGCTAATTGGTACATTATCGAAGGGGTGAAAACAGCGCGCTGAATTTATCACTAAGGTAGGATAACGTTGGTGATAAGAAGAACTCTATGTATCAATTTTACTGCAAAGCAGTATACCAGTAGCCAGCCAAGGATATTTTCGCGTCCGCGTCAGCAGAAAACTCCCAGGCTACTGCCGGCTGCATCCACGCTACACAAACAGGCTACTGGCACCGCCAGTGAGTGAACCACCACCCCAAGAGAAGCGGCGCGAGAGCCCGCCGGCTTGCTGACTAAGCTACGCCCACACGTTGAAATGGGGAAGCGATAAAGACTGGTTTTCGTATTCCGCGTTTAAGGAGGAGGGGGGGGGGTGGTGGCGCTGATTGGAGGCGAACACATGAAGCAAGAGTGGGGGGAGGCAGCATGGGAGGCAGAGAGAGGTGACACCATAGTTGCGCGTGGCGCTCTCCTCCTCACCCTTCGAAAGACGCTCCTCTCCGTTTTGTTTCTGCTGACGACACACGGCCGGGCTATTGGCGGTGAGATGTTTGAGTGGCGCCCTCTGGCTCTGACGTCAGCTTAGGGACTCGCGCTGCTGTCGTCTGCTACAGCCCGCTTGTGAGGAGCAGCAGCACCTGTGCTCCGAATCGCCGGCTTTGATGTGTTAGTGCATTAAAAAGAGTATTTCATGTTAATTGCACTTATTTTTGCCAGTTTCTGGCACTCTCTGAATAATTTCAAGCTGTGTCCCCGCAAAGTTCGTGACAGACGAGGAGAGAGAGAACAACTTTCTTCAGAGCATCGGTGAGGCGATCGTCTTTAACTCGTACTTTCCAGCTTATTTGCGAGGTTCAGTGCTCAGAGCTTCTCGATAATTTGTAGTCTTCCATAAACTATGTTTGAGATGCTCTTATGAAGACTCAACGGTCTATTGCTACGCACTAAGCAGCGGTCCCCTACACGCCGATCGCACGGCAGGAAATAAAGGTGGCTGTATTTCTTTTGACATGTATCATATGAATGCTTTTTTTTTTCTGTGCCCAACGCTGGATATTTCTGCACCGCCACAAACGTCCTTATTAGGAGGTTTTGGGAAGATTTTGAAGGCTCACAAATTTCGTGTGAATATTTTCTTCACGCCCTACGCATACATACCATTCTTCACAAATTGGCTTTCGAGGTCTGCGTGGAAGAAGGTGCATATCCGTAGCGTTTATTGACATACAAATACAATGAGGAAGTTTAATTGTGCTACGCCACCGCGGCACGCCGCAGACCACGTTGTCCAGAGTACTCGAAGGCGGTTTTTATACCCCGAATTTCTATTCTAACCTTCCACGCGTAACGAACAAATCCTGGCCTACTCTGGATGGCGTGCTATTTATTGAAGAAAATTACTCTTAGTCTCTTGTCCTGGACTCGACCACTAACCAACAAGATTTCACTGTTAAAAAAGTTTTCTCCTGCTCCTCCTCCTCCTCCTCCTCTCCTCCTCCTCCACGTCATCTTCCTCATCGTCCCCCTCCCCCTCCTCCTCATGGGTGCCGTTTTGCTATACGCATATCTGTATATTGAAAACATATATGGCGCTAGGAAATGTACCGAAATATCCCTGGGGCGCGATCGCGGTTCTACGCCACCGCGATGATCGCGCCCCAGGCAACGTTGTCCAGAGTACTCGAAGGTGGCTTTTGTTATCCGAACTTGTATTGCAACCATCGTTGTCATAACGAACTGACTTTCAACCCCAACAATTATGACATGATTACGGTGGTAAAGGCTTTATACAATCGCTATCGAACGTAATATATATTATACGTGCATATTTTACAAGAATCGAACCCGATAATATTTCCAAGCAGCTCTTAATTGTTTTTCAACCCATCCAGGCGTAAAGAACAAATCCTGGTCTACTTGGGTAGGCGTATCTATGAATTGAAGAAAATTTCTCTTACTCTCTTGTCCTGGAGTGAAGACCCGGCCCACTAATCAGCTCGACTTTACTATTAAATAAAGTTTTCTCCTCCTCCTCCGCCTCTTGACGTATATCTGACTACTGGGGCGATATTTCTGCGAGCAATGAAACTGAAATATCACTCCAGGTGTGAACAAACATAGTGTTACTGTATTTTTACAGTAGTGAAGTAGTTCTGCTCAATAAGCCTCCATACTGATTAGAAGCCTGGTATAAATTTAGCACGCGACTATACACTCAGTAGGTTATTTGGAACTGAACCTACCGTTTTTGCGTCCCATAATGCGTCTCGGCATACTTTGATGCAGTGACAACATAAAGTGATGTGATACAATACTTTCGAGCTTTCGGTAAGGTTGTGAAAACTGTTTTACTTTACATACGATTAAATGCCTTCTGCCAAAGCCGAGAGCCCCGGAGGGCTGGAATTTGTTCTGGTCTTGCATTTTAGCTGTTGTCGGTTATTAGCAGCTAGCTGTTGCCTTTGTTCCAAAGATTGCTGAATACAGAAGCTGACGCCTAGCTCCGACTCTTTGCGCTCCGCACAGGACCAGCTTCGCAAGGAATGGGGCGACGCCGGCAATGTTTAATCCGCAGCGGTATCTAGAACTGTACTTCAAATCACGCCTTGAGGTAGTGTATGCGATTTTAAGTCTATTATTGATAAAAAGTACGCACAAAATTGGTGCGGACAAGCATCAAAGTCAACCGAGTGCAAGCAGCAGGGAGAAGCCGAGTGAAGCAGGACAAGATGCAGAAGTCAACCGAGTGCAGGAAGGCAGGCGAGCGAGCCCGTAGGTCGCGCACGACAATATCGGAACAAGTAGAATGCCAAAGATCATGTACGGGTCACGCCGCCTAGCGACGGACCCGTGTGTCCGCTCACCGCCAATACCGGAACAAGTTAAGAATGGCATAGTCATGTACGGTGTCACGCCGCCTAAGCAAAGACGGACCCGGATGTCAACCGGCGCGCCGTTTTGAAAGGAGACTGGCTATGAATGCGTGATATCGTTGCCTTTCTCACGTAGTTTGTTTGTCGTCGCTGCAGTAGTAGAAAACATATAAAGTCCAAAAAGTTACGAAAACGGCTCGTGCCATGTTCAAAATATTCCCAGTAACGCAGTACTTGTGCCGCGCGGAGTAACATCCGGCTGTGGTGATGAGGTACAGCGGTAACTTCCGTTGCCGTTCTTAAGTGGTGGTGTGATTTGTTAAGAAAGCAGGGAAGAGAAAAGAACTGGGGATATTGTTGAACTCAGTCGGGGAGTCAACTCATGCAACCCAGTCCATGGAGGGAAGGGGGGCGGGGGTTCCGAGGATAGGAAGAGAGAAAGAAGGAAGAGAGTGGGGCACAGTCCAAGTGCTCGAGCGTCTCAGGCTCAGGGCAGTCGGCGCAGGTGGTGGCAGGCCGGCTCCCACGTAGCAGCAATGAAGCCGCTGTAACTGAGTATAGAGCTGCCGCTCTCTCCTGGCCGTGGACGACGACGCGGCGTTCGGGACGCCGCTCCTGCGAATCCACGGTAACGCCAGGAAGGGCCTCTGGTTTCTCTTTTTGTAGAGCCACGCTGCCACGTGTGTGAATTCAAGTGACGCCGCATGGGTAATCGTTGTGGGTTTCGTTTACAGCTTTGCAGTCCAACCACCTTCACAGCGTGGATTGGAGCCAATTTTTTTTCCGGTGCCTTGTGAATTGTGAGAATTACGAAAACATGTCATACTGATTCAGGGATTTGTATCCGGTAGATAAGCGAGTCCTCGATCACTTGAATCCGGCTGGCACACAACGTGCCACAGGTGATGCCAGGTGGTGCTTCTGCGCTCTCTGCTGAGAAAAGATTCATATAGATCTACTGAGCGGCGTACAGGTGAATTCGAGAGGGCTCACGAATGCGGGACCAAGCAGTGGTAGTGCGAATAGACCAGTGTAAACAGCGATGAGGATGTATTTGGGTGGAGGGCCAAACTCAATAACGGGCTCCATGGATGCCATGAAAGGAACGCCCAGAGCAGTCTTGGTTGCTTTCCTGATCATTATGTCCAATTTTTTTATTTCAGCGTTCTTTAAGGCTAAGTGTGGGTTGCCGTACGTTATCATACTGGTTATTAATGCTTCAATGATCCGCAAGGTGTCTTGTTCTTCGAGCCCCTTCATTGATTTGCGATTCTCTTAACGAGGTGGGTGACTTCTGCGACTGTTTGCTGTAGCTTGAGAAGATGAGCTGCCCCCGATCTATCCTTGTGTATTCTAACGCCCAGTATCCGAAGGGAGTTGACCTTGGGAATTTCCACTCCGTAAAAGGTGACGCTAGGATCCACATAAACAAATTTGGGTGGTCGTCCTCAAGTCCGAGCCTTCAGCACGAGAAGTTCGGACTTCTCCGGAGCGCACTGGAAGCAGCAAGAGTTAAAGTTGTTTACTATCACGTCGATAGCCTCTGCAGAGCGACCTATTGTTTCCCCGTTGCAGGTGCTGTTACGAATCAGCCCGCCGCAGTACTTTGTGCAACACTCCTCGGCGGTGCGGCGAAGCCTCCACTAAGGGGGCATTTCGAGCATTTCGATCTCGCCCGTCGGGGCATTCCTTTTGTCTGGCTTCGCCCATCTATCGCCATGAAGTAATCGAGTTAAGTTTGGCTTCGGCTTCTGGTCTTCTTCAAGGCAGCAACATTGGCTGGCCACTCGCTTCACAACGCTACCACACGCATGTCGGAGGCGACGGAGCTCGGCTCGGGTACGCCTTCCCATATGCAGCAACGGGTTGTCAGCGGTGGGAGGACAACGTCGCAACAACTGGTTGGCAGCGGGGGGATGTCAACTTCGTAATACCTGTAGCCAGCGGTGCGAGATCCAACACCACGGACGTCAAGGCGGCTTCGGACTTCGCAGAATTGACGGCGGTCATTGGTGAGTGCGGGACTTTTCGTCTCTGAGTTTTACCAGGCTTCTGAGGATCGCTGGTAGGGCGTGTGTTTTTGCCGCGTGGGTTATTCGCGCAAACCAATTTTGGAGCATTGGACAAGCAGCTCTCTAGACCGGAGATGAATTTGAAGGCGTTAAAAAAACTTAAGTTGTTGAAGCTTGCAAAAGAGTTGCGCTTGGATGTTTCGGACGCGCTGAGAAAGCCCGAGCTGATACAGGCTATACTCACTGTTGGGGCTGACGATGGCGAGCTCTCTGACTGCATTGAGCTGATAAATGGCAGGAAGACCGCTAAACGTCAGGTTGCAGAGGGTGAGCGCCTGCGTGAGGAACGCGAGGAAGGAAAGCGAGAACGGGAGTGACAGCATGAGCTAGAAATGAAGCGTCTAGAGATCCCGGCATCGCTATCTAGGCGTGAGAGTGATAGCAGCGCGCCAGGCGTGCAGTCTGCGGTTACTGAGCAACCTACGTTGCGAATGAGTGACCTAATGCGACCCTACAAGGTATGAGAAGACATCGGTCTTTTTCTGGTCAATATCGAGCGTACGTTCGAGAGGGCCCAGTTTAGCCTGCTTACGCTTCTGTTTATGCTTCTGCTTACGCTACTGCTACTGCTACTGCTACTGCTTACTGCTTACGCTACTGCTTACGCTTCTGCCAGGTGAGGCATCCGACGGGATGGCCCGCTTGCCAAAGGAGGAGGTGGAAGACTACGAGAAAGTCACGTCGAGCCTCCTGCGTAAGTACAGGAAGTTGGCAGAGGCGTTTCGACAGAAATTCCGGGAAGCCGAGAAAACTAAGGGCGAGTGGTACTCGGAGTTCGCCTATAAGCTTAGGGCTAACATAGAAGAGGGGCTCAAAGAGGCAAAGGCTTTTGGAGAGCATGCCAAAGTAGTTGAGTGCTACGGTCTCGAGCAGTTTTACCACCGTCTACCAGAAAACCTGAGATTTTGGGTGCAAGACAGGCCAGGTGTAAATACTGTGGATCATGCAGCTCAGCTAGGCGACTAGTTCGTCGAACGACGAGGTGCGCAGGGGCCGAAAGACGGCCAAAAGGGTTCAGGCCGAGGCCTGATAAATCAGGGCCAATAAGCCGAGCTCCACAGGAAGACGGTGGAGCTAGCAAAGTCGTTATCTCGGATAGTGAAACTGGCTGCGAAAACGAAAAGAGCGCAGACGCCGGGGAGCAGCGCCGAAAGAAAGCTTTTGAAGCGCGCAAACAGGCTGTCTGTTACAACTGCGGCGAGACGGGGCATTTCGCTGCGAGTTGCAAGAAGGGCAAACTCGTCTTTCACGTGCTAGGTGAGAGTGAGGACACCAGACAGTTTCTGGAGCCGTACGTACGTGACGTCGTGGTCAACTGTAACCGTGCCGAGTTCTTCGCGACTCCGCGGCGACGGTACACTCTTAGTCGCGTCCCGGATGGCGTCCTATTTATATGCGGTGGGCAGCCTCAATACCGTGATATAAGAGGCCCTGACAGACTTCTTTTCCATGACAAAACCTCAGGTGGTTACAGCACGCTTATATGCTGCGCCAACGACCCGTGTCACGGCTATAAACTGGCGGGTAGCCTGACGCCAGGAAATAAATAAAAATAAGGGGGCAATCGTGAAGCTCCGAGAGATATGTGTGGCTTGCGGCGCATGCGCGTACTCCCCCTCACACAATTGCCCGCGACCTTCCTTTGCGGCGGCCGACGACGCAAGCCCGACGACGCGGCGAAAGCCGAAAAACATTAAAAAAATCTTGCGCGCACATGCGCAGTAGGAGTGGAAAAAAGTTCGCGCGTGGCGAGTTGTCGTCCGGTGAATTGTCTTTAGCGCGCGTGCGCAGTATGGAGTAATTTCAGCGCGGAGCAAGTTGGGGTCCCGCGCTTTGACTCTTGCTCTGTATAGTTCATACTCAGTACCGAGCTTTCCCACTTTCTTGACCCCGTTCGCTTCTGCTGACATCAAATGTGTGCTTCGAGGTCGGTGTAACAGTGGAAGCTCTGCGAATGCGATGGGTTTATTAGGGCCACCAGGAACGCAAGCCAAGCAGCAGCGCCATGTCAAGCCGGCTGGTGTGTGTATTACGGGAATTGCCCGGTTGAACACGAAAGGATAGGTAAGTCCCTGGACTTCTTGTTTTTTTCGAGGGGTTGGGGAGCGCAGACTGCAAGAATTTGTGTTTGCAGACAATATAGCAAGGGCCACGGAATTATGCCTTTTGCGTCGTCGTAAGAAACACGCGCCAAAACCATGGTCTTATGCCTGGGATCGTACGGTAAATTTGACGTGCTTTATACAGAGGATTCGGTTTCCCAGTGCGGCGGCCGTTTTGGGATCCAGGAGAAAAACGAAAACGCTTTCACATGTGAGGTACGTCAGTTGCCGTAATGAGTATACCGTGGTGCCATAAAGAATGTGCATTTTTACACGCGTTCCATTGTCAAGGTCAAGCCACATAAAACCCAGTTTGAATTTTGTATTTTTCAATCATAATCATCACCATCATCATCATCACCAGCCTGTCTACGCCCACTGCAGGGCAAAGGCCTCTCCCAGTCTTCTCCAATTACCTCGGTCCTGTGCCAACCGTGACCAATTTATCCCCGCAAACTTCTTGATCTCATCTGCCCATCTAATTTTCTGCCGCCCCCTGCAGCGCTTGCCTTCTCTAGGGATCCACTCTGTTACCCTTAACGACCAGCGGTTATCTTGCCTTCGCATTACATGCCCTGCCCACGTCCATTTCCTCTTCTTAATTTCTACTAATATGTCTTTAACACCAGTTTGCTCCCTGACCCACTCCGCTCTCTTCCTGTCCCTTAATGTTACACCTAGCATTTTCCGCTCCATTGCCCGCTGAGTCGTTCTCAATTTAAGTTGAACCCTCTTAGTCAGCCTCCAAGTTTCTGCCCCGTAGGTGAGTACCGGTAATATGCAGCTGTCATACACTTTCTTCTTCAGCGACAATGGTAGGCTGCTATTCATTATCTGGGAATGTCTGCCATATGCACCCCACCCCATTCTGATTCTTCTAATTATCTCTGCCTCATGGTTGGGATCTGGGGTCACAACTTGTCCTAAGTAGATATATTCGCTTACCACTTCCACTGCCTCGCCACCTATCTCAAACTGCTGTGCTGTCCCGAGGTTATTGATCATTACTTTAGTTTTCTGCATATTAATTTTCAGGCCCACGGTTCTACTCTGTTCGCCCAGTGCAGAAAGCATGCTTTGCAATTCGTCCCCCGAGTTACTTAGCAACGCAACGTCGTCAGCAAATCTGAGGTTACTGAGGTATTCTCCATTAACCCTTACTCCCACCTGGTGGACCTGGAGGAGCCCGAATGGGGAGCACAAAAATGAAATAGACTTCATATTATGCGATCACCCAGGCGTTGTGCAGGATGTGGAAGTGCTCGGAAGGGTAACGTGTAGTGACCACCGTATGGTAAGATCTCGAGTTAGGCTAGATTTGAGGAGGGACCGCAACAAGCTAGTACGAAAGAAGCCAATAAATGAGCTAACAGTAAGACATAAAGTAGAAGAATTCAGGATCGCGCTGAAGAACCGATATTCCGCCCTTAACATGGAAGCCGAGCTTACGACACAGGAAGCCAGCGACAACCTTACACGCATTATCACGGAATGTGCAGTAGAAGTCGGGGGCACTATGGCTAGACAGGATACTGGTAAACGTTCACAGGAGACGAAAGATCTAATCAGGAAACGGCAAACCATGAGAATCTCTACCGCAGCTGACAGAATAGAACTAGCCGAGCTCTCGAAGTTAATCAATAAGCGGAAGACAGCTGACATACGGAAGTATAATATGGAGAGGATCGAATGCGTTGTAAACAACGGAGGTAGCCTGAAAGCAGCGAAGAGACGTCTTGGCGTGGGGAAAAATCAGCTGTATGCACTTAAGGATAAGCAAGGCAATGTCATCACAAATAGGGATAAAATAGTCACAGTGGCCGAGGAGTTCTATAGAGATCTGTACAGTAGCCGGGACATACAGGATTATGCCGAACGAGACAGTAGTTCAGAGGAGATAGACATCCCACCAGTAACGACCGAAGAAGTAAAGAAGGCTTTGAAAGAAATGAAAGGGGGCAAAGCACCTGGTGAGGATCAGATAACAGCAGACCTCTTGAAGGATGGCGGAGAAATTGTACTTGAAAAACTGGCAAACCTGTATACGCAATGCCTAAAGACCGCAATGGTACCGGAATCTTGGAAGAACGCGAACATCATCCTAATCCATAAGAAAGGTGACATGATGGACTTGAAAAATTACAGGCCAATCAGCTTACTGTCAGTCGTCTACAAGGTATTTACCAAGGTAATCGCTAACCGAAAATCTGCAACCTTAGATTTCAGTCAACCTAAAGAACAAGCAGGGTTCCGTAAAGGTTACTCAACAATGGACCATATTCACACGATCAACCAGGTGATAGAGAAGTGCGCTGAGTATAATGAACCCCTATATTTAGCCTTCATAGATTATGAGAAAGCATTTGACTCGGTCGAAACCCTAGCAGTCATTCAGGCATTACGGAACCAGGGGGTAGATGAGCAATACGTAAGAATACTAGAGGATATCTACAATGGGTCTACAGCTACCATCATCCTCCATAGGGAGAGCAGTAAAATACCTATAAGGAAGAGGAAGGGTGTCAGACAAGGAGACGCAATCTCTCCAATGTTATTCACAGCATGCTTACAGGAAATATTCAGAACGCTGGATTTTTCAATATTATATGGCCACTGCTTGTCATTTTCGGTAGGTGTAGCAAAAAGTTAGGTAACGTTTTTTCGTTACTAGGTTTTCGCGTCGTCGTTTCGGCTAGTGAATTTTCTGGCACGTTGAGTAGTCTGGATCCTGTGGCGATTTGGAAACTTCCTTAGGGTGCGTTGAAGTGGTAAAGTTTTCACATGAAGCAACATTAATTAGTAACACCAGCCCCGATGTTGTTGTGTTCGGCACGGCTGCCGTCTGTCTGGAGTGTCAACTCGCGGTTTGAAGAAACATGATAGCATTGGCCGCGCAAACGCGGCGCGGCGCCGGCGTGGAGCTTGCTCAAAGCGGTGGCTTCTAATGTTGTTGCACAGCCTTCTATAAAGGCGTTATACAGGAGGCTATGGTTGTTACAGATGCGCTGGCTGTTGCTCGGTGCGCGCAGTTTACCTATGCTTTAGCAAAAGATATTGCTAGCAGTTTTATTCGATCTTTCATAAAATGTTTTGCGCCATACAAGACGCCGCCCCCACGAATTCCGAAACAAGGGCATATTACCCTCCGCGTGTAACAGCGAACAGAGTTTTTTTACGACGTCCAATTGACGTGCCGTCGTAAAATAGAATTATGGCAAAGTTTTCTCGCATGCCTTGGCACTGAAAAAGCGCTCGGCCTTCCTATGTATATGAAGAAAACGTCCTTTTGGAGAGCGTTTGAACCTAAAGCAGTAAGAAAGAAATATTTGCCTAAACTACAGCGATGCACTTCCTGATTTCTGACATTTTCACATATCTGCTAAGGCGTTGATGATACTTCTGCTGCGCCCCTTCAGGCTATACTGTTTTACCGCCGATAAATAACGCCACAAATTGTACCTGGTCACTTTTTCAACTGCCGTTTCTTTTCTTCACACAGTGCCAACACAACAGAATGCTACCCGTAACTCAAGGTTTTTGAAATGTTTACAACGCTGTTTCTATTCCAGTGCGACAAAATTCCAGAAGCAGCAGCTCCTGGGCCAAGGATTGCTGTGGGGATTCTACAAAGGACTTCTACATCATCGGAAGTGGTGTACCTGGACCATAATTGAAGCCCGGAGAAAGTACTTTTTCTTTGTTTGGTGATACATTACATTAGGACATGAGATACCCGCCAGCTTTAGGCCACACGTTGGGCGTTATACAGTCAGCAGCCTGCAAAAAGGATGAGTTTCCTCCCTGTTCAGCAAGCTGCTGAAAATTCCATAAATGAAAGAAATAATTTTATCTTGACAGGTCCTTATTTCCACTTCCACAGAAGAATAGTTTCATTTGTGTGTTCCATAAGGGCAATCTGCTAATATTTGTATTTGTTATTTCAGTATAAGTATTTTTCTTGTTCATATTTGTATTTTTGATATCAAATAAAAAGAAAACATCGTTTCTTCGACATGGTGTCATTCACGTAATTTTCATCTCACACTTGTGCATGCTCATGAATTTGAGAATGACAAAATATTGAAAATTTACATACCCAACTCAGCTGTCTGTTTATGTCCCAAGCTTGTATGAGTAGACTATCACTTCAAGATCCGGATAGGTTTAAGGTATACAGATACTTTCTTTACAACTTTGCTTGCAACATGGCATTATAAATATAGTGAGTTATTTTTTTAATTCATTGTATGTGCATTGAGGCCTGATAGATCAGGTGGCAAAACACTGAGATTATAAAGGTAAAACCTCCTTGTATGACAACTGAGGTCATGAATATGTTACAGAAGTGCACAAATCACAAATGTGTTAGTGCAATCGCAGCCATTGTAACCCATTTATTGGTGGCAATGTCTTATACGGCCTAAATTTCAGATGCACAAGTGTGCGCTCATTACCAAGTGCTATAGTCTTGGTGAACGGCCTTGAAAATGTTGAAAATGCTTAACCGCGACCTTACGCTTCCGCGTACAATAATATAACTCGTTAATAACGGAAGCGCGAATGAAATCAGGCCACTTAAAAAAAATGGAGAAATTAAGAGAATTGTCTACTAATGCCCAGCATTCTTATGCCGCTTCTCTTGAGTATGAGTCTTGTAGAGCCAAATTTCTGTCTGTCCAATTATTTCCATTTACCTTAATATAACGATCACAGGTGCTACTTGCGCCAACTCTGCATTTTTTTGTAAATGAAGGGCTTTACACGGCTCAGCATTTTCCTATTTTTAATACTTTTCTTGGTTTTATTTTTTCAAAATATGTTCAGCCAATTATTTCGATCTACGCTATGATAACGATTACAAGTGGAATTTCCGCAAAATCTGCATTATTGTGGAAATGCAGGGCGTTATACTGTTTGCTAGTTTCCGTCATTTTTTTTTTATTTTTCTGAATTTTTGGTTTCTCAAAATTTGGTTCGACCAATGACCTTTATTTACAATATTATAACGATTAAAGGTGGAACTTCCACGAAAACTGCATTTTTCTGGAAATACCCGGCGTTACAAGTTACACGGCCGAGCGCCTATCCGGTCTGCGCGAGAAAACGCTAAGATATTCTTTGTGTGCTCGCGATCACCAATTCTGCAGGCGACGCAGCAATTCTGCAGGCGTCGCGACACAATGTTATATAGAGTGAGTAATTTATTATTGGTTCATTACATTACCAGAGACGTAATTTACTACCGCCCCCTATTACAAAAATAAAGGTGAAGGCATGTAGCCGCACCATCAGAAGAGCTACGACGAGCGGAACAAATTCAGTACACCATTTCATGCTTGGTATACTTGCCACTCGTGACCAGACATCTCTTATGTTCAGCACGACAGTGTGCCTTACGTGCTAGTTATTTGCATGCATTGTCATAGGGGGAACTTTCCGCCAACTTTTGGTAACAAGGCAGAAGAACTGTTATCAATTCCGTTTGCACCGATGGAATAAATCACCGCACGGCGCATCATACTGTTGAAACGGGCACACAGCATGACAAAAGGTTTCTGCTCGTACCAATGTACCTAAAGCCCCCCAAACCGTAGTATTATGCCTCTTTGGTAGAGTGATCCAAAAACGGTGGTCTAAAGAAAGTCACTCGCCCCCGAATGTGTTATTTAAGACTCCTGCTTGACGCGCAACAGCATGCGGAATGCTTATAAGCCCATGTTTCCACTCGCCCGGCAACACCGTGGGTCGTGGTGCAGTGGTTATGATACCCGCCTCTTCATATGTTGTAGTAGACCCAGGTTCGATTCTCTGTAAGGTTGCGTGTATGTGCCTATGTGCACTTTGTGTGTCTCGTGCGATGTAACATCTGTTAGAGCATTCGTCACGGGATGCTGACGTTGGCCTGGCAATGCCAGCGAAAAAAAAACGGATTAAATCAATTCTGGCCGAGTGGATTATTTTTTCTTTTTTTTGTGAAAAGCAACAAGGCCGCTTATTTGAAGGGCCGTATGATTTGGGGGCCGCTTCGTAAGCGGGAATAGATTAGCATAACGGGCCACGTAGAAAAATTACGGCCAGTGGCCCGCCGAACACACAGCCCGGGGTTTAGGTGGCCCTCTGGTTAGGCGGCCCGCAATACGGCCGCTTAAACGCCGGGCCGCGTGTTCGGTGGGCCGTGTGTTTGGCGGGCCGCTTGCGCGCGAGGCCGCCTGAACCGCCGCTTTATAAGCGGCTTTAAAATGACGCGGCGGCCCGCCTGCATGCGGGTCGTATAACCAGGAATTGACTAAGAGTGCAGACATGGTCCACCCTTCGTACGTTGAACCAGATCAGCTGACGGGACAGAGTGTTTGGGTGAAGCAGGCCGTAGCAGCACGGGAACGTGCGCCTGCCGATTGATAAAGTAAGCATCGCAGGTCCGTTTAGTGAACTTGTCAAACAGGCGGCGGTATCCCCACAAGTTCTTCCAGAATACAGGTACCTATTCTCGAACAGGTCTGATCAGCTGTTACTCGAACAGGGTCAGATTTTCGAAGCGCTTCCGCGCAAACTATTAGCTGAGCTTGCTGCGAAGAGCTAAAGTAAGAGTAGTGTCTCCACCTCTTAGAGGAACGGCGAGATTCCGAGAGATAGCGAAGAGGGGCATTTCCGGAGGCTCACGGCAGAGGGAAACGTAAGTGAAGTGTGTGTAAGGCCCCTACTCTCATCGGAGGTGTGTCATCGTGTGGTACGTGTGGCAGGAGCTCCTATGCGCGCCTGCCGAGGGGCAGACCCTCACGCACGCTTTGCGCCGGGTTTCAGCGTACCTTGGAGTGACCGAGAACGAAAGCGCGCGCCTTACTTGAGCGGTGGAAATTAGAGCAGTTTTCTCCGTGCGCTCGAGATACGTGTCGGAAGAAGTACGATGTCCTCTAGACCGGTCGTTGCAGCTTTCAGAGAACGGGCGCACCTAAGGTGCGATTCAGAAAGGGGAAAGCTCAGTGCAATGACGAGATTTCAAACCGCGGCTCTCAGCTCGAGAAGTGGCCTGTACACGCCTGAATTTTCTCAATTGCATTGTTTTTCCTGCTGCTGGTTTTGCCCTTTACGATTACATTTCTTTTTGTATGGGAAATTTCCGATCACGTGAACTGTCACTTTCCAAGTTTGTGTGCTTGTCTAAAGTACTGCTGGCTTAAAACATAACAGGTGCAGTTAGTTATTAGCGTATTTTATCGCAACTAAAGCCTGGTACAGCATCAGTGTGAATTTCTATTCGCCCTTGCCGGCGATGTGGTTGTGTCTTCCTGTGTTCTGTTGCTTGCCTGACCAAGCCAGAGACGTTCTTGGCGAGCCCCTATACGTCCAGGGACCGGCCTGGTGAAGCTCCAGCGCGGTGTAGTACAGCCCAGGCCTGTAGTCGAGCATCTGGCGAGCACTCCTCTTTGAAAGCATCCCTCCGGATAACGGTTGAAGAACCTTATCCATCAAGATCTTGGACCCCCGGCGGAGAAGCTGTTACGAATCAGCCCGCCGAAGTGCTTTATGATACACTCCTCGGTTGTGTGGCGAAGCCTCCACTACGTGCGCCTTTCGAGCAGGCCTCCCTGTTGGTGACTCACGCTTGCAACCGACGGATTCAAACAATCTGCTACATGTCTGGATTGCTGGCGCCTCGCTGTCGACGTCATTCAAACTTCGGTGGTTGCAGACGAGGCATGCTTCAACTTGTCCGAAGGACGCGGAAGCCACAGCGGAGACCTCCTCTCTCCCATCTCTGGGGTTCAGCACCTACTACCGACCGCTCACGAACTCTTCAAAGAGTGTTGTGTGTGTCTGTGCCGCTCGTGTCGTGTGCATAATCTAGAGGGAATGCTTGTTTAAGCGTTAGCGCCTTGTGTATAAATAAGACCCCGCAAGCGCTGTAGTTCATTCCTGTTTGAGCAGTGAATCAATGCTGTCACTCTGCTCGAGTCCTGTACTGTAACCTCTCCCGTCGGGGCATTGCTCTTTCTGGCTTCGGCCCATCTCTCGCCATGGAGTAAACAAGTTAAATTTGCCTTCGGCCTCTAGACTTCTTTAAGGCAGCAACATTGGCTGGCCGCTCGCTTCACCATGCTACCAGACGCATGTCGGAGGCGACGGAACTCGGCGCGGGTACGCCTTCCCATATGCAGCAACAGGTGGTCAGCGGTGGGATGACAACGTCGCAACAGCGCTCTCTCCCACAGCGTGAGGTCGTCTGCTTAAAGAGGATGCCTTAGTCCTTCGATGAACTGATGTTTCTGTGGCAGGTGTAGCATGGCGATGTTAAAAAGCAGCGCGGAGATCACCGAACCGTGAGGCGTGCCTTTGTTTGGTAGGTGGAATTTTTCGCCTCGGAGGTTGCCGATGCCCACCGTTGCCGTGCGATTCATGAGGAAGTTTAGAATATTATTGTAAGCTTTGGGGTTACAGTTGGTACTTTGCAGATTTTCGAGGGTCTGTTGGTCCTTGACATTGCCGGAAGCGCCCTTGACGTCGACGGCGAGTATGCAGGAGTTGTGATGGCGATCCAGGCGGTCTATGATGACCTCCTTTAGAAGCAAAAGGATATCTTGAATATTGACAGATCCTGACGGAACCCAAACACCCTGTCCGATATGTACCCGTTGTCCTCGAGATATGGCGTAAACCTTTCGTGCCACGGGTGTTCAATAAGTTTACCCGCGCAGGAAATCAGCGATATAGGGCGAAGATTCTCAATACGTAGAGGCCTACTTGGCCTGGGAATCATGGTAACACCCGAATGCTTCCACGTTGCCGGCAGTTCGCCGTTTCCCAGCATGCGTTAAAATACTCTTGGAGCGCTACTGTAGCGTTTGAAGGTAGGTTACGGAGGAGCTCATTGCTAATCTTGTCATTTCCTTGCGAAGTGTTTCTTGTGAGTTTGGCCAGGGCTGCCTCCATTTCAGCTTTTGTGAAGGGCCGATCGAGGTCGGGATTGTTTTTCACGGTAGGGATCAGTACTTGTCGGACTCGATAGGCTATGTTACCAGTAAACTTGCGTTGTATCTCATCTAGTATATCTTGTTGGGTGCCTGCGTATGAGCGGATTATTTTTTGGAGGTCTTGCTTTTGCTGCATTCTTGTCGCTGTAGTCGCCAGGAGGCCTCGTAAGATATGCCAGGTCCTTTTCATGCTGAGGGTGACTTGAAGTTGGTCACATGTTTTGTCCCAATTTTGCCGGAAGAGTAGCGCACCGTATTCTTCGGCTTTCTTAGTGATGGCGGCGATTTTCAACTTGAGTTTTCCGTTGTGCTTTTGTCTTTTCCACCGTTTGAGCAGGCTTCTTCTTGCTTCCCAAAGGTGGGAAAGGGGAAGATCAACAGCGGGAATATCTGTGCTCAGTTGAAATATTTTTGTGTGCTCTTCCGCTTTCTCAACTATCTTAGAAAGCCATTCGTCAATTTCTTCGATGTTTCCGGAATTGAGGTCGGTACTCAAGGCTTTCCAATCCGTGAGCTTTGCTGTCCAGGACCGAATGGTTCTTTTTCGATTGCTTATCTCGACTTCTAATATATGATGATAGCCAGTCCGAGGTGACTTTTTGCTAGTTCCTCTTTGATTTACCCGCTCCAAGTCGCAGCGGCGCGGGACAAGCAAAAAACTCCTCCTACATTCACTGTTTTTCCTTCTCGGCCTGTTCCCAGCGCGAATTCAGGCGCACATGCGGAACAACGAGGTAATGCTCGCCGCAGCTGCCGGAGCAGCAGCGGCGGCGGCGGTGCGCTGGGGACGCCGCGGTGCTCGCTTGCGCGTCGTAGCGTAGTAGAAATATTGTGTAGGCGTTCTGATGACCACCGAAGAGCGGTTATATGCTTCATGCACAGGGGCGAAGCGCAGCAAGACGTGATTTTGCTTCGTGTTAACAAAAGGTGAGACACTCGTTTGTAAAGCGTGAAGTTAATCTGAATGATAGCGCTGGTGTCGTGCAAAGAGCGGTACAACTACGTGAACCGTGTTCGATGTCAAGTTAAGCTATGCCGTGTCGTACATCAGTGCATATCACGGCACGTGTCGTTTGTGCTCGGTCGCATTTTCAAAACATGAATAAAATGTTGAATAGTGATTTCGGCTGCCGTGTGACTGTCCGAGCAGCGTACTTATGTCCATCTGCATGGCTGCCCGCCGGACTCGGCGAGGCCTAGCGGGCGGTGCAAATGGCGCGGGGCAGCAGCGCCAGCACCAGAGCGGCGGGGAGAAGCGAGGAAAGGAAAGCATCAGCCCCCCCCCCCCCCCTTTCTGTCGGCCACCTCGCGGTGTAGCCATGACAATTAGTATGCATCCAAGCTCAAGGTGACGGCGACGTTGCTATGGAACAATTAAAACTCACTTTTGACCGCCCAGGCTCGCCAGGGGGAGAGAGAGAGAGAGAGTTGATTGATTATTTTATTGAAGCAAGCAGGGCGTTTGCCGCACAGTGGGGAGAGGTATTGAAGGAAGAGAATTACTAATCAAGGTCCGTATTCAAAGAGGGGATTTGTGCTATCGGGGACTGAAAGTCTTCACCGGGGTCGGCCCCAGTTAGACTTCTCGCGCCAGACCATTCTTAATGGCCAAAAAAGGCAATTGTTCGTAATAAAGGGTTCAGGGAGAGTGGCTTGCGAAGTTCTTGAATTGCTTCGAACGAGTTCCTTATAATCCGTATTTTGGTTGGTGGTCGGGTATTGAGGTCATAGCAAATATCATTAAGGGAACCATTGATGGCATGCAGTTTGCCTTCCAGTGCAGTTGTTGTGTGAGGGAGAGTTACCTCCAAGGGATGGGTTTTCAGGGCAGGTCCATGCTACGCCCATACGCGAAGTTGCCACGCTGGCGTCGGTATAGATGTCGATTTGATTGGGAAGTTTGGACTTCTGTAAGTGAAGGCTACATGTAGATCTTGTTGCCGTTCTAGAGCGGGGGATCGGCTTGGTGAGATTGCTGGTGATGTTTTCCGAGATTGTCCAGGGTGCTAAAGGGATGGGAAGGTCGATGACCGGGATGGGCTTCTGCTCGTCCCAAGCTGTGAGAAGGAGCCCTTGTCGGGTGAGTCCGCGTTTGGTGTCTGCTTGTTCACGAGTTTTTTTCATGAAAATGTCTATAGGAGGGAGCGCAACTGCTCGCTCAAATGCTTTTGTTTTTGTATGTTTTGGGAGGGCTGTGATGAAACGCAATGTGGCTCTATGGAGCACCCGAAGGTGTTTTGTGTTCGTTTTGTTGAGGTTGTATACTGGAGCTCCATATGCTAGAGTACCGATTGCAACTTTCCGGGCCATGGAGAGGCATGCCTGTTGACTTGCGCCACCGTATTTGTTGGACATTCTAGCGATTAATTTGAGCATGGGTTTCTATTTCTGTCGTAGTTGCTTTAACCATATTTTAGCACTATTGTTACTGCCAAGTGGGAGACCGCGGAGGCGTACGTGGCCACGTGTCGCGTGGATAGTTGTGTCTGCAATGTACAGCATATCAGGGTCCACGGGGTGCATTTTGGTATCACTTGATACCATTAGAAGTTCTGTCTTTTCTGGGGCGAGTTCTAGGTCAAGTTTCTGTATGCATGCTTCGAGGCTGTTCAACGCCGCTTGCAGCTCAACCAGCATGTCGGATGTTGACGAGTAGTCTCTACGTTTCGTCCACATCGTAATATCGCCAGCATAGATTGTGAAACGGGCTGACGTTTCTTGTTCTTGAGTTTTCGCTAACTTTGGTGACGATGTTGAAGAGTACTGGTCCGAGTATAGATCCCTGTCGAACAGCTTTGTCGTTGTATAGGTATTGGGTGTCCATCCAGGGAGCGTGCTGCTGAGTTGAATGGGGCGGTTGTGGAGAAAGTTAAAACACCAATTTGTGCTTTTTTGCTGGGGAAGGCTTGGGCCACTTCAGTCAGAATCGTCGTTTGATCTACTCTGTGGAATGCTTTCCAGAGGTCTACAGTATAGGACGTAGTCAGGAAGTCCGTGGTCGTACGGGGATCTCTTGATTACCCGTAGCAGAGTCCTTCAATGCTTTACTGGTCACGAAACTTCGGCGCTAGTTTCATATAGGGACCGCGCGCGCCACTACAGGCACCACCGCCGCACAAAGGTCATCCAGCCGCCGCTTTCGCGGCGTATTGGTATGTATTGGCCTGCTCTTGGCGTGCAAACGCTCGCTGCTTTTGGTGTCTGTGCGCTGATTAAGTGTATTTTTTTCGTAGTAGTTAGCAATGAATAGTCAAGTCATCACCTGCCTTTAATGGGGTTTTATTTCTCGTAGTAAATTACCGTAGGCTTCGTCCGCGAACGGCAACGGCTTCCGCGTGCTCTGGCACAAGCGCTGCGCCGTCATGTGTTCGGGTTTTTAAATCTCTATTTCTTCTTTTCTTAAATCAAATGTTGTAAATACCACACATACGGTAGCTGCGTAGTCACGGACTGCTGCAGGCCTATCGATAATACAATAAAAAAAACAGAAAGAAACCAAGTACGCGTCGTTCAGACTACGCTCAATGAATCGGTTGATTGCTCTGGAATGCACAGAACACTAAAAGAGATAGCCCAATAGTATTGTCGTTTCAATGAGTGGGTACATACCAGAGGACATCTAAAACCCTGCAGAAACGCGAAGGATCAAAACACGAAGAGATATATGTTGCACCATGTGTCTTTCCGCTTCCACGCTTTGCAATTTGCAAAAACAGGAAGCGAAAAAAGAACAATAAATCTGATTTTATCACGCGCAACAAAAATTCAATGTTAAGAAGGAAGACAAAAGAGCGTGGTGCAGCGTACAAAAATTTATTTTTTCGCGGTGCGATGTGGAGCACACGGAGGAAACAGAATATTGACACGTAGCCAAGAACGACGCAAAGCTTTTCTGAACGCAGCGAGCTATCGAGCTGCTGTTCTACAGAAGACTAGAATGAAACACAAACATCGAAGAAGCAGTCCGCAGTGTGACGTGCACAGATGAACGTCAATAAAGTGAGTGGCGCGGCGTTTGCTATGCATGCATTGCTCTCGGAACGTTATTAATTTCAGATCCATGAAAATAGGATCGAGAATAGGATCGAGAAACAAAAAATCAAGTTAGCGACAAGGTGGCAGCCTTTTCATATCAAACAATATTGCCCGACGGGACGTACGACAAAAAGAACAAACGGGCGCTCCGGTTGAAACGCCAGATAAGAAACCGAAATCGGTCACGCGCGGTTACAAAACAAACAAAACGAACCCTAAGGGATAATTCGCGGAAATATGAAAAGTAAAAGCACAAGGACGTCCCAAAACTTGTTACACGCGAGCCTGAGCGCAAGGTAATACAAGTTTGCAAACAGGTAATGAAGCACCGCTACAACCTGACTGATATGACAAAAAACCGGCTTTAAGTTAGCCTTGTACAATTCTAGGTCCACGATGCTCTCAAAAGGGTACATTGCTTTTTCCATTCTCACACACAGTGCATTTCCACGCACTGTCACACACTTATAATCGAAGCTGGAATCTCCAGTTTCTTGCCTTGGGATGGCGCGCCCCCATTTCTCTCGCAGCTCCCCGTCGCTCGGTCAACAGAACAAGGAAACATTTTCTGTGGTATCGTTGTACAAGGAACGACATCCCGGGACGCAACACATGTTAGGCATCGTCGTTGCACTACTTAAGTCGCATCACAAGAGCGCGAGATGCACGTTACATTTGTTTTCCCGCACAAAACAAACACAACTCGCCGCGGCTCCGCCGTTCGGGCCAGCGCAACGCCGCCCGAGGAGTGACCTCAGTGAGAGGGTGGCGCCACCGCGCGGCGGCCAAACGCAGCATGTGAAGCTCTCCCATTGAGTTACGGAGCAGTTTCGTGACCAGTAAAGCATTGAAGGACTCTGCCCGTAGTAAGAGCCAGAGGCAATCGTGTGTTCCTAGGTACGGACGGAAGCCAGTCTGGGACGGGTGAAACCATGGGTTCACATATTCCAAATGGTACTGTAGCCAGTTGTTAATCAGGCGTTCGATCAGTTTACATAACGTGGGTGTAAGAGATATGTGTCTAAGGTTGGAGATGACAGAAGGGTCTTTTCCAGGCTTTCGAATGAGGTTAAGCAGGGAAAGCTTCAGGGTGTCAGGAATTTCCCCTGTGTTCCAGGAATGATTTATAAGGCCAAGAAGTTGTTCTAGCTGAGGCTCGTCGAGGTTACAGATGTGTTGCCACATGACTCCATCATGTCCTGAGGATGATTTCACCTTGCTTTGTCGGATGGCGGTGCGAAGTTCTGCCACCGTAAAAGGGGTGTCTAAAGCTGGGTCGTCCGAGTCTAGTTCGATGATAGGTAGGTACGTGCGGGGTGGCGTACTTGCTAAAGGGAAAAGCGTTGCAATAATCTCCCGCTCGACTATCTCCGGGGTGTTGTGGAGCGTGAACGTCGAGAAGAGGGGAAGACGTTGTTTGCCCTTTCCTGCCATGCCTCTGTATCTTCTCCAAAGCTTCGAAAATTTGCGCTCTTTCCCTAAAGTTGAGCATAGCTTTTGCCAGTGCTCATTAGTCAATTGTTTCGGATATTCTTGAATCAGTTTGTATTGGTGGCTTAGCTTCACTAGGTCGGCGTGGCGTTTCCCTAGTCGTCCTGTATCTACGAGTTAGGTGCTTAGCTCGGTTCCACAAGTTTGCCAGGTGGTCGTCCACTGCAGGTGTCCTCAGAGCATGTTGTAAACTTTTTCGAGGTTCGGGCAGCATTCTGAATACGCTTTATGAAAGTACGGAAGTCTGTTGCTGGGTCTGAAGATTAGTTGATAATTTCACAAAGGAGGTCCAGTTCGTCAGTTCCAAAATTTTTGCCGTCCGGATTCGCTTGCAACGAAGGGAAATTGATATTGGAAAGTGATCACTGCCCCAAGTGGTGTCGAATGTTTTCCACGTAGTTACTAGCCCCCGTGAGGCAAACGTGAGGTCTGGAGAGTTGTCTTTCTGGTAAGCGTGCAATCCTGTTTTTGTTGCTTCGAAGGGGTCATTTAACAGCAACAGATTGTTCATCTCCATCGTTTTTCTTCCAACAAAGTTTCTCGAGTATCCGTAGCTGCGTAGCCCCACATTCTGTTTTTGCCGTTAAATCACCACCAATATTGTCTGCGTGGCAGGATATTGGTGCATGTGCTCTGTGATCCACTGAAAAGAGGTGTGTCGAGCAGATCCAGTGATCGGCTTGTAGTAAGACGAGGCGACAAGAACTGCTTTGCCATTAGGAAGTCTGCCACGGATTGCTACTGTTTCGTGCTTTTCATTGTGATGTCATTGTAAGAGACTAATGATGTCATTGACACATTGACAAGGGACAGACACTAGTCTGTCCCTTGCAGATCTGGCTCCGAGGTTTGGAGCAGGCTAGCTCCAGCCCGGATGGTGAGGCCTCGGGCCATTTCATGAGCCTCCTAGTTTCTGCCGAAGCCAGAGTGCGCCGGTGTCCAGACCAGTTCTACGGAGGATAAGAAAGGGGGGGGGGGGGGGTTCGGTTCAAAATTTTGAGTGCTGCTTCGGAGATTAAGCCGGCTGAAAAATATTGGTTTGCAGTTTTAGAATCAGAGATTACTGTGGTTGGGGTGGGTTGCAGTGACAGTGCTATGTCTAGTTCCGCCTCTTCTGCTGTCTCAGGACTGAGTGTCTGGACAGTTGCGGTATCTAAAGGGGACTCTCCGGCGTTTACTGCTTGATCGCGCAGGCCTCGTGGTGTCTATACTCCACTGCATCAACATACATGACGTTGGGCTTGCTTCAAAATTTTGTCTGTAGAGCTCGAGCTCTTTTAAATGCAGAGCGTTTTACTAACTCACGATGTCACCCGCGTTGACGTCAGTAGTCCGCACCACACCCATCCCTACTATATAAAAAAATACTATCCGGCGCCCGGTTTCGATCCCTCGACCCTGCGGGCGGAACGCAAATGTACATGGTGCTCTACCCACTTGCGCCACAAAGCCGACACAGAATGGGACGCTACGAACGCGCCTTATATCGTTGACTCATTCAAATTACTGCTGACGAGCGCTCTCTCGTCAGCAGTTGCCACAAGTGCAACAACATTAACGTAACGCAAACTACTTAACGTCGTGCGCCCCCGGAAATGCTCTGCATTTGATCGTGCCCCTCGCGAGGGGGATGTTTCACTTCGTCTTCTTTCGGTGATCATGATGATGATGATGTTTTTGTTCTATAGCCTCTATCTGATGTTTCAAAATTTTAATGCCGTCCTTGAACAGCCCAGGTGACTGGCAGTCTAGTGCAGAAAGCGTCTCCAGGCTCCCTCTAAGCACGGCTTCCTTTTTTTCCCCTTCGCTCTACGTGGTGTAGAGGATGCGTGTTTCTTGGGATTGGCCTAATGATCAGGTATGCGTGTGTGTCATGTGACCAGCTCGGTATCGGGAGTGAGCAGTTTGTTTAGCTGGATGTTTGAATTATGCAGGATGTGTACTCATGTAGGGGTTTTGGATAACCGGCCGTATTGATTTAGCAAGTGCGCTTAAATGAGTTCTCCGGCTTTATTGTAGACTCATAGTCCTTCGAGTCTGGCTGTTAAGGTTCACAGGGGCAGGGGCAGTGCATATTTATATATATTTTTTGATTAGCGGATTAACTTTGTTCAGATCCGCAGTGCTTGTGTTTAGATATGGTAAAGAATAGTTTGTTTTGCTGATGACAAATGCTTGTATAAGCCTGATCCTCTGAGCTTCCTTTAAACATTTGCCTCTGTTTGAAATTCGGTGGATCAGACCTATTGTTTGGTTGATATATTTCCCGATTGTCTGGAGGAATTTAGTGTTTATCCTCTTGTTCTGAATTTGGAGGCCGAGGATTTTTAGTGATGAAACCTCTGGAATTCGATTGTCGTTAATGTGTGTTTTAATGTCGGGGAGTTGCTGTTTACTTCATTTAGGGGGGATTAGAAGGAGTTCAGATTTATTTGGTGAACATGATAATCCTGCCTTCTTTGCTTCTTCTATTACCACCTCTGAGGCCTTCTGCAGAGTCTCCTCTATGTATGCGTCGCTACCGCATCTCATCCACACAGTGATATCACCTGCATACAGACTAAATATGAGGTCAGGGATCAGGCTTAGCTTTTTGGGAATGTTCCATATTGCGCCGACTGTGATAACTTCCTAGCGTCTCCTCCAGTCGGGTCCATCCAGCCTGCGGGACGCCGTGGGTAAAGGTGAGGTCGGGATTAGTGTGTCTTAAGACGCTGTTTCCAACTCGGGTTGATTGCAGAGGATCGTTTCAGAATATAAAATGGTGAAATTGGGCTGCGTCATGGATGCGGGTCCCTTTGATTGTTGTTAACTGGTACCCTCACGCCGTGTGTGGAGCTTTAAAGTCACCCGCGATAACGACTTTGAGCCCTTTCGCGATGTTCCTGATTTTCCTTATAAATTGCTCGAAGTTCGGCAGGTGGTCTTGAGGGGGCTGTAGACGCTTAAAATAGAGACTTTGCTGAGTCTTTCTCTTAGGTAAGATTTCAACAAGTGTATGGTCCACGTTTGTGTCCGTGATTTCGTGCATTTGGGTGGTAAGTGTCTTTTTAGTCAGGACTGTGGTTTTCTCTGTTTTGCTGAAGGCGTTGTATCCTTGAAGGCGAATGTTACTGCTGTATTTTTCCTGGAGGGCTATCCCATTTGGTTGATCTTGTTTAGTGAGTTCTAGGAGGTTAAATGTTTTGTGCCTGATGGATCTACAGTTCCTTTGCCAGATTTTAGTTTGTAAGGCGTCTGTGGCGGCGTTAGTTTGGACTGCCATCTTCGAATCATTCCACGTCAGAGTGCTCTTCTCGGGTTAAGGGGCAAGAACGTGAAGCGTCGTGGCCTTGTTCTCTAGCTTCTTTACGCGCCGCATCCATAGGGCTGAGGAGTGAATCGACCAACGTTTTCCTGCGTATGCGATGAAGTTCTCAAAGAATACTGTGTTGTGCGGTGCTTGCTCCGCAAAAGACGCTGTGGCCTTCTGAATTTCTGCCGCGACAACCTGCTGTAGGTTTACCATGATCCGATGTTCAAGTGCGGTTTATTGTCTTTAGTTAGCTGAATTGCTCGCTCCTCTGTGAGTAGCACTGGTTGTGGGGGGAGGGGGGGGGGCGGAGGGGGGGCGTTTAGCAGCTTCTTGTTCTCGACAGCACTGGAGCAGCTTATGAATGAGAGTTTGCTGGCTTTGGATCTTCATCTCTAAGCTCTGATGGCAGCTTCGCCTTCGAAGCTTCGTCCAGATTCGCTTGCCACATTGGCGTAGCTCACTCTCTTTGGGATGAAGCTCGTGAGCCAGTTCGCGATAGCGAACGCGCTCTGGATCTGTCTCTGCTGCTTCTCTGTGCGTCGTTATCGCTGCCAGCCGAAGTGGTGCTCCTGACTGCTTGTAGATCCGGGAAGTCTTCTGGGCGGGGCCGCCATCCACTCTGTGGTTCTTGGCTCTTTACTTCCCATTGCTGTCGAACCGTGTAGGGGGTGGTCCTGGTTTCAGCTTCCGCCTGGAGTCCGTCCCTGCGGTCTAATGCGGTTGTTTGCAGATTTTGCAGCATGGTCGGCAGTCGTGGTCAGGTGATTGATTGGTCTGGCCGCATTTTTGGCAGAAGTTTGGAGCTGCATGCGGGAATATCTCTTGCCGGTGGCTCCTAATTAGGCTTGCAAAATTGGTGATTCTACGCCCGCAACACGCAGAGTGCGCATTCACGACAACCAAACGTATTTACCAAACGTTACACATTTGCGTTGAAGCAGGGTCCTCAAAAACAGGCAAAACTGGTCTTCCTGTTTTTTGTTGCTTATCAGCGCATCCTTGCCGCTATATTGCCCAAATACTGACGTCAAATCTATACTTTTATTTGACATGTGACGTGGCCTCTGAACCCAGCTGGCGGTGAAGACTAGGTGCTCCTAATGACGTATTCTGTCAAATGCTGCAACCTATCACCGTTTTCGGCCCCCGGGAACATAGAGTTTCTCACTAAAAACTGTAGGCTCGGGAAAGCCGCTGCCAGCACCAGCCGTTATTTATTCAGGCGTGTCGTGCAGGCGTCGATCTCCGCAATTCGTCGAATGTCGATCTCGGACATCCTCCTGCTGACTAGTGTAATGAATGTTTATCTCTCTGTCTCCTGTTCACACAGTGTTATCCCATGCCCCACTTCGAGCACGTGCTAGTCTTTGGGCTTGTACCCTTATGGTTATCTTCATAGTACGCGATATTCCAATCCAGTGTAAGTTCAAGCCCGGCACTTTCGGTGCGATGCAGCACACTATTTAAACGTGTTTAAATGCTGCGCCCGCCATCTAAATTCACCTACTTGACGCCAAGCCACTTCGACCAAAGATAACAATGCGCAGAACAAAGATCGATTGAGAACATTTTACCCTAAATGAAACCACGGATCTCAAAAGATGGTGTCGCTTCCTATGAGTAGAATACCGTTATACGACAACTCTGATACTGAAATTTTTATGTATAAAGTGTAGAAGGCCCATGTAATCTGCGTAATTGGAACTTGAATCGTTCCGCATCGCACGTCTTGCCTTTCTGGGAAGCAAGGCGTGCAAGGCGTGTCTCCTAACATTTTGGCGTGTTTTACAAAGGCCTCCCCAGGATCTGTCGTGTGACGCTAACCGACGCCTATGTCCCGCATAAATAGTTGGCATGCTGTGAACGGAGTTTCGTTCACAACTAGGCTAGGCTAGACTAGGGTACTCACAACTAGGCTAGGCACAACTTTGTTCTGCCTCCTGTTGTGAGCGGTCCTTCGGTGCAATTAAGGTCTCAACATCCCTTTCAATAAAATTTCGCTGCCCTCTCTCTCTTCTGTTCCCGGTTTCTCACACTTTTTCTCTCGTTGTCTTTCGTCCCCCAACAGTTCACCCGCACTGCCTGAGCTGTTGTCACAAGTACGTCAAACCAGTGGTTCGGCTGATGAAAGGCTGGTGGTGACAGGAATGCATGTTTAGTCAGCCACGCATCGCATGGAGTGATGTGGTAAAGGTTTACACCAGTATGTGCCAATTTAAGAGGCACGGGACGATAACGAACACCGGTCGTCCTGCTGTGAGAAGACTGCGCGTATTTTTGTCCCAAGAACAACAACTCGTGACGCCCGAAGGTTGAGATAAGGGACTATGCTCAAAGGGACTATGCTCAAGGAACTACGCTCGCCGACACAAGAGGCTACATGTTGAGCGGCGTAAACACAATCATTCAGTGATATCGAGTAGGCATTGACACGGTATCTCAAGAGCTTCTCAAAGAAGCCGCTTGCCAATCGCAGAAAAAGTACTTGATCCTGAAGTACACAGGATAGAAAGAATTGGCCGCATATCTGCTTCTGAACTACAAGACACGTCGAAAGAGGATGGTTTTCCGGCCGTATTTGTTAAGTAACGACTCCCCGTCTCTTTCACACCTCCCCACACTCTCTCCCCTTTGCCTTCACTATTCCCGTTCCCTCCCCTCTGTGCCACTCCAACCTTTAAAAGCTTGAACGAATTATACATCTCCGCTCTCCCCGCTTCCCCTCTTTTCGAATTCTCTCCTCAAATACTCACGTTTCCCCTCCTCCTACACTGACCTTCTGTCGAGCATTCCACCTCTTCCTCTCTCCCTGCCGCCACTCTCCTCTTTGGCTCCTTACCTCTTTCCTGGACCTCTCAGCGCCCTTTCCCCTTCTGCTACTTCTTCACCTGCGCTTCACATGACCTTCCCTCTTATTCTCCGAGCCTGGTTATCCTACCTCCTCCCACCTACTCTGTCAAATTTTCTCCCTCCGTCCTCTTCCCCGCTTCACTCCCTTGCCCACCCCAGGAATAAATAGACAGCTCCACCATTCTCACCAAAGTGCTTTCCCGTGGTCTCCCCCTCACTACGACGCACTTTATTTTACCTTAGCTTCAAGAGAGCGAACCGCAGTCGGCGCATTTCGACGATTGCATTAGGCTTCGTCAAGACGTGTGTGTAACCCTGAAACAGCACCGCGCCCAAGAACGTTTCGCGCAAGCCCTTCTGAGACGAGAAACAACGCTTTTGTTACTGGAACGACGCTTGCGAAAGGGGTGGAGTCCCAGTACCAAGATGCATCCGACACTGCTGCTAGCCTGCCTGTTGGCGTCAGCTATCGGAGCGACCAGTGAGCCATGGAACATTGCCGTGGTGCGATGCATGCTTGCAGCAGATGATTTGGCGATGCTGCTTCCTGGCGACGGCCAATGCGCCTACTTGAGGGTGTTTGTCACGAACAGAGAAATGTGGAAGGCCAATTGCACCAACTGTAACAAGTAAGCTTTCCCTATTTTTCATAGTGTTTTTTTTATTTTAGTACAACCTACAGTGATGTTTTTTTGGTTCGGTTTCTTGGAGTAAGATCCATCCATTCTTTGGCACTTGCAATGAAGAGCAGGAAAACAGGCGTCCATGACGGGAAAATGAATGATGATCAACTCTAGACATAAGTTAGTACAAAAGACCATCCTCAGGTAGCGAGATCAGACATTGGAGCCGTAGCGATCGACTGTCCAGGCAGTTCCACCCTGAATCTACAATTTCGTGCGAGTATTGTACGAAGACTCCCTAACCTACAGCCCAGTATGTCGCTGTCTTGATGCATGCTAATTTATCATATTATTCCACATTGATGTATCGCGGTGACGTGGTTGGCCAGTGTCTCCCTGCGGGTTGAAGCAATCGTGGGGTCCAACGCTGCCCAAACACTTGACCTGAGTTTAACCCTCTTGAAAAAAAAGTGAAAGCAGAAACAAGTTCTTAACGGCCGCATGGTTTCGCAGCTCGCGAGAGGCCATGGCGCTGCCACAGCCAGAGCAGTCGTTGCCCCCTCGCGATGAAATTCCCCAACGGTTCCGCCTCTAGAGAGTACAACCTAGCGCTCGCGAAAGCAGTCTTGCAAGTATAACGCAAGTTACAGTTAAACCTCGATATAACAAGGTTAAGGAAAGTTCGCAATTTCTTGTTACGTGTAGGTTTCGAGTTAAGGATCCCGTGAATGAAGCAGAAACAAACTAAGAATGCTAGACATCATTGTAAATGCCTTGAAGGATTTATTTCACAGTGAAAAACCGTGATCCGCGACTGCTGCTTCCGTACGAGCTTCAGCGCTGCACTGAGCTCCAAAGAAGTGCCGTCTTCACAAACGTTGCCGTCTTCACCCCCGTATTCACAAAGGTTACTTGTGTATAGCTGTCGCCTTTTGACAATTTTCGGTCCTAACGCATTTCAAGAACCAAACCAGATTGATGCTTGAACTGAACTTGATCCTGTTTTTTGTACTCAAAATTGTTGAGGGTTCTAGCTGGGATCCTGTACCAGGTGGTGACGGCATTTCAAAATGCGAGCTTGTCTTGAAAAGAGAAAACTTTTCATTTTCTGGCAGCAGAGTTCATCACTGGAGAACCGACACCACAGATAGCAGTGAAGAGTAGACGCGCAACTACACGCCGACAAGGCAGGCCTAGCACCTCAATACTTTGGTCTCTAACCGACACAGCGTGCACACACACAGGGAAATGCAAGGTAGTTTGCGGTGCGGGCGAAAAAAAATTGGCGTGTCGTTACTCTTGCCACCGGGGTAAAGTTATAGGTAGTATTCATTAAAAAGTTTCGCTGTTAATTTTTTCGCTTGGAAACACTGGAAACAGCCACGGACATGGCCGTACCGCCACAGACATGGCGCGGCTTGTGCCACAGTGCCCGCACGCCGAAGAAAAAAAAAAAAAACCGGCGTGTGTCGTCTGCTCCGTTTCAACCCGATTATCAACGGTGGTGTCAACAGAGATGCAATTAATCGCACCCGCATTGGAGTCGAGGCATTACTTTGCGTTCGGTGGGGTAGAGCTTGGAACATCCATCACAAATCATGTGCTTGTACAGCACGGACACGTACCGCCACCTCGCGGAGCCCGACGTAACCAGTGACGGCACACTCCCATGGTTGCCTGAATGCGGGCCTCACCAGTGAATACAAACTATTGAAGCAAAGGTTAAAGTTGGTGCTGCATAGCCATGGTATGGCGCCAGCCCCTATGTTTATCTTCATGAGAATTATCGTCATCATCATGACCAACTTTGACTTTGACGATTCTCGATGCTTTCGTAGTAGCTGCTGGCTCCTTAAAGTAGCGCTAATATTCGGTGTATTAGTGCATTTCTCCGGCCGATTTTTTAGTAAAAGTGCAAAAACAATAACTGATTACCTCATCGAGTCCGTTACATCAAGGTTAACCACCACGACGCCTTTGTTACACAGAGGGCTTCTATGGGGCTGGCAACGAGGAATTAAAAAAAATTTGTTAAATCCAGTAATTCGTTAATTAAAGGTTCGCTAAATCCAGGTTTAACTGTACCACTCTTTTCATGTGTATTATTAAGTGGCAGCAATTCTCCGTTGTCGAAAATTTCAGCGCAGTGTCCCTTCACGCTATAAGACATCGAATATAAAGGCGGAGCTGTTCTAGGTCGAGCTTTGTCCGTCTGGTGTAAGTCGTGCGTCACGCAGGGGTGGAAGCAGGTTCCCAGACCCGCCGGAGGCCTCTATCGGTGGGTGGGTGCAGTGGCATCCCAGGAGCTGGTTTCTCTTTCTCTCGCTAATGGAGGAAAAGGGGAGGGAGCCTCCCTCCACTCATGCTTACCTGCAGATTTTTTGCGCGAATCACAGAATTTGCGTGGCTACGGCGCTGCCGTTTTTCGGCTTGCGCCCGTTGACTTTCGAGCCGACACAAGAGAACGACAGCTCTGCTGTTTCACCCGATTTCACACAATGTGAAACTGGGTTTAATTTTATTACAATTTTAACAACGTATTCAGAAAAAAATGGCAACGCTGGAAGCGTCGCGCAATTTCTCAAGGATAGTGCCCCGAATTTTTCAGCGAAATCGCCATGTGACAAAACTTCTTTTGTTGCAAAGTTTGTTCTCACAGACGCTGATTATCTATGCGTGTTAAAGAAAAAGCCGCTGTACTCAGGGTAAATTTTTTTAGAGTACTTTACGGTTTTTTGGTTTCTTATCAACAACTTCCGAGTCTCCACTTGTCTTTGAAGTGCGACGGAGGCCTTCCACATAGCGAAGGCGTTCGTGTACGGGTTTTTTTGTTTGTTTGTTCATTCCTTCGTTCGTTTGTTTGTTTGTTTGTTTGCTTGCTTGCTTGGTTGCTTGCTTGTTTGCTTGGTTGCTTGCTTGCTTGCTTGCATGCGTGCGTGCGTGTTTGCTTGCTTGCTTGTTTGTTTGTTTGTTTGTTTCTTTGTTTACATGCTAGCTTGCTTTCTGTTACTGAGATCCACACTTTGGAGAAACACGAAACGTTTGTCAAAGTTCTGCCGCTGTGTGAAAGATGCAGGCCACTTACACCGCGTTCTCTCTGTCGTCGTTCCCAGGCGCATGCGGGACTAGTTTCTTTTCCTTCCGCTCTCCCCTAATGGCGTGCCCACCTAAACATCATGCATGTCTATATTCATCCGGCTATTCAGGGCGGTCATATTCGTTCGCAGGGACGTATATAAAACCAGAAAGACAAAACAATTGATGTGTGTGCGTACGTTCCGCCCGATGACC
This sequence comes from Haemaphysalis longicornis, assembly GCA_013339765.2. Taxonomy (NCBI): domain Eukaryota; kingdom Metazoa; phylum Arthropoda; class Arachnida; order Ixodida; family Ixodidae; genus Haemaphysalis; species Haemaphysalis longicornis. The sequence goes on from CM023458.1 coordinate 40,190,652, forward strand.
CTTGATGGAGACAATAAATGAGGTTGTAGACTGTTGAAATTTGTTTTGCACCTCGGCGTAGCTGATGACGTCGTAGTGGTGGTACTATCAATCATCATCATCATCAACAAGAACAGCCTACTCAGGACCACTGCAGCGCGAAGGCCTCTCCCATTCAATTCCAATAGGTCCTGCCGTGCACCGCTCGAGTTCACTGTTGGCCACCGAAGTTCCGTATTTCATCCCTCCATCGGGTTAATGGCCTTGCCCTTCTTCTAGAGCAATCACCTCTTGGTATCCACTTGGTTACCTTAATTGTCCACCGGAGGTCGGTTCGTCTCACTATATGGCCAGCCCAAGTCCATTTCTTTTTTTTTTTTACTTGAAATAAGATATCATCTACTCGAGCTTGTTCCCCGATCCACGAAGCTAGTTCCCGGTCCCTAAGTGTTAGTCCCACCATTAATACTCCAATTCGTAATGTTACTCCTAACTAGAAGTTCTAAGTAAGGTTCGGAGCAGCGATCACAGGATGGCTGGGTGCAAGGTAATCCTGAATCTCAAACTAGAAACAAAGAAACTCGTGAAAAGGAAGAAGCCCTGCATGGAGTCACTCAGAGCGCGGACGGAGGAGAATAAAATAACTCTTTAAAACAAATTCGCCCTTCCAACGAGGAGAACGAAGATAGTGGAGACGAGCTAAATGATAATCTAACAACGGCAATCACACAATCTGCAGCAGAAGGGGTAGGAGAAGCATGTAGGAATGAAACAGGAAAACTGACTAAGAAAACGAAGGAGCTAATTCGCGAAGCGTAAGCGCATGAAGGTGTCAAGTGCGGTGGATGAAGTTCAGTTAACAGAGCTGTCTAAATTGATTACCAAAAGTAAAACAAGCGACATTTGTGCATATAACATGGCAGTGATAGAGGAAACGCGGCAAATAAGAGGAAGTTTAAAAGCAAGCAAGCGGAAGCTTGCCATCGGCAAAGACAGAATGTGGGTATTCAAAGACCAGCAGGGTAACATTGAGCAAAACATGGACGAGATAATAAAGGGGGCAGAACTGATTCTGCACCAGATTGTTTGCTAGAAGTCTTAAGATCAGGGGAAGATACTGGGAGTGCACGCTTGACTTGTGACGTACCACCAGTTACTAAAGAGAAAGTGCGAAAGGTTCTCAAGGTCATGAAAAGAGGAAAACCTGCAGGCGATGACGGCATAACCATATATTTCTTGAAGGAGGCAGGAGATATAGTTCCGGAAAAGCTTGCTGAACAATTATCAGAATGGTTAGGGTCTCAAAAAGTGCCCCTAGCCTCGAAAAACGCCAACTTTATTCTGATTCATAAAAATGTAGACACCAACGCCCTTAAGTGGACACTCAAGTGATTTGTAAACATTGCGGGGTCACGAGCGCTAATTGTAGTCTGGCAGTCTGTAGGCCATGTTTCGACCGCTCTCGCTGCGTTTACGCTACTTTTTTCACCAGAAAAATCAATTCGCAAATGCTTTCCTCCCCTCTGCATCCTAGCCCATTTTCGGTGGCGTTTTCAATTACGCCAGAAAAAAAAAAAAAACGGATTGGCTCCACTGCGCTACTGCACGGCTCGCCGACCTTCCGACAGAGTCAGTCGGCCCAGCGTTTAGTCCGCCGGCCGCCGACGGGTCGTCGCATTTCGTTCGCTCAGTTGAAACTAAGCCGCGGCCCGTTTGTGAATGGAAGCATGTGCCTTTCTTTACTTTGTTAGTTTGTACACTGTATCAAGCTCCAAGTCCACGTCGCTCCACACAAGCGCTGCACAAGCGCACATGCGACGCTTCGCTGACTGGCACGCTAGTAGAAAAATCTAAGGCCAATTGAAGGCGGGATAAGAGCCTGCAAAGTTAATATAGATACTGAGGAAATAGAATCAACCGAAACTTTTGCCGTACAGCGTAAAACTAGGGTGCAGGAAGCACTTTTTTGCGCTGTGTGAACAAGCACAACGGTCAGCAGCACAACCACTCATCTGTGGACGCTTTTCCGTCTAAGAAATGCAATTGTAGACATGAGATATCGTTACGTGGCGGCAGGACACAGATGACACGAACGATGGGATGGGCTGAAGATTTATTTACAAAATGTACATAGCGGCCATAAGATAGCGCGCTCAAGGACACAGCCACTTCGTCATCTTCATCGTCTTGTGCTTGAGCCCACGCAGCATGGGACATTGCCCGCCTATATGTGTCCCGTGACAATATTTTGGAAATTTGAGGGACGCTTACTGCACAAGCGTTACACAACAAACAGTCATCTAAGCTGCTTGAAATGCTAAAACTAAATAAAAATGTAAACTGGTTATACATTACGTTCTTTATATTGTAGCGCTTGGTATGCAGTTTGCAAGTCGCAAGTTTGAATCCCCGAGTGTACATCCTTTTTTTTTCTAAGCTGATTTTTTCAGACGATGTATTTTATCCTGAATTCACCATTTTTGCGCTGTAACGTTCACTGCTCCAAAAGCGAGTTCGCAGAACGCGCGCAGGTTGACACTGACGTGCTAGCGAGTTCTCGTTTCCGACTGCTTGCAGGCAGTAGGCACAGGCCAGAATCAGCAGACCCTTGGCCTGGTGCGAGCACGCTTTTTACGATACAGGCATGAGTGAGGCAAGCTCCAAAAAATAAGGGGAAATCACATGGCATTTGAGCATCTGCGGTGACGCGGAGGGCGTTCATCCACTGCGTAGGCCTCGGCTAGTGGTTGCTACAATTCCAAGCCGTCCTGGTAGGCTTATCTGACGCATTTTGTAGCCGACAACATGGCAGAAGCACGGTATGGCGGTTACTAAGATACCGAGACGAGAATGCCGATCCAAAGATAACTTCGGATGCAAAGCATGTTGCTTCAGAGAACCGAAACCGAAATTGGTTTGAGAGAGAGAGAGAGAAACAACTTTCGCTGAGCCCATTTCAGGTGACGCTCGCAGGCGTCAGACGGGGTGGAACCCTATTCACGAGTCCCATATGAGTCCAATAGCTCCTGGCCCCTGGACGCGAGCTCTTCCTGCGTCGACAGGTCGGGGCTGGACATCAAGATCTCCCATCGCTCGGGTAGGGGGAGAAGGGGAAGGGGGAGGGAAGGTAGGGGATTCTTGAGCACAGTACACTCCGCCAGTATGTGCGGCAGGGTGCCTTCCGTCTTTTTGCAGAACGGGCAGATGGGGTCGTGTTCTGCCGGGAACATCTTGTTCAATAAAGCTGGGTGCGCCAGTGACCCCGCTTGTGCGCGGCGCACTATTGTTTGTTGCTTGCGGTCGAGTTGCTGGTGCGGCACGGGAAGCCTGCACCTGGCGCTCCTGTACAGCGTGGTAATAGACCCTATGCAAAATGCGGCCCGCCATCTCACGTCGACTCCGGTAACTAGGTCCGCCATTTTGGTGCGGTCGTTTGAAACCGAAACCAAGTAGCAAAACATAGAAGGCGGGCATTGACCGCTCTTGGTAATGGACTACAATGCCGGAGCATTGCTGCGTGCCGCAGTGCACGCAACGAGGAAATACCGGTCCAGATGGAGAAAAGGCACGTGAAGTTCCATGCTCTTGAACGAACTTTCTGACGCGAACTATGCCGGCGCGAGCAACCTTTGTGACACGCTGGGCGCGGTGCGCTGGGAGCGAATATTTGTCATTGGTTCGCTAAGCGCGGGATTTCGTAGTCGCTGTCCGGATGAAAAATACAGCTGCGTTGGAGTTCCGTGGTTCAGCCTTTGTATTCTAAATGAAGCCTGAGCGTGCGTCACCTATTTATGACTGACAACGGCGCTCGAGCGGGAAACAGTACCACACGTCAAAATTAGGCTTTATTTCTTCACTCGTCCCTGTGGCTCTACGCCCGCTTCATTTCATTGTTAAATGGTACCGCTTAGCCCCTACACGAGCCTTTATCTTACCTAGGGCTGTAAACTTTTCTTGCCGCACTACGCCGTCACGGCGCGGTTGAAAATTTCCTCTGTGGCGGGCGCGCACGGTATCGGAGTATGTTGTTAGTTTCTTTTCGGTGCATTTAGCCGCGTGTCGTTGCGGAAATGGCGTACACTGTTTTATGATGATCTGACGTTGGAAAATTCGAGTTTCTGCACTTGATTCCCGATTTGCCGGGCTGACAGGTTTGTTTACGTCAAGTTAACTTGTTGCCCATTGTCATTTCAGCCACGATGTATTTACTGTCGAATATTTTGCGACTAAAATACACACTCACTCCTCTAGTTTGTCACATACTGCATGCATGCCTCCGACGTAATGATAGTGGCCATTGATGTAGGTAGCTGAGGCAATTTTCAAGTTTTCATAAAAAAAAAAAAGGCCAGAGTTGCATCAGTTCGCCGCGCATCAGCTTGAGTGCTTTTGCTTTTTTTTTGTATCCACAGTGAAAATCCCAGTAAATTAAAATACTTCGCTGATTTATACACGTGCAGTATAGCAAACTGTGGATATAAATGGAACAAAGGGAAGCATTCGCGTTGCCCAGCCTCTGCGTGCTCGCGAGATGACCACGGCGTGATGTGGCTTGAATGCTTGCTGGTAGCTCATAGGTGACCCTCCAGGTGCCATGCCAGTCCTTGTTTCTGTTACTTTGGGGGGGTGAGGCCAGCAAAACTGAGGCAAAAAACCCATTCCAAAGGCTACCAAGTTTTCTCCCAAGCGCTTGCACGGCACTTTATTGCTGCTCGCATTGCTCCTGCACTCGACGTGCGCCGAACAGACGCATTGGCAAGGGAAGGGGGGGCCTTTTTTCTTGCGGGCTTCTCCAGTCAATGTATTGGACACTCGCTGGCTTGATGCCCGGCTGTCTCAGACGTCCCCACTGTTGTGGCAGTTGTGCACGCAAGCTCCGGTGGCGCCTCTTTAAAACCTTGGGCTTGCAAGAGGACGAGTAGGTGCACAGCTGCCAGGATGTGACTGCATGCTCCACTGCAACCCGCCGGGCACTCGCATGCTGCCTCCACAATCTCCCCACTGTCCGTCTCAGAAGTGAGGCACACAACATAGGGCCGGCCAATTTTTCTCTAGGAGCGAAAGCAGCTGCTGACCACATGGATGAGGCAAAACCTGCAAGAACAGAGAGAGTAACAGTAAATAGCACTCAGGGAAGAACAGGACTATTGCGCTACAGTTTATGCTAAAGGGACAGAGCAGAAAGCAGAGGCCGCAAGGAACAGACTCAAAATGACCAGATTTTGTGTCTCGCTTAACACTGTTGCAAGGGCAATAATCTACACCTCAAACAGCAATGATGTCAAAATTGTTTTTCAAGTTCGAGCGTGCAAGTATCGCTGCATGCTTTGTTAATGTACTTTCACGAGAACCTCACCGTGGGTAATGATACCAGTACCCGCATATTCGTGTTCGTCATAACTTAAGCAAGCAATATTATGATTATCTGGAACCCACTTCCAAAACCTTTCGAGATAAACAGGTAAACATTCTGGCTTACCGATGACCCATCGAATTAAAAAAAAATTAGTTCATTGAGTTCGAGCTAACGAGGTTTTACGGTATACGGTTTTACGAGGTTATGCGCTGTTCGGGCACACTCAAAACATGCGCTTTAGAAACTACCACAACCACCCCACTGCCAAAAAAGGACAAGCCAGACGCACAAACAGATTTTTTCGGCAGGGCATGCGCAATAAATAATGAAAACACACACAAAAAAAGAAAATTGAAGGCGCATGTGCACTTTTGTAGTTGACTTCGCCGCAAAGCACGAATGCCTTGCGGCAAACGCGTGGGCGGACGACCGTCACGGAAAACGGCCGCAACCTTTCCGTAAACATCTTCGCCAAAAATCATCCCGTAAATTCGAGTTACAGCATTTGAAAATACCTAATCCACCCACTAGCGGTACGGTCTGGCGATTGTCGCTTTCCTCTTTCAGGGTTACTGCAATAGGGTCCCCGCTACGCATTTACATGGTAAACAACGGTGAACAAAGTGCTATACAAATGCTCATACAGGTTGACTCGCGTCAAGGCAAAAACAAAGATTTACTTACTGCGAGTCGCACGTGTTTGTCCGCACCGATGAAGGCGAGCAATGCGGCTCGGTGGCTAGGCGGCATGCCCTGCTCCGCTGGCCCCGGATGGGTCTTTGGCGCGGCACCACGAGTGGTGTGAGTCGTCAGACACAGTCGGCAGCGCAGACGAGTCCTTCGTCCACGATCCGTGGTCGGGACCCGGAAAACGCAGTCCAGTTTGAGCCATACCGCGTTACCGTCACCTACTCTTCCACAGTAAACAATACGAGCCTTCGCGATCGTCGCCCGTACCAATATGGCGGACGGTCTTGTTGACATCAGTGTTGCTAGATCACCAAGCAATTTCGCATAGGGTCTATCTCGCGGTAGCTCGTAACTCGGTGCGGTAGCACCGACTCGTCCCCGGCCCGGTCTGGTAGTTCGCGGGCGTAGTGGTCGGCGAGGGCGTTGCCTTCCACTGTCGAGTGTGCCGGAACCCACACGAGCTCTACGTCTCGTCCCGGTGGGCTGCGCTTTGCGAGAATTGCTAGGGCCGCGTGGGAGACGATCCCCTTGCGGTAGTTGCCGTAAGCCGTCTTGGAAACTGTGACGATCGTATGCACGTCTCCGTGCGTGAGGGTGCGAGCGATGGCCACCTCTTCTGCTTGGCTGGCATCTGTCGTCCGTAGCGACGCGCTGGTCACCAGCTTGTCGATGGTCGTGACGGCGGCCACTGCTTTGCTGCTGTGCCGGGGAAGTGAGGCGTCCACGTAGAGGACCCGGGGGTCTGCTTCCAGCTGTGGGGCGAGTGCCTCTGCCCGCGCGGCACGCCTCTCGTCGTTCCTGCCGGCCTGCATATTGCGCGGCTTGGTCTTGAGCGCTTCCCTCCACGGCGGAGGTAGAGAGTGCTTGGGTGTCCGTGGTTCAATGGGCCAACCAATCTTCCGGAGGACTGCTCGGCCGTGCTCAGTCTGGCTCAGGCGCACTCTCTGGTTGGAACGATGAGCCTCCATGAGCTCGTCTACCGTATTATGTACCCCCATGTCCAGCAGCTTCTGCGTAGACGAGTACTGGGGCAGGCCCATAGCCGTCTTGGTGGCTTTCCTTACGATCGTGTCTAGCGTGTTCCTGTTCGCCTTCGTTAGCTGGAGATACGGGGCCGAGTAGGTGATGCGTGACACGATGAACGCTCTGACCAGGCGGAAGGCGTCGTCTTCTTTAAGTCCTCTGTTCCGGTTCGCAACGCGTCGGATCATTCCGGTGACCTGTTCGGAGGCCATCTTGATCTCAGCAATGGCCGCTGTCGCCTTGCCGTCTCGTTGTAGCAAGAGACCGAGGATGCGCAGCTGCTGCGTGGGCTTGACGTCTACGCCGTCGATGGTAACGACCACATTCGGCTCGGCATCGTTCTTGCGTCTTCTGGGCTGCACGATGAGGAGCTCCGGCTTCTGGGGTGCGCAGCACAACCCGCAGGTCTTGGCGTATTCGTGGACCGTCGTTGCCGCCCTCTGCAGGACCTCCTCCGTCCAGGCTTCGGATCCCGCGCGACTCGTCCACACCGTAATGTCGTCGGCGTAGAACGCGTGGTCCACGCCGTCGATCTGTTTGAGTAGGCTTGGCAGCGGGAGGAGGGCCAGGTTGAATAGCAGGGGCGACAGGACGGAACCCTGTGGGGTGCCGCAGTCTCCCAGTTCTATCGGGTCCGACTTCTCTCCTCCAATCTGTATGACCGTCATGCGCTTGCTCAGGAAATCCTTAACGTAGCCGAACGTGCGTTGGCCACATCCCGTCTTCTTGAGGTTACCGAGAACGCTCGCGTGGGACACGTTGTCAAATGCCCCCTTTAAGTCGAGGGCAAGTATCCCGCGCGGTGAACTCCCAGTGGCTTTCTTCATCACGAGCTCCTGCAGTTGCACCAGGACGTCATGCGTGCCGAGGTGCTGCCGGAAGCCGTACATCGTTTCGGGCATTTGGTTGGTCTCTTCTAGGTAGGTTTGGAGTCTACGGAGAGAGAGAGAGAAACAACTTTCGCTGAGCCCATTTCAGGTGACGCTCGCAGGCGTCAGACGGGGTGGAACCCTATTCACGAGTCCCATATGAGTCCAATAGCTCCTGGCCCCTGGACGCGAGCTCTTGCTGCGTCGACAGGTCGGGGCTGGACATCAAGATCTCCCATCGTTCGGGTAGGGGGGGAAGGGGAAGGGGGAGGGAAGGTAGGGGATTCTTGAGCTCAGTACACTCCGCCAGTATGTGCGGCAGGGTGCCTTCCGTCTTTTTGCAGAACGGGCAGATGGGGTCGTGTTCTGCCGGGAACATCTTGTTCAATAAAGCTGGGTGCGCCAGTGACCCCGCTTGTGCGCGGCGCACTATTGTTTGTTGCTTGCGGTCGAGTTGCTGGTGCGGCACGGGAAGCCTGCACCTGGCGCTCCTGTACAGCGTGGTAATCTCGCGGTAGCTCGTAACTGGGGCTCCATTACCTTCCCTACGCACGACGTGAGGGAGATGGGTCGCATGTTCTCGATTGTGAGGGCTTTGCCCAGCTTGGGGATGAACCGCACTTGCGCCTCTTTCCATTCCATGGGCAACAGCGAGGTCTCCCAGGTCCTGTTGATGTGGCCCAGCAGCCTCTTGGCTGCCCCGTCGCTCATATTGGCGAGCAACGTGTAAGTGATCGTGTCTCCGCCAGGAGCACTGCGTCTGTTGCTATCATCGATGGCATTCCAGAGTTCCGCCAGCGTGAACGGCTCGTCGAGTTTGTCATTCGCCGGGCCGTCGTACGTCTCGGGGATCTGGAGTTTGTATGCGAATCTTGGACATCGTCCAATCACGCAGCACCTTTACCTGACGTCACTGCGGTTAGTTGGTGCAGCCGCCGCAAACCGGCCATGGTAATTTATTTTTCTTCTTGAGGATTTATCAAATAAATACCGCTTTATCGCTAGGATAAACGATGAAAAGTGTGTTCATTTGAGCCAGTCTACGCAGTGCAAGCAAAAACGGGAGCTTGACCAATTCACTTCAGTGTCCCTTTAAGAATTACAGGCCCAACAGCCTACTATTAGTTGTTTTCAAGCTGTTTACCAAGGTTATAGCAAACCGCATTGGAGACAGCCTGGATTTCCACCAACCCAGGGAGCAAGCTGGGTTTAGGAAGGTGTACTCAACCATGGATCACATTTATGTTGTCCACCAAGGGATGCGAAAATACGCAGAATACACTAAACCCGTTTACATGGCATTTATAAACTATGAGAAAGCGTTTGACTTTACGCAAACCCCAGCCGCGCAAGAAGCACTAAAGGACCAGAGAATAGAAGCGACCTAAATAAGAGTATTCGACGACATATATAAGGGACGTACGGGCAGGATAACACTTCACAAGCGAAGCCATAAATTGGCTATCCGGAACGGAGTAACACAGCAAGACACTATTTCGCCAAAAATGTTCACACCATGTCTGGGGGGGGGGGGGTATACAGAAAGCCTGACTGGGAAAACACAGGATTAAGGGTGAACAGAGATAACTTCAGCCATTTGAGGTTTGCACATGACATACAGTTATACCTAACTGTTACAAACCTCCGTGTAACGAATTCCTGGATTTAAAGAAGTTTTTCAATTCCCCATTGCCAGCCACATTGAAGCGTATGTGTTAGCGACCTCTAAGTAACGAAACGTTACGGCGGGTAACCTCGATGTAACGAAGTTGACAAGCTCATCAGTCATTGTTTTTTGCACTTTTACTCAAAACTCTGCCGGAGAAGGAGCTAATTTAGTGAATACTAGCCCTACTATAAGGAGCCAGCAGGAAAAAAAACCTCTGGAATCGCCTAACAAAATTCGTCATGATGATAATCGGAGAGGTTAGCGCCATCCCGTGGCTAACCTAGCATCCACTTCTGGGTTTTATTGTCCAGCGGAAAACCACCCCAGCTAGCAAGAGTGACGACACTTCCCTTCTTATTTTTTCCCGCTCCGCATACTACCGTGCACGTTTCCATGTGTGATTGCGGTTTCGGTTCGAGACTTGAGTTTTGAGGTGCTACGCCGTCCTGTCGGGGTGTAGTCGCACGGCTATACTGCTATCTGTGGTGTCGGCTTGTGGGTGGTTAGTTCTTCTGCCAGAAAACGAAGAGTTTTGTCTTTTTAAGACAAGCTTGCAATTTTAAATGCCGTCTACGCCGTCTAGGAAAACGGAAGTCGGAGCCCGGTCTACAGTATCCTAGCTGGCACCCTGTCAACAATTTTGAATGTGCCAAAAAGCATCACGTTCGCGAAAAGGCACAATTTCAGTGTAAGCTTGGTCCTTGAACAGGGTTAAGGCACCGAAAAGTGTCAAAAGGCAAAAGAGATACTTAAGGTGCGTTTGTGAATACAGGGGTAAATGACCTTATTTCTTTGGAGTGCCGTGTAGTGACTAAGATCGTGGAAGAGCAGCAGGCGAAAATCACGCAGTTTTTATCTCAAATAAATCATTTAAAGTGTGAGCTCGTTCTCACTGATGTCTATCTAGCATTTTGGCTTCGTCTCTGCGTCATTCCCGCGAGCCTTAACTCGAAGCCTGCGTTGTAACGGAAAGCTTCATGTAGCGAAAAATCGCGAATTTTGTGAACTTCGTTATATCGAGGTCTAACTGTAGTATTGCTGAGTGAGACTAAATAACACCTGCAAAAAGTGCTTGAGGAACTAAAATCAGAAAGCATGGCCGTGGGACTAAAAATAAATATGAATGAATCTAAAGTAATGAGGAATAAGTATGCCGTAAGCGCCCCCTTCAGCTTAGCACAAAAAGAGCTAGAAGAAGTAGAACAACATAATTACCTCGAATGGATGGTTAGTGCTGACCCCAACCACGAGACAGAAACCCGGCGTAGAATTGGTATGGGCAGGGGAACACTCGGTAAGCACTCTCAAATAATGGAAAGCAAGCTACCTCCCTGACTAAAAAGAAAAATATACAACCCGTGCGTACTGCCGGTGATGACATATGGAGCTGAAACTTGGCGCCTTAGTAAACAACCTGAAAGATAACTTAGATCGGCCTAGCTGGCCATGGAACGAATATTAATAGGAGTAGTAGTAGTAGTAGTGGTAGTAGTAGTTATCTCGCAGAGAATGGTTTTAGAGTCGTCAGTCCAGGAACCCAGTAGAGGTGATGGTGGTCACTTCCCTGGAGAGCAGCAGATTCTGGGCTTCCAGGTCATCCCTGGTCATCAAGTCCACCCAAATATCTTTCAGGGGAGAGAGAGAGATATAACTTTATTTTCGAAACTGCCAGCTGCTCAAGGGTCCATGCGTTAGTTTTTACGGGTGCAGCGCACCAGAACGGGTCCATACGGGGTCCTCCGCAAGGGGGAACAGTCCTTCTTGTTCGGAGGGTCTGGGTCGGTCAGGGCGGCTTCCCATGACGATGGTTAAGTGATGCGGGTGATGGTTGATGTCGGTGATGGTTAAGTGATACGGGTGATCCCCCGCATCAACATCGATGCGAGGGATCGATGGGCATGCCCACAGAGTGCGCCGAAGTGAGGCCAGTGAGATGGTGCAAAAAGAACATGCATCGCGGTATAGTTGAGAAGAGTGGAAGCGGGGAGGAACAAGATGAAACTGCTGGGCTGTGAGCGCATCCGATGCTGATTGTGTGTGCTGCCTGGTTGAGAACGATATCGACAGCTTCCCAAAGTGGAACGGCTCGTAACTGTACTGCTGATCTAGTTAGAATAAGGCCAGACGGTTCTCCTTGACCGAAGTGCCGGCATTGGTGTTGCTGCTGCAGGTACTTCAACTGCCTCGGCAACAGCCGAGCTGTGAACCTGTGCAACAACTCCACGATGGCGAGGCGAGCGGCCCAAATGGCAGGCGACTGCATCCAGAAAGCTGATGCAGGAGGCGACGAGAGCGCCATCACCCTGGAGGCCAACCTGTTGGGCCGCAACGGCGGGGACTGCGCCAGCGAATACCTCGCTACCGTCGGCTGCGCGTACAACCCGGATACCAAGACGTGCGGAGAAGCAACGACGATAGCCGAACTCAGCGAATGAGCCGTATTAGTACTTCTTTTTGCAGGAGAGGCGTAGCCCCACAGTGGTCCCGAGATCTAGTGCTGCTTCAAAAGATTTGAAACTTCGGCTGGTTGGTGCATAATGTTGAACGAATGCGACACCGCACCAGAAGGAACGGAAGAAAAGTGGACGAAAACTTCCGCTTACTAGCAACCATAAGATTTCATTTGATCTGCCCAACCCGTCTGATGCGGTGTAACTTTATTTCAAATCTAGTGCCATTGTATCTTTTCAATAAAAAATGAAGAAGCCCTACATTGCGAAAAATGGCCTCCCATTTCGGAAGCGAGGCTTTTCATGCGGCAATATTTTGTCAAGTCCACCTCTGGACTATTCTTCAGAATTAATTTGGCTACAAACAAAGAACCGTTGCACGATGACTTGTAAATACATGGTGGAAATGTTTCCGAGAAATTCCTCCGAGTGTTGTTCAAGGGATGCGTAGCACGCATGGGCTTCATTGAGTATTAAGGACACCCTGTGAAAGATCATGTATTTATTTCTCTTCAACTATACTGGTCTGTTAAGTACGGGCAGCAATAGTATCACCCACATACTTGTAAAAAAAGATGATGAAGTGGTAGAGAAATAAGTAGCAGCTCGGAACGGTGGCGTCCAGGCTGTGTTTTCTTTTCACCTGTCCCTTTTTTAACCCTTGTATTTTGGATTTCCCAACCGATTTCGAACCATGCCGGCACATTTACAGGTGAATTGACAGCGGCGGAGGTCACTACCTTCCGCCTAAAATAACGATATCATATTAAACTCCCCTTACCCCAGAAGTGACACATGCTTAGAAATGATTGAAGAGGTCATTTTAAAGCAAAGCGTTTTATGCCTCACTGGTGGCGCTGAACTCAAAAACCGAATGCAGGAAATCCAATCGCACACCTTGCACAAATGACATCATAGGTTGTGTAGCGGGAAATGTGCTAGTGGGTCGCATGTCCATTCCTTTTTGTCCTAATTATATAGCTCATTTCAGCGACGTTTACGTTAAAAGTGGTGTCAGTATTATTCTGACGAGGCAATCTCTTGAATAAACCAAACTTGTGTTTAGTTTGCCTGGCCCCTTTAAGGCCCCTTTCGATCCGATGCACAGATCTAAATCCGTGCACCAGATTGGGGAGAAGCTGGGTAATTAAAAGGAAAGTGTGCTGTATTTCCCGGTTCATAGCAGAAATGGCATTGAGGGGATGGATCGAGGCCAGATTTACGAAGACAGAAATTTAATGCGGGAATTTTGCGTCGATGTTTAGTGATTGCGACCACGCATATCAGAGATTCACAAAACATGGGCTTCCACGCATGACGAAGGCGTTTGTAATCTATAGTAGGGAGAGAGGCGCCTTGCCGGCTGAGAACGGCAAAAGCAAGCGCCAATTAGGCAGGTCTTATAAGAGAACGGCAAAAGCAAACGCGAATGAGGCAGGGCTTATAAGCTTGCCCTAGAAGCTATTTGCGCTTACAATTAGGGCTAATTCTTTCTATAGCAGCAAGAATGGTGGGATAAACAGTGGAAGTTTCGAAAGCACACGTAAACATAGAAGTACCGATGCGTATGCTTCTGTTCGTACTGCGGGAAATATGCTTGTTTTAGTTGCACAGCACCACGGCGCTTGGGGTTGTGTCAAACGACACTGGCCGAATGGCGTAAGCGACTTTGTCTTACGTGACCATATTTGTAGAGCGAACATAATGCTTTTGCGGAACGGTTTTTTTCTACCTAAAAAAAAAAAACAGGCAAGATACAAATACGGTCAAAAACAAAGTTAAGGCATAAAACGGCCCGCCGCGGTATGGTGGCGCCACGTAGGTTGACTAACACTAAACAACGCTCTGCAGCACACCAGGTTTGGCTTAAGGGTTTGTTCTTGCGATGTCATTGCATACATAATCAAAACACACGTTTTGGCGAGAGAATCAAAATTTTAACTTAAATTGCAGGCGACGGTTTTCTGCAGTTGATGCTGTATTTCATTAGCTGTCGCAAAAACCAAGCAATCATAAATTATTAACAGAGGAATACTGCCCATATCACTTACGTATTGGTTTTCTGCATTATATTTGCGTAATTTCTTCTTGTTCAATTATGTCGACAACTATGAACATTTACAGTGGACTTAGGCGTTTAGATTTGACTCTATGTATATATGACTATTGCGCAGCTTTTGTTTCAGTTTGACCGGGTGGCTGAATCAAGTCACAGACAGACATACATACAGACAGACCAAAATGTCTGCGTTTAAGAATCCCAGGAAAGTAATACAACATCGTTTGCTTCCAGACAAGCGCTGGGCACTACAAAACACAAAATCTTTCGAATAAAGCAACATTGTATTTTGTCCCCTTTAATCTGCTCCACCTTCCACTCTCTATCTTGGACGTTCTACCACAAAGCACTTCCGACTAACGAGTTTGCCACAGAGAGGTTGTATCCGGCTTTAACTTTTAAGATTCCGCGACAGGTCAGGAAAGCAACCACTAGGCTCTTTTTTTAAATAATGTTTACTCTCTCTCTTTCTCTCTCTATCAGTACTAGTCAGCTAAATGTTCGCATTTGTTTATTTTTTTCCTGACTATATTTTACATCCTAGAAATAATTTGTGTTCTATATTTGCTTTTCAAATTTCAGCATATAAAGTAACAAAGGTCAATTCCTTAGTGGGTCCACAACTTTCTGGCCAATCCTCCGCTTGGGTATGTGGCAGGCTCTAAGGCGACCGAGAAGGAGTGCAAGTGGCGACGGCCATCACGGGACCTGTGGAGACCGAGGCAGCTGCACAGCCGCGCTTCGATTTGTCCTCTCTAATGCTTGGAACGTTAAACTGCTGATCTTGGGTCAGGAAGGCATGGGTGGGTATGTTTCTCCCGGTTTAGATTGTTTCTTTTGTCTTCAGTTACGTAATTTTGCTATTACGTTTTGCTAAGAAGTTTTACTGGTCACGTATTTGATAATCCTGACCGCCTGGAAGCAACCCAAATAATTCTTTATTTATTTACTTGAATTCACAGCACCCCATTTGGGACTATAGCCGGAGGGGGGGAGGCGGGGTTGGTACAAAATATCGATTCAGAGATCCGCTCGCAGCAAGGCATGGGTAAAAAAATTAATTAGACTCTTTCTGCGCCTTTCCAGAAGATTGATGAATTGTAGGCTTGAAGGCGCCGACGCAACGCAGGCGAAGAGGCGCGCCGTAGTGAAGAGGTCCGGATTAATTTTGACCACCTCTGGATCTTTAACCTCCGCCGAAATCTCGTACACACGGGCGTTTTTGCTTTTCGCCTCCATCAGAAAATCGGCCGCCGCGGCCGGGAATCGAACCCGGGACCTCGTGCTCAGCAGCGCAACGCCTTAGCCACTGAGCCACCGCGGCGGATGTCTTTCCAGAAGAATTCAACAAAAAAATACTTGTTCGTAGGTTAAGCCTACGTACAAGATATAAAGGTATCTTTATGTTCCACAAAAATGCCTCGAATTGAAATTAGAGGGCCCGTTGCTGAAAAAATGTCGGTCTTAAAAATTTACCACCCGGGCTCGAACCAAGGCGTCAGAAGTAAAACCCACGACTGTACTTCTGGGCCACTGAAGCTGAACAGTGCAGGTTGTTCAGCATTTGCCCAAAACAATAGACAGAGTATTCTGAGTTTTCGCCTACATTGATTAATCTACAAATCTGCGGTTGCCCTGTCAGGTCGGATAGACCAGGTTTAGAGTTGCCTCTGCCTACCAGGTTCAGAACATGGCGTGGTTTCACGGGTGTTGCCTGCTTCAATGCTAGTATTCACTCGTACATCTGGAGCTCGAGCACTCCCGTTACCCGTAAACTTTTAAATAATCCAATCCCGAGTTCATGAGGTCGCCTCGAGTAATTCTTTGCAGTTAGTACGTACATCGGTGTGAGCTGGAGCCTTCGCCACTCTGCGAGTTTTGCAACAAAAAAGAATCAATGCAGGCTCTTTCATTTCATGCCGACGTTTTTCCTCAACACAACCAAAGTACTCGGAAGTGTTATAATTTGGGGCGAATGTGCACTCAGTTCTGCGACAGGGATCCTGGTCGCGCGGTTTTAAGAGCGAATGCTCTTTATAAGCGACCCCAAACCATCCACCGCCGGCGGCGGCGTCCGCAGTGCTCCTCTATATTTAAGAAAGAAACAGCATCCGGCGCCAGGTTTCGATCCGAGGACTTTGCGGGCCGCAGCCCGACGCTCTACCGAATAAGCTACGGACGCGACGCTGATATCGGTGTCAGAACGCGCCTTATATCTTTAACGCACTCAAACTACGTCGTCAGCGGCGTGCGTTGGCGACTCAGCGGCGTTATAGCGGCTTGATAACTGCGTGGTGTACACGTGATACTACAAACCCGATGGAAGAGATGGAAGAGAAGGCGGCGAGGTGGTGGGCTGCGGGGGCCGAGCGCAAGCGCCGCAAGCGGGCCGACAACCGTGCATTCGCACTTTCACATTCTCCCCCTCGGGGAAATGCGGGGGAATTTTATTTCATTTGTTTCAGATTGGGATCGCCCACGGCACAATTTGCCATGTTATCCTGCTGGGATGTCCTCTGAAAACTGCCCACGTTTTTATTTAATGCCGTTCTCCTGAAGGCATAGGGTCTGCCACCTCCTTCTTGCTATCATTCGTCGCCTATTTGTCGGCAAACTACCTTTCGTTCCCACGTCTGAGTGCGGTGTTAGTTTGACACAAGTTGTAAGGTGCTAGGCCTGCCTGTCAGCGTGTAGTCGCAGATATCCGCTGCTATCTGTGGTGCTGGTTCATCTGTTTCGAGTGCGGGAATGAGCAATAAGTTCGCGAAAAGTCGCCCTTTTCAGAAAAAGTTTGGTTCTTTGAACGCGTTTGGAAGCAAAAAGTTCCGAAAGGCTAGTTATATTTGTGAATACGGGGTTAAATTAGCTTGCCTCTTTGGAGCACCATGTAGTGCCCAAGCTTGTGCGAAAGCAGAAGGCGCAAATGACGCAGTTTATAAGTCTTTGACGGGCGAGTTCAACTTTACCGATGTCTAGCATTCTGGTTTCGTTTCTGCTTCATTCACGCGAGCCTTAACTCGAAACCTGCATCTAACGAAAACCTGGATGTAACGACAAATTGCGAGATTTTGTCAACTTCGTTACATCCAGGTTTAGCTGTACCGGAACAACACCGCTATGAATATCTCGATGTCAGCTGTTTCTAAAGATCGGGCCGTGATCCGTAAGTGCAGTTACCAGAAGATAGTCTACCTGCATGGTGAAGCAAACCGCCAGTTCTGAAAGCTGATTTAGAAGGAACAAGAATTCACCTCAACTGCTTGTATCGGATCACGTGCGGTTTCCGGGCAGTCTTCCACCCGACAATAAATATTTGTTACCTCGAATACCTTCGAAGGATGGGGGTGTTAAGAAGGGCAACCTCATTTGACTCATAGAAGCTTTTTTCCTGTCCCGGCTAGCATACTCGACCCCCTTCTCAACTATGAAACTAACCAACGAATCAAAATTGAGGGCGTGATACGCAAATTATCAGGGTAGCGCGCGGACTCCCTCCAAAACCATCCGACGACCACTTTCTTGCACTGGGCGTCCACAACTACCTTGCGAATATAATGGAGCCGCAACGCACCGGCCAATTAGAAACACTCGAGTCACACGGGTCGGCAAATTCTTACCTCCTTAGGTATTTCACCACCCACCTACAACTACCAGCAATTGGTAGACACTCTCCCGTCCACCCACTAGATGACCCGCCGCGGTGGCTCAGTGGCTAAGGCGTTGCGCTGCTGAGCAAGAGGTCGTGGGTTCGATTGCGGCCGCGGCGGCCGCTTTTCTGATGGAGGCGAAAAGCAAAAACGCCAGTGTGAACGCGATTTTGGCGCACGTTAAAGATCCCCAGGTGGTCAAAATTAACCCGGAGACCTCCACTATATACGGCGTGCCTCATCGTCTGCGTTGCGTCGGCGCGGTAAACCCTACAATCAATCATCAATCATCTACCAGACGCTCCGAATCAAACCAGTCCCGCGGTACATGCATATCCCGTACACAATGAGGATCGCAGACTGTCTCGCGTGAAAAACATACTAACTAGCGCAAACAAAAAACAAGCTCTTTTTGTGTTTTTTTTGCGTTACTCGGTATGTTCTTAGGCCATGACCAACACGCCCAGCAACACCTTCTCCACTTCAAAAGGCGTACCCTCGAGGCTCCCTCCCTCTGTACACAGATGTATCAATCTACCCTACCAGAGCGACTGCTATAGTCACGATGGTTGGCTAAACACAGGCCCCGCTTCCTTCCGCCTTTTTACTAACGACATCCCCCCTGCGGAATACGAGATGGCCATCGCGTTTTCTATGACCACCGTCTCCACCTTACAACAACTATTATCAGGGACTCTTAATCAGCCTGACTAAATTTTTCCTACGCAAGATATTTCGCACAAACTTTAGCCGTCCTTTTGAAGGCACAGAACATCCGATTCCGCTCTTTCACTCTCGTCCCGGCTCGAGCTCCTACCGCGCTACTTGGAAACTCAGTGGCCCCCGAAGCTGCTCGAACTTAGGTTTTCCGAGGGCTCGATGGCTTCGCCAATGGTAGTGATTCACTCTAGAGTGATATTCACCCTACGGGACAGGCTGCACGCTTACGGGGACATCCTCGCCCATTACCGTTTGGAGCGTACCGCTTTTTAGATGCAACGCATCTCTTTAACTCGCCTTGTCCAGCGTCGTTGTCGCGGCGTAGTCCGCATCCCTCCCCATTCTCCTCGCCGCGGCAGCTGCGCGTTCCGCCGCTCTCACTGCAGCGCCATCTGTGCGTCAGCGCGGTCAGCGCGCAGCTTGCGCTCGGCTGCGCTCGCTCCCGTCGCCGTGCCAGCTGTGCGTTAGCGCGCAGCTTGCGCTCGGTTAAAAATTTACACCATCTTCCCGCGAGGGAACCATGGGGTAGATGCGACGCATCGGGGGTGAACATGCTGCGTAAATAGGATACACAACAACAGCAATCCACACGCTGAAATCGCTAACATAATGGAAACGCAACGGCAACCCCCGATGCGTTGCATCTACCCCATGGTTCACCTCGCGGGAAGATGGTGTAAATTTTATCTCCTCACCCATCTCTATCCCGACCCTTGACAGTCATCTATCACATGCTCCAGACCCGCTCCTTCCCCACCTCTGCCATCATGTCTGCGATCTCTTCTGACATCTGCATAGATGCATGTCTGTATTGTTCTGCCCCTCACTCAGCGCTATCCCACATCATGTGGGCCTGTGATAGCATCACACTATCGAGGCACTGATCACATCCCCTTATCCTTACCATAACCAGCGAGCAACGCTGGGAGGCCGCCCCGCGTGACTCAAACCCACAAGTGCAAGATGCCTGACCCGCTTGTCCGACGGCACCGGACCCTGCCTAAAAGGTGCCCTGCTGCCGGACGGATGATGGCGAAAACGTCGCCTGCCTAACAGTCCCGGCTGTGGCCAAATAATGTTATTCTGTCTGTCCCGAGGGGAGCTCAATTACAATTTGTTCACCAGTTTGTGTCCCTATTTGGTGGAAAAGAAAGCCCCGACACTATCAAACAATCAAATTCATCATACCACAATCAGATACCAACCATCGTACCACGGCCTAGCGCAATATCTGCTTGTTCGATTTGGCTGTCGATTCGCTCAAGATATAGCTGTCTACTCTACCCAGCACAGTTTTGCTGAATTTCCTTGGGCAAGCCGTGTGCAAATTGTATTTCACTGTGTACATAGATACACCTTATAGCCTCGCTGGTAAGTAACAGCACGTTGTGTAAGTGACTCGATGTTTGCACAGCATTGTTCAGCAGATGATGAGCATACTTTGCTATCTTGAAAAAAAGAAGAAAAGTGTTTCAGAAGCGCAACGCAGCACTTGTGCAACCAATTGCACCGTATTGTCCTGTCTCGTTTACAGTACATTTTTTCATAAAAATGTTCTGCGTCCAATCAAAAGTACGAGTTGAATGCGTTTTAAAGATCAACAATACGCAGAACAAATATGACGAGCAAAAAAGACAATAGTGGACTAATGAATGTTTTATAACCATTAGATTTCTCGGTTTCTTTCTGCTCCGCTTTTCGGTGGTTAAAGTTACCAGCGCTAGTGAATGCTATTTGCTTGAAAGAAAAAAAAACTAAATAATAAAACTAATAACTAAATTGCACTGCGTGCGTCTGTCGTGGCTACGTCGATTCCTCCCTTTTTTGCGGAATCATTCATTTGGTGTGATTATGGAGTACCAACGCGCCCAGAATGCTTTCCTTACTAAATAATGAGGCGTTTACGCTTTTTGAACCTATGCGTGCTAAGAAAATACACCAACTTTTGCCATTCCTTGGAAGAAAAGCAGACAGCAGAGAAGAAACATGTGTTACTCCGAAAGTCGCTCCAAGTCGGAGACGCATGCCTCAAGCACGCCATCGTCCGCATGGATGGCGTGCTTGAGGTGTGGACGGTCTCCTTGAAGCAGCGGGGGTAGGTCTTCTATTGACAGGTTAAACAGAAGGGGGAAATAACCAATCTTTGAGGTGGGCCTTTGGACGTCCAGGAAAAGGGGCAGTGCGTAGGTGGCTTAGCCCCAGCGTGGATTTGGGGTTTGTTAAAAATGTTTTCATATAGCTGTATGTATGTTGTCCGCAATTTGTAGAATTTAGTCCGGAGAGTATAGCTTCGGGGAACACATTGTCAAATGAGTCTTTAATATAATGTGCCAGGATTGTATAGCGATTGTGGGAAGTGCGGTGGCCAAGGATGTCTTCTGTTAGGTATAAGAGAATGTCCTGCGTTGTGCGGTGAGGACGGATGCCAAACATGGTGTCGGGGAAGTGGTGATCTTCTTCTACGTATACGGAGATGCGGTTCTGAAACAGGTGTTCAAAGAGTTTTCCCAGATGAATGACGTAAAAAAACGGACAGAAAGAAGTACTTGATGTGACTGTGTCAAGCCCTGCCCCTTAAGGACACCGCGAAAAGTGCGCAATATTTTTGGTGCACTGCCTTGTTGTTGACTATACACTCCTAATTTCCTTTTAAGTACCCCGTTCTCCGCGACCAGCTAGTGCAGTCTTGTGCAGATTCTGGCTAGTGCAATCTCGTGTCTTGTTTAGCCATCTTGTAGTGCACCACATTTTCGAGGTGATGTACTGAGCACGTGTTTCTGGCGAAAGTATATTTTTGTGTTTATGCATAACAAAAATCATTTGCGAGTCAGCCCCACCATGTGTCCCGTCTTCAAGCGCTGTTTAGTATGAACGGAAACCAAATAGCCGGACTCTCAATTTTGCTGTCGCCAGTGTTGCCTAGCAGCCCAGTCTTTTTCTTGTTTTCTAACCTAGGATGAAGACCGTGCTATGGAACTATTCCCAATTGCGTGTATAGCGGTCCTCGGCTTCTGACGCCGGTTCTAAGAACAAGGTGAAAACAGAGCATCCAAAACGAAGAGAGAGAAGGGAAAACACAAACACAGCGCTGTTTTACTTTCTCTGTCTTCGTCTTGGATGCACTGTTTTCACCATGAACATTAATTAGCTTGCCTAGTTCACCGCACTCTAACGACAAGGCTGGATTTATCGAGCAACGCGCCTTTTAAAGCTCAATCCTGAAAACGGCTTTTCGGTTGATACCATGGCCGATACAAGGGGGCTATGATTTAACATGGGGCTCTCACGTTTGTTTATTTCTGAGAGCAATAGATGGCGCATGTCGAAAATATTTTCCGATGACTTCCGAAGAGCCGCACCGATCTATCAACAAAGCGAGTGACATAAAATCACCGAATGACAGAGTGAACAAAGGGCATACGCATAGGTGGTGTTGCTCAGGCTAAGGGGAAGTCCAGGTAGCTTTCTAGAGCGTGTTCGCGCGTCTCTTCGCTGCTGATTAGAGTTGATGAACAAAGTGTTCTAATCAAACAAACAGTTCCGAAATAGCGTACAGCGTCGAAGTAATCCTAATACAACTCACAAACTGCAAGTTCGACAGAGGGACACGTGCGGTATGCTCCGGCATTCGTAAACAGCTGACACTAAATCATCAATTAGGTTTTTATTGGATAAAAATCTACACAGTACACCTAGCAGCGTGCTTTCTAAGTGTAAGTTAACCAAATTTTCGTTTGTATTGACTACTAACTGGATCAATTGAGCGTTCTTTTGCTGAGAAGAAATTTAAATCAGGCGTAGGCCTGACATAACACCAATTTTATGGTGTTATATGCATTTTATGCTATGCCGCTTAGGTTGTCTGGACCTTTTTTCAATAAAAGAAAACACGCTATCGGTTACAAATTCGCACTTTCGGTGTGACTTAGTTATACTTATTGCTTGAGATGCAATTGTGAGCAGTTTTAATGGTATAACAAAATATCTTGCACCGACTTTTTGGAAAGCAGGCTTATTATCAATAATACTATCCTTTGAATTAGTTACTGACGTATGCGAGTTCAAAAATGGTTGCATGACCCTGGCACAACTTGCGCTGCCAGTGAGTGGTTGGTCCAGCAACTGTTTTGGGGGAAAGCTAGTTAGATAACTTGTTTTTACGAGTTTAGCCAGCAGAGCTATAGTCAGCTTGCGAGCCACTAGCCCAATTTCTGGGTGCCCACTCGTAAGTTAAAAAATCCGTTAACAAAGATCAATGCAACCGACAACAGTCCGCCCACTCGTTTTAACCACCGTGGCGCTCCATTGAGATGGCCCGATGTATCAAGGGAGTTGCCAGGGGGGAAAAGGCAAATGCACGTTAGGGAAGTTTATTTCTCTGACACAGGTTTGGAGTAGATGGCTGTGAACGGCCTTCCTGAAGATTGTGGAATGCTTCATCTCAAATTTAGGGTGCCGTTTAGGGGAGGTTAAGAAAAAAACAGACTACTACAGGAGTTGATATAACGCGCATGCACCTATACCGATTGCGGTGATGCTGATGTCCAAATCAGGAAGTGTTTCGCGAATGAGGATTTGTAACTTCAACGGAGCTCCCCTCCACACCCCTTAACTATTTCAATTTCCAGACAATATAGTTTTCTACCGTCGCCGCACCTTGGCTTGCAAACTTGCAAGCCCCGCACGCAATGTGGACCTCGCAGGGTACAAGGCGTTAGAGGGGAACTGCTAGGCGGTTTTGTTCCAGTGTGGGGACACAAGCGGCCAACGTCGCAACAGTGTGAGTTGGCTTGGCGTTTCTTTCACGGTGACTCTCGGTTCGTCAGCGGCTAATTCCGTGCGTACAGTTGGTGCCTTATGTCGACGCTTTTTCGCAGTGTCAGTCTTCCTCGTAGTACAGATCTCCATTTACAGTGTTCGAAGCAAAGATACTGGACTGGGCTGTGCACGGGACAGCAGGTGACTCCTTTCGTCCCCAGGAAGGCGTTGTACTCGTCCACACACTGTCGAGGAAAAGCCACACTTTTTGCAATGGGAGAGAGAGAGAATGCTCTTTAATGTGAACTGGTGAGGTCAGCCCTGCTAGGGACAAGGCTTGCTACACCAGATGGGGGGTGACTACGTTGATGAGTGGTGCATATCAGACATCATGGTTACAGTAGGAAGAAGACAAACATGAAGCGTTAAAAAAAATGAAAAAAAAAAGGACAAGAAAAACAAAAGATTGCTGCCAACAGAGTCCGGACAAAAAAAAAATACAATTGAAAAGAAAATCGTTAATGGAAACGCTCAAACAAAATGAAAAGTAAACGACGGGAAAAAAAGTAACAACACCAACCCAAGAAAAATAAATAGATGAACGCCACAGTGCGAAAGAGAAGATATCGTGACACACTTGCTCTGTCTCTGATCTAGAGAGATTTGTCCAGTTCAGTCTCTCGTAGGAACTGGAGCAGTACTTTTGTACCTAAGGTACTGTCAGCACTACTGGCCCAAGGCCCAAGAAAATGAAAAAGTTCGAGGCTGCCTCCATGACGTACACGAGAGAGGGAGCTCGCTGCAGTTTTTCGCGCAGCAGCGTATCGAGGGCAGACGCAGAGCAAGTGATTTACAGTCTCGCGCACACCGCAAGTCCGGCACAGGGGGGAATCTTCCCAACCAATCTTAAACTTAAAACTCCGAGTAAACGCCACATTCAGGCGCAGTCGGTGCAGAACTCCTTCACACCGCTTGTTGAGGCCGCGTGGAAAACGGAAGTCAAAATGCGGGTCAATAGCGTGCAGTGGCAGATACCTGCGGTGAGGGTCCTGCCACTCCGACCTTTGTGCAGCCCATCCACTTGCGAGAATAAGGGCGTTGCTGTCCTCTCGGGAGAAAGGAAGCGGGGTTTGTGTTGCTCAGCAAGTGGCCTGCGCTGGCGGCTGCGTCGGATCTAATATTGCCTTGTATGTCCGAGTGACCAGGTACCCACTGAAGAGTGATTTCATGGCCTTCGCGCACTGCCATTGTGTGAATTTCGGCAATTTCACATACAAGCTGACTGCGGTTGTTGTTAAGCTTTCGGAGCGCTTGTAAGGCACTGCGCGAGTCGAGGAATATTACCCATTGCTGGGCATGATGGCCGCTGATGTAATGAAGTGCAGCCCTCACAGCTGCCAGCTCGGTAGCAGTCGAGGATGTTTCATGGCTAAGTTTTCGTTCGATAGTGCACCGGGCTGATGGGATCCACACGCCGATGGCGGATGAGCCCGGGCGAACCGAGCCATCCGCATAAACATGTGTGTAGCCTTTGTAAGTGCTGGAAATTTAACTAGAGTGTGAAGAACTTGAGCGCGGCCGCAGGCATGGCAGACGTTTTGCTAATTCCGGGTATAGTCGTGAAAATTTTCCATCGTGCCAGTACCCACGGGGCTACTATCGACTTTTGAGGCTGTTGAAAATTCGCCGGAAGCAAGTATCTTGCATATTGTGTGGAGAGGTCTGCCAAAGGATGCGTATGACACCGAGTCAAATGGCGCAAAGACGTTCGAAGCACCTCTTGGCGTTGTAGCACTGTGGCGGAAAAGCACCGAGCTTCGCAAAGGGTTCCATCCGTCGATGTGCATTTAGGTAGACCCAGGCAGGTGCGCATAGCTTTTGCCAGCACTGAGTCTATTACCTTCAGGCTTGTAGGCGATAGCTGATGTAGGGCCGGCAGGCTGTAACGCAAGAGGCCGACAAAAAGGGCTTTATATAGGCAAAAGAGTGAGGATACAGGGCAGCCCCACGAACTCCCACCGAGCATACGCAGAATGCGCACAAAGCACAGAAGCCGCTCCTTCAGTCGCCGAATATGTGGGGCCCATGACATTGAGCGGTCAAACGTGACACCGAGAAACTTGTACGACTTGACATATGGCATTGGAGTGCCCTCTACGGTGAGCGGAAACGAACACGAGAACAATGACTAGGCTCCCTGTTAAAGTGCGAAGTGGGACAAGCAATAGTGGTGCACCTACGGCAATGTCGAGCTCGTTGTGAGCATAGGGCTTTGTTTCAGGTTGGAAAGAAAAAGGAGCTGGGCTGTTCTTAATGAAGCTATTCCGTGCTGGTGGCAAGCTGAAGCAGCGATCAATTAAGTGGCATTTGAAACGTGTTGCCCTAACGGCGGCGAACAAAGCGACCGTCGAGCCCTTTGAGGCCACATTGATCGGTTATCCATTCGAGAGAAGCGCGGTGACCGCCCATCGTAATTGCAACAGGACCATCGCGTCGTAGGTTGCCTGCGACGGGCGTGCCATCGAAAGACGTCTTATTATCGAACACGCTACTCAACGTCGTAAAAGGTTTTGCAAAATCGGTGATAAAATTAACGAACAACTTTTGTGGTTGTGTATAAGAGGGTGTATGTTTCCCCTAATTTAGCAAAGTTTCAGTTAACGTTGGATGTTTGCTACCGAATGCTTTCGCCCATACACATTAGCCAATACACGTGTTGATTTGCATCTTGCGCCGAGTTTGAGATTTTTCGGAGTTGATACCCCCCTGTGGCACAGGAAAGATTTGCGTTTATAGGCGTACATGGAAGAGACGTTCTCAATATTTTCCCTAGAGGTCGCAAGAAACATGGTATGTGAGCTCGGGCAGTTCGTGGTTGACTGCTTCGTTTCATTCCAGATGCTCGTGTACGGGTGTCTAAGTGACGTGAACTTTCTTCATTGCGAAAGTGAGAATATTTTTGAAGCGTTGAGGTATTCTGCCTGCAGCCAACAGTTTAATGACCTTTTGCTAGTCTTTAGTGACACTTAAGGGGACTCTGTAACATTTTCAATAAACCGTTGCACTTTTTCCTTCGCGTCTGGAGGCATTGTCAAAGCTACAGGTATCAACAGCACGGAGCGGCACTGCGTGATTTGCTCCTCGCAGCAGAACTATCCGCCTTCCGTTTCTGGTTTGCTTTGTGGCTTTTTTTATAAACTGGCTATCGAATATGTTTATTCATGCAAGAGAAAGGAATCCGCAAGTAGCCTCTACATTGGTGTAATGACGTAAATTGAGCGCTAAAAAAAACGCGAAGACTCGGGAAAGCGAGAGAAATATTTTGAGCAGATTTCCAAGTTGTCTGATGGGCATAGAGCACTAATTTCTGGCTGAGGTACTTTGCGACCACGTATTCTAAGTACTAGATATGTTTTTTAGAAAACAAAGTTGAAAAAAAAGTGTTACTGGGTACATTTGAGCTTCTATTCGATAGTTCAGCTGGGCACATTGCACAGAGGATGACACCAATTTTTGCTATGCAGTATCAAAGATTACCACGTCTCAAAGATTACCACGATAGTCACAACGGCAATCGGCTCCTTCGTACTTCCGGTCATCCCGACTTTGGTTATACCAGAGTCCTTCAATGCTTTTTTTTTTGGTCACAAAACTTCGGCGCCACTTTCGTTCAAGCACAGAACGTACAGCTGCAGGCGACACCGTCGCTCAGACGGCATCCATCCGCCAGGCGTTCTGAAGCCGCGGCGATGTTTGCTCGATCTCTGCATACGTATGCTCGCTTTCATTTTTCGCCCCGCTCTGATTTAGCTGTACTTTTTAACCTAGTAGTCAGCCATATATTGTCCAATCGTAAACGTCTACCTCCTCCCTTTCAAGGGTGGTTTTCATTTTTTTTTTTAAATGGGCCCGGACTTAGTCCCGACCGAAGCCAATACCTGCACCCGCGTCCTTGTGCTTCAGCGCACCGTAATGTTTACAGATTTTTAAATTTCCATTGTTTATTTATTTAGGTAGAAGTTATAACCGTTATTTATGTAGGCAAGAGGTCAGTCGTAAAATGAAAATCTAATGAGTGTTCAGAGTGTACAAATAGTTAATCTTGTAAAAAATACTCCAAGTGAAAGCCAAATAACGTCGTCTGTTGGACGACTTTGTACATGCTTCTAAGAACTGAAAGCGCTAAAAAAACAGGAATTAAAACAGAAAATGTCATGATGCACAGTGTTTCTTTCGGCTGCAACGATCTGAAATCCTTGCAAAATATGAAACCATAAAAATAAATTTGATCACATGTGAAAAGAATTCGAAGTCTAAAAAGGTAGGGAAACGCTTGATTTTTTAAGTGTAGAATAAATAAATTTTTTGCGATATAATGTGCAGCGCATGGCGGAAAGAGAATATCGAAATTAAAAGTACACCTGCAGCATTACAAAGCTCTTACGTATCGGCCTGTAAATAGGGAGGTGCAAATTTTCCAGCAGGTGATAAAGCACAGCTACTAAGTTGCTGATTAGGCGAAGGTATGACTTAGGTTCAGCGAGTGCTGTACAATGATAGGTTCAGGAGGCTCGGAAAAGCGCCAATTTCGTTTGTCAGCTTGCTTTTCTCCCTGTCCCTGCTGGGGAGGTTGCTGTCATTATAAGACGCAATTGCTGATTTGTTCTCTAGAGTGAATAAAAAAGCACGCGGCACCGAATAAGAAGGCCAATCGCTTCACACGTCGTTCCCACATACTCCAGAAGCAGCAGAAACTGCACAACTGTCGAGAAAAACGTGTCTGTCAACGATGCCAATGTAGACATCGCGAAAGAATTTTGTTTGCTGTAAATAGTGGAACCTCTTCCTCGACAATCTGGCGCAGACTTGGCGACGTCGTTTCACTGCTAGTCTTGTCATCAGCATCTGCGATCGTGGCTTTGACTTGTTTGAACAGGCTGGCAAGCCGTCAAACTTTGCCTAAAAGGCGTTAGGCCTCAGAAACAGTTTGTCGTGCTGCAGTGACACCGCATCATCGTTGACAACGAATTCATCCCCACAGACGACGTCAGTGGCGTCAGACTGCTTCTCGTACACATGCACATACTTTGATCCCAAGCGAAAGTCGTAGATTTAGTGCCGCAGAATGACTCCGTTCCATTTCCAAAGCTGCCTTCATCGTTGGGTAACCATAACAGGGAAACCTCTTCCCCTGTAACCTTGTACCCGAGGCGCCAGTCTGGGACACAACAGGTGTTTGGCATTGTACTTTACACGCACTAACAAGGTCGCGTAATAATTAATGCCGTGAGAAGTTTGTCGCATGTCCTTTGAGCACGAAACACTCTTAACCTACCGCGTCCCGTCGCTTTGGCCAACGCTACTCCGCCCGAGGAGTGCCCTGAAACAGACCATGGCGCCACCATCCGGCAGCCAAAGGCAGCATATAAAAGTCGCCAATGGGGTTACGGAGCAGTTGTGTGACCATGACCAGTAAATCATTAGGTGGCCAGACATTTCGTTTTAGCCGGATCATTCCCATTTTTGAGGTCCCCTTGTGCCGTCCCGTCTTTTTGTCCAAATACGTAATCATGTTCCGTTTTCGCAGGCTTCATATTTTCGAAAATGGCGCCAAGCAAGTTTATAAAAAGGAAAAGCGCCCTTCAAACAGCAAAACAGAATGGCATTCGCCCTACAAAATCGGCGAGTCGAATGTCATGGCCCTTGTTAGCATACGTTTTTCGTATGCTCGGATAAAACCATTCATACCCGGAATTGATTAAAAAAAACATATACCTCAAATTGGCCTGCTGCACATGACGCTTGCACACATTAACAGATTTTACTCGGCAACTACTCACATTTATACCGATGGATCGGCAAACCTGAGTGCAGCTCCTCGGGAATTTTCATTCCATCAAGTGAAAAAGCATTTTCATATCGGCTTGAGCGACCGACTTCGCCTGCGTCGGCGGAGCTCTACGGGATTAGAGAAGCACTTCGATATATTCTACGCCATCCGCCGACATGTTGGACCGTTTTCTCTGATTCGAGAGCAGCACTTCAAAGCTTACAACGCGCTAGCTGTTTCAGCTTTCACGAACATGTCCAGCGCGACGTAAAGTATTTGCACCATCTGGCATACGTCGCTGGACATCGCGTTACCTTTCAATGGCTCCCAGTCCACAGCGGCATCATGGGAAATGAGAAAGCGGACGAGGCTGCCCGCAGGGGCCTACAAATGAAAAAAAAAAGAAAATTTTCTTCACGAAGCATGATGCCGCCACAATGACGAAGGCACTAGCTCTGTCGGAAAGGAACCGTTTATGGTCCTTGCCGCAGCATCATTACGGCTTTTTATATTCCATAGACCCATATGTCAGAATGCGGCTGCCAGAGCGTCTACCCCGCCACTTGGAGACGTTGCTGCATAGACTTCGTCTTAACGCAGCACTAACAAATTCCTATCTACATCGGATCGGCCAGACATCAAGCCCATATTGCGACAATTGTGGTTCACTTGAAACTGTTGAACACATATTACTGGAATGCTCTGCATATGCCGACTCAAGGTGCCGTTTACAACATAAAATTGATTGCCTCCACCCTGGACCATTGACATTAAGATTGGTACTTGGACCATGGCCCTCTCCCTCCGCTCAGCGAAAAACCTTGTCCGCGCTATTCGAATTCCTCCAGGACATTGGTGTGCCCGACGAAATTGTAGTCGTTCCTCCATCTCAAGAGCCTTTGAACTCAATACCCTGAAGAAGGATCATATTTTATTTTTTTTTTCACTGCTACTACTCTCCTTTTCTTCTCTACACCTACTTCCTTTTCCCTCTCCTCCTTTCCCCGCAGAGTAGCATGCCGGCGAACTGATGTCGGCAAACCTCTCTGGACTTTCCTCTTTAATAAAAAGTTTCTCTCTCTCTCTCACAAACGGCGCTTAACGCCGGCTTAAGGCGGCTTAACATCGAGAAGAATTGAATAGTCCGAGTTCCGCGCAAGATGCGACAGCCGGGTAGGCCACGTGGGAGCAATGAAAACAATTACAGGGAGAGTTTGCGGAATTTTCATATTGGCACGGGTCGCACGCAAGCGTTGGTGAAAGGGGAAAATTTGCAGTAGGGACTGCATCAAACCTGAAATAGCAATTAGTGGAAGCAATACCCAAATTATGCCTGTTGCGCGAGAACGAAACGGACGACAAAAAACGGGAGAATTACTCTATATATACCAGTTGCGAAACTCCCCATAAGCCCCATGTTAAAAAAATTGGCCGCGTATCTGCTCCTTTCGTTGCAAATGTCGTCAGTTTGCCAAGGAAATGCCCCCCTTTGCTTTCCCGCTCACCTCTCATGCTGTTCCTGTACCGTCGGGGCTCATCCCAAGGTAAACGCACTATAAGGGTTTAAAGGCGATTTGAATTTACCGCGTTCCACAGCTACAGGCCAGGTTCCTCGATGCCAGCGCTGCACTACGGCGGAGACGCGCGTGAATGGAGGCGGCCGACACAAGGTTCATAGAACCGCGTGGCCGTGCTCCACGTGCGTTCCAAGCAGAACGTGGAACCTAGCTAGTGGAACCTTTCGTTGCTGTTGCCGCGTGATTTTTCATAGGCCGCCAGGAACGGCGGTTTTCTGCAATAGATGTAGAATATCATTTGCTAACAAAAAGCAAGCATCCAGAAATTTTTAATAAAGGAACACTGTAAATACCCTTGTGTACTAATTTCCTGTCTTATATTTGCGTAATGTCTTGTTCTTGTTCAACAAAGTTGACAAGTATGAACATATAAACCGGGCTGTGAGTATATAAGACTATTGCGCAGTAAGTATTTACTTTGGCCGGGTGGGTAAATCGAGTTACAGACAGACAGACGGATAGACAGACAGACAGACCAAAATTTTGGTTTGTGTAGCCCAAGAAGAATATCGTCTTTAAAGCCAGTCCCCGATCGTCCCCCTGCGCTGGGGCAAGCACGGGGACAAGTTGACGAGGCTGTCGTCTGTCGGCAGAAATTTGAAGTGTTACTCAGTGCTTGCGGCTGCTACCGTAAGTCATAAGAAAAACCCGAGAGACCATAAATAAATCGTACGAATGTATGTTCTATAATTAAAAAACAAGCTTTTTAATTTCTTGTTTATTATTAATCGTTAGGCAAAGTCCAGTTTACGCATTCTAGGTGCCGCAACGGCACACTTCCACGACGCAGGAGGGCTACCGGCGCCTGGATTATGAAGAGGAGCATGGCAACTTATAAATACCGGAGAACTGTAACTCAGGGTACCGCTGTCGCCCAGCATCTTCCGCGCAATGCAATTTTGTTCTACCAAATATTGTATCTCGAGATAATCGTTTTTTTAGCCGGTACAACTTCAGTGGGCATGTCGAAATGCACCAAACAGCAATGCTCACCAAGTTCTGTCACTTCGTTATGCAGGTTGGTTGTACGCATTCTTCTGTTTATTCAAGCAACAGTTTCTTGGTTGTTGTGCCATGCCCATGCACCTGCCTCGGTATTTTATACGACTGTTTTTTTGTGTGCAAACGTATGCTCTGTGGCGATATTGAGTCAAACCCTGGACCCGACATTAAAGAAATGCTAGATAAGGTTTTGGAAGGGCAGAAGAAATTATGGAGAGTATCTCTGATATAAACTCGGAACAAACCGCCCCCACGGGCAACATTAGCAGCTGTCCTTCAAAAAGCATCTAACCTAGAAACGCTTCTTAACACCATGAACAAATCTACTTGCAAGATCGATAACTTTGATACAAGTTTAAATGTACTAAAAACATCGGTAGCAGATCAGTCGGAGAAGATAGTCGATATTGAAGACCGTAGTCGGCGATCAAACCTAATAGTGTACGGCCTCATTGAAACAGAAATGAGTGAAGGATATAAGGCGCGTTCGGTGCATCGAAATCTGTGTCGGTTTCGTGGCTCAGTCGGTAGTGCGTCGGGCACCTTGCGTTCCGCCGGCGGCGTCATGGGTTCGAAACCGGGCGCCGGAAACGGTTTTTTCTTTTATAGTGTAGTGGCCTGGCTGCGGACTACGACAAGGCGCGCCTGCGGACTAAGACAAGGCGCGCCAGCGGACTACGACAAGGCACGCCAACGCCGCGTGACATTGTGAGTTACTAAAAAGCTATGCATTTAAAACCGAACGAAACTGAGGATGTCTTAAGACGGTTCGGTTATACCCGATTCGTCCAGTACCCCCGCCGACGGAGGGGCGGCCGGAGGTTGTTGGTGGTTGGGAAGGAAACTCACGGCCGCTCTGTCCACAAACTCCTCTGGGCTGATATTGAGAGCCAGGCAAAAGCTAGCTGATGGGTCAACCAGGGGTGCCACTCCTCTCCATGGCTTGAAAGGTCCACCGTAAGGCCTTGTTTCCAGTGCCAGAGCCAAAGCCAGACCAGGAGTCATGCCAACGGCGACGCGACAACTGTTTCTTGTAGCGTCGCGCTTGTGCAGCGATACGGTTTGCCGTGATACGAGCGTTGAATTGCGTCGGGTGGCGATTAGCAAAAATCTCTGCTCGGCGACGCTCTGCCCAATGTTTAAGGAGGTGCATATCGGGCTTCGGTTGATCCTCGTTCACGGTGGTATGTATAGTGCAGTCGGTGAGTATGGACTGCAGCGTAGAAATGAGGTTCTCCGCAGTTAGCGAAAGAGCTCGTTCATCAGAGCGGTCTTTGTCCCAGTGAACAATCCTGACCTGGCGACGAAGTCTTTGTAACTTCTGCGTGTGCAAGCCAATAAAAATTGGAGAATGGTCGCTCGCCCAAGCGTCTGGCTCCGGATTCCAGGAGGGTTTTCCCGGGGCCAAGCCACCACGTAAGGTCCGGAGCATGAGACCGAGTTGAAGGGATGGTAGGTACGGCTGGAATGTTCAGTAAGGTAAAGTTCATGCTCGTGAAGGTGTCATGAACCTGTACTCCCATCTTGGAGTCTTGCTCGTAGCACGACAAAGAGTGTTGGGCGTTGAAGTCTCCCCCTACGAGTATGGGAGTGCCTGGGTACATAGCCCTGAGGTGGTGAAGCCAACCCAGGTTAAGACGTGCTGTGCATGGCCTCCCATAAAAGGACGGTAAAAGAAGTGGTGTTTTGGCTGGGCGCGTTAAAACTGTGATCACCTCTTGCTGTTGGTTGCACCATTTCTGAAGATGATTGGTGTTTGAGGAACACTACTGACAAGGGATATTGCCGCTTTTCCAGGTGCATTGCCAGTGCGATTATCCTGGATGGAAGGACTATGGTAACCAATGAAGCGAGGGAGAGCGCACAACTTGTTTGACTCCTGGAAAAGGAGCGCCCACACAGGAAGTTTACCAGAGTGAATTTTGGTTTTTATTTCTCCTAATTTGTTCGAAAAGCCTCGGCAGTTCCATTGCAGGATGATAGCTATACACTTGAGCCTGGCAGTGGCTTACCTTTCCAACGGCCATAAGTCACTTAATCTCATCAGTAAGCCAGCGTGTAGCTTTTACTTCAGAACCACATTTATAGAAAGCGAAACCTACAAACGCTGGCTCAATATCACTGCAGGCGTACGCGACAACGTCGTCTGCGGAAAACGTCTCTCACTCTCTCGCGCTTTTTGTCTGCTCCCCGTGCTGTACCCATGCAAGTATGGAGTACTGCCTGCTCCGGAAGTAACCATCACCCCGATACCTAAAGGCTACGTTAAAAAGGTTCAACCATGCAGGGGGCCCCTTAGGGACATAAACAGCACTCCCTCACCAGAGAAGGATCTGGCCACCCTGGTGTAGTAGTTGGCCGCCACCTCCCATGACAACCAACTCAACTCTCGGCCCTCAGTTCCAGCAGCGGCAAAGCAGCTGACCACGGTGGCGATCAGATAAGGGATACAGCGGAGGGTGCTAAAAACCCCTGGATCCGGAGAGGCTACTTTTGGAGCTTGACCATGGTAACGTTCAACGCCCGCACCTTGTCTAACGAGGAAGGCTTAGCTGTACTACTACAGAGCTCTCGGCATTAAATGGGATATTACGGGTTCAGCGAAGTTCAATAACAATACCAATGTAGGCATTGCGCTAGAATTTTGTTTGCTGTAAATAGTGGAACCACATCTTCGACAATTTGGCGCAGACTTGGCGACGTCGTTTCACTGCTAGTCTCGTCGGGAGCATCTGCGATCGTGGCTTTGACTTGTTTGAACAGGCTGGCAAGCCGTCAAACTTTCCCTAAAAGGCGTTAGGCCTCAGAAACGGTTTGTCACGCTGCAGTGACACCACATCATCGTTGACAACGAATTCATCCGCACAGACGACGTCAGTGACTTCAGACTGCTTATCGTACATATGCACATACTTTGATCCCAAGCGGAAGTCGTAGGTTTCTTGCCACAGAATGACCCCGTTCCATTTCCAAAGCTGCTTCCATGGTTGGGTAACCAGAACGGGGTGACCTTTTCCCCTGTAACCTTGTACCCGAGGCGTCAGCCTGGGACACAACAGGTGTTTGGCATTGTACTTTGCACGGACTAACTAGGTCGCGTAATAATAAATGCCGTGAGAAGTTTGTTGCATGTCCTTTGAGCACGAAACACTCTTAACCTACCGCGTCCCGTCGCTTTGGCCAACGCTACTCGGCCCGAGGAGTGCCCTGAAAGAGACCATGGCGCCACCATCCGGCAGCCAAAGGTAGCATATAAAAGTCGCCAATGGGGCTACGGAGCCGTTTTGTTACCATGACCAGTAAAGCATTAAAGGTAGGGTGGCCAGACATCCCGTTTCAGCCGGATCATTCCGGTTTATGAGGTCAGCTTGTGCCGTACCGTCCTTTTGTCCCTATACACAATCACGTACGTTTTCGCAGGCTTCGTAGTTTCAAAATTGGGGCCAAGCAAGTTTATAAAACCCAAAGCGTGCTGACGCGCTACAAGTAAATTTTATAAGTGTAACCCTAGATAATTTAAATTTTTCAAGGAGTGTAAAATTTAGGTCTATTCTTACCGGAGAACGTTTCGAATTTTTTTTTTTGGCGAAGACGGCTCTGAAGAGGCATTATTTCACCAAGTCGAACATTTTCAAGACACAATGAAAAAAACTAGAACTTTGGAACTCTTCCAGTATTTTGGTCTCTGAGATTGGTACAAGCCTTTAAGGAGATATGAACAGGGGTGTACAATACGCTGAGATTTCTCGCGTCGAGCAACTGGCCATGTGTCTTCCCGGAACCAGGGCTCCACTTGAGCGCGTTTTTTCAATTGTGAAGTTGACATGGACATCAACCTGCAGTCAGGATTTCGTGCAGTGTTACTTGTGCGGCTGAACTTTCTGTACAAGTTCCAAGCATTTTACAACCCAGCCTTGCGGATAAAAACATTTAAATCGTTGGCAAAACACACGAACATCTTCGAAATGAATGCACATAATTGAACTGTAAATGGGATTATTTCCTCAGTCTGAGCGAGGTCTTAGTGGAAAATGTGACGTTTAGGTAAGAGCAGTTCGCGCTATAAAATGTTTTCTCACAATTTAAACCCTTCAGCCTTGTTACGCCCCCCCCCCCGCCCCCGCTAATGTGTCCCGTTTTGTACCTCCAGAAATATGGTCACCCTAATTAAACGATTCTGATTTTTAATGGTGCGCGTTTATAGGGAATTCTTTAGTGCATTTTGAAGTCTTCAGAAAGCGCAACACTGGAAAAATGCCACACGAACAAAGGGAACGCAGCACGAGCCCTTACAGGAAGCGTTCGCCTGTGTTCCCTTTGTTCGTGTCGTGTTTTTCGGTGTTGCGCTTTCTGGAGGCTTCAAAATGCAATTTCACCAGAGTATCCCAAATCGCCATTCTGCTGTAGCATATTTATTTAGTGCCAAAGAAAAAAACAATGACTGCACACGTTCCCGTTCACTGATGATGAGATAATTTAATTCGTAATTGAAGCAAGAGAAAAAAGCCTGGCCTGCCAAAGACTCGTAGGGCTTGAGGGGCACAGCCTGGCAATGACAGAATATATCCTCTTATCTTTTCTGGTCTTTTATCGCGTGAACCACTATCCCAGTGCAGACTAGCAGACCGGGCTGTGCACTTGGTTATCCTCCCTGCATTTCCATGTGCTTTTATCCTATCCGATCTTCCAGTTCTCTGAGACTATTTGGGTTGCTGGACTATTCTGCAACCGCAGAGTCACAGCGAGCCATATGATTACGCAATTGAACACAAATCTGAACCAGAGGTATATAAGGACTTCTAGGCACTATTGGTACATAGCTGTTCCGCAAACGTTTCAGCAAAACGCGAATGCCCAAGAGATTCTTCCGGAAAACTGTCGCGCGCTCGTAGTTGCATATTGCTCTCCTTTGAATTCTCAACCACACGTCACTTAATATGTAACGGTATGCTTGAGTCCCAGGTGCAGTGGCACCACAAGTCAGCCCTTCCGGAGTATTCATCGAGGGTCGAAGCTTTGTAGTGGAATGCCAGCTTTGCTACTCCGCAATGCCGGACAATGCAGAACACGGAACAACCCCACCCCTCTTCACCGTCTATCAGCTCTGCTACCAAGGGAATTCTTGTAGCACTGACGATGTTGATGTGGAAGACTGGATCAACCCATAGTAGCGAGTGAGCGAACAGAAACAAGCATAACGGGGCCTGATTCCGATCGCAAGCGTCAACGTCGCGCCGATCCGGAGGCGTGGTAGAAGAGCGGGCCGGTGACGCCTAGTGCAAGACAGGGCGTCGACATGACGACGACGGTGCGGCCAGAAAAAAAGCATCTAAAACAAGGTGAAAATGTAGTTCTACGGTCGTACTGCCATTTCGCAAATACAACTTCTTTAGTCGACCACATTTACAGAGTAGAATAACCGATGCATTTTGTTATTGTTTTTGTACTTTTTCCGGGGAACATTAATTTGTGTTCCTTTTATGGAGTATATATTAGATATTCTTGATTCTGTTAGTTCATAACCATAATGCTTTTTTGTTTTTAAAATACTCTTGGACCAAATATGTCCATTGGTCCGCGACTGAATGTGTTCACCAATTGTGTTAACTGCACTCAAATAAATTTTTGTACTAAGGTGTGGCGTTCAACGGTCGGCCCGTTTTCCAGATTTTTTAAACCGTGTTTTGGTCATTCTTTTGCTTTTTTTGTTTTTTATCTCACATGGGTAATGGCGATGTATAAAGTGCATATTTTTTATTTCATAGCTTCGTGCAAGGGACTCCTATAATTTTTAATTTCTGTATGTCAATTGTTTTTTTTTTTATATTTTTATGCCAATTTATATTCATTTACGCTATTAATATGCATATATCTTTCAACTCCGCCAGTGAACAATGTCGTCTTAAGGCAGGGCTTTACACAGTTGGTCTGTATTCTCTATATCTTATCTACGTTTGCGTCTACCTATTCACGGCTTCTTTACTTCTTGCTTTCTTCTTAGGGGTATGTATAACAAGCTTTTATTTTTATTATATTTGTTTATTTGTAGACTTTTTAAAATATTTGCAATTTTCGGTTGACTAAATTTCTCATGACCAATCATCTCATTTATTCTTTTACAGTGATTGGGTGCCTAACTTGGCTCAATATGTATTTTTGTGCAGATTCAAGGTGTAGTAAAGGTAAGTGTGCACGGGACACTTTCATTAAGTTCCAAAACCTGGCAGCTGATGGACCACGAGTGTGACGGGGCTGGGACGGGGATGAAGTGGCACCTTCACCATGATTTTGTGATAAAAATAAGATTTATTTATAATGCGTCATTTATAGGAGCAACAAACAAAGCAGTGCAGAAGCAGACCGCCTGCAAGCCGCTGGATCAACATCCTCAGGTTCTTTCTATTTGAGGACCGAGCGGCGTTCTGTGCCGCTGCACGTTCCTCGTCGTCTGCCAGTACATCTAGAATCGCCACTGCCAGCACATTACGAAGGCACACACAAATCAAAAGCGAGCCGAGGCAAAAGAAACTTGAATAAAAATTGTAAAATGAACCAAACATGTAACGTGCTTCATTTGCCTGAAAATTTCATTAGTAAAGTTACATGTTCAATCGTTATGCTAAGGTAAACGAAGGAAATTGGTAGAATGGGGTTTTAAGAATGACCACAGCGGGAAAATACGAAAAGAAAAAAAATCAAAGTGCACTAAAAATAAAAAATACGGATGATAAACTACATCCCCCAAAACGAAGAACCAACTAAAAAAGCTCCGAAAAGATCGACATAAACTCGAATATAAATGCGAAAACGCACTTCGAATATAACAACCCGGCGTAATTAAGGCTGAAATTCGGGGTATTTGGTGTTGACTTAGATCAATTTTACGGCAAAAAAGACGGGTAACTAGAATGAAGCAAGCACAATAAAAGGTTGTTCTGTTTGCTTCTTTGTAGGTACCTGTCATTTTTGTTTGGTAAAATGGTTCTGACATAAAAATGCATCATTGGCTTAGTTCACTGTCTTGTACGCTATAATATAGTGAATAGCAATAGTTGGTATAACGGAATTCTAAAATGCTAAGATTAAACTTCTAAAGAATACCAGAATAAACAATCACATCAAAATTTTGATTCTTATACACTGCCCCCACCTATAGAAACATAAACAATAAATAGCTAAAGAAATAACAAAATGACAAAAAAAAATCTGAAAAGGCACTCGGTGTGCCCTATAGCTTTCATCTGCCAAAAAATGCATAAATATAGAAGTTGGGCATATAATCACTGTAATTGCGTAGATACCGGTACTTTTATTAATGAAGATAGGCAAAACCAAAAAATACATAATTAGAAAAATTATAGAAATGAACACGCGAAATAAAAAATTGGCGTCGTGTACATCGGAGGCACAACACGAGTACAAAAGTACAAAAAACGCACCAAAAAAACCGACATGCAAACAAATAAAACGTCGTCAAGGCAGAGCGATCGCGTAACGCTCTGCATTTGAAAACAATTCCTTAATTGATGGAGCTAACATGTTAATTCGTTTTTATAGCGTAAACCGTCATGATCGGACAGAAGGAACTATAATATCTGTAATACAAAAATCTGGTAATAATAAAAAATATAAACTTTAATAACAAAATCACAAATAGGCATCGTATAGACCACTCTTAAAAAGCGAAGGGAAATATTTAGTAAACCCCAGAAAATATATGGGAAATGAACCAACCGCTAAATGCCATACTTTCATACAAAAATTGATAATTACTGGATTTGGTGGATTCAACACAATGAATTGTTATAATACCGTAATTTTTTATAACTGATGGACAAAAATTTCACAAAATAAGGAAATTACAAAAATGAGCTAACCTAACCAAACTAACCATCTTATACACCCACCGAAATGAAGAAAAAAGAAAAATTCACGAAAAGAACTACTTTGGTTCAGTTGGTGTACTTGTGTAGCAGGGAATAGCTTTATAGTTCGACGGGGATAGAGGATAGTGGAGCAATCTTACAATCAGCGGAATCGTCATAGGTAGGTGGCAGCGCTACATGAGAGGAGAACAAGGGAATGAGGTTGGGATCAGGCTTAAACAACAGCACAGTGCCTGTGTCACATTCCATCGTAAACCTGGCCTCGGTGTCACAGACGCCGTGCCCTACACAGGCAGGGGTGGCCGGCCTCGTTGCGTGATGCCCGTCGATGCTTGCAAAAATTAAGATCGTGACCGTCGGACACCATCACAGCACAACTATCGTGAATTCAATCGTAATGTAGCAGCCGGCTGTTACAGAGAGCTGCCATCATCGCTGTGCCCTCTCAAGCCAATGTTCAAACCGATTGAACTAGAACTATGGTGCTTGCTCACAGAGAGCGACGTTTACATCCGCGGCTTATTTTACGCCAGGCTTTTCCTAGTGAGGTATTCGCGCAGTTCAGCATGGCACCGCTGCGCCCACAAGTGCACACGCTCCAGCACCACGTTGATGATGATGACGGTTGGATGTTAGTGGCGCAAGTCCAACTGGGGCAAAGAGTGCCAAAACAATGGTCATATATGAGAGGTGAAACCGTAAACACCAAGATAAGTCAGCAAAAACTAAAGTAAAATCAGAAAAGGCAATGAGCATGACGGGTGTACAGGGCCAGGGTGTGATCATGCTTGGTATGAAATTAGGGAAAGAATTTAACTTCTTCGAAATATTTAAAAACTCACTTTAAGAAAATAGGGGATTGTCAGAAAGGAAAAACGCTGGGTGTAGTGGGACGTGTAGTCTCCATAGTTGTGGTAAGTGTTTGCGTCGTGTTGTGTGAAGTGATTTGCATTTAATGAGTATGTGAACTACGGATAGAGCCCCAGACCTGCTACACAAATGTCTGGAAGACTCTGTGAACAGATACGAGTGTCTCACATGGTGTGTGCGCCCTATCCGTAACCTAGCAAGGGCAACTTCTGTGTATCTGTTGCGTGTGTCAGTGGTGTATGGTCCCAAGCGTGGTTTTATAACGTGTTATTTGTTATCTGTCTGTTCATTCCAGTGTCTTTGCCATCTGTTGAGAAGTTGGTGTCTGATGTGTGGCTTCATGTCTGTGTACGGCAATGTTGCTATGTCCACTGTATTCAAGAGTGCATCAGCAGTGGCCATTCGATCTGGGGTTTCGTTCCCGGCAAATCCAGAGTGCCCGGGACCCAACCGAAATTGTTTTGAAGGTTTGATGCATATGCAGACATGATAGCCTTGAAACATGATTGATGACATACAACACTTTCCGGATGCAAGTGCACGTACAACGCTAAGAGAGTCCGTGTACACGATGGATTTTAAAATTTGAAGTTGGGCTACGTGATTTAATTACCATGAAAATACCGTATACTTCCGCTGTGAATATACTGCTACAAAGGATCATTGTTTTACTGTCATGAAATCCAGCACCGCGTTTATGGTGTCGGTGAACACATCATAAACGTGTTGCTGAGGGCTTAGGCGCACCGGCGGTTCAACTTCCAATACTTGCGGGGGTAAGTGTCGGCAGAATATTGTCTTGAGGGGGGAAACCTGTTTTTCCATGGTAAGAGGGTCGATTGGAAATGGTGGAAGGAGAGGGTAAAAAACATAATCGAAATTATACAGCATCCGTGAGATATACATGAGAATGAAGAAAGGTATTTTCTGTTATTAAGGCTTGCAAGTTTCAAAACGTCGAGTAACGCTCTTACATCATAAATTAAACTGCTCCTTTGAACAACGGCACAAAGGCAACATTGTGTTAAACAGAACGACCGAAGGCATGCACTTTTGAAACAAAGTCTCGCGCCGACAAAATACCAACGTAAAGGTAAATGGCGTTGCGAGGCAAGAATAAGAACAAATGCATTTGCTGTTTCGAAACGTATTCTTACAGTCATACATCCGTTAATGCACCACGTGTCTGCAGGCGCACGCATCGAAACGTGGTTATCTCTGTGAACTCTACTTGCCCCTCGGATGCAACGAAAGCAAACCCAGTCTGATGGATGGTATCTGGTCATCATGGACCGAAGTCATTTTTTCACACGCCAAATCACACCAAGGGAACGCTAGATCGGGACAAAATGTTGTCGCAGAGAACTGATGACAGTTTGAAAGGGCGAGATTGATGGTGGGCTAGATCCTATCAGCAAATTCTAAAAAACCCTTAAGGTGTACATTGAAGTCCTTCTATCCACGATCGACACCAAAGTTCAGCATCGCCGTCGAACTTACCGAAACGGCAGTATTTCTTGACTGGCTTAGAGGGCTTCGTCTGGAAGTCTTGCATGTCCACTCAATGCCTTTCGAAGATGCAATAAAAGACTGGCCTAGAGGGCTTCCTCTTGAAGTCTTGAATGTCCACCGAATGCCTTTCGAAGATGCAATAAAGTTAAAGCAAATACGGGGTTGCCTTTAAATTTTAAAGCAAAGCTTTACTACTTTCGTCTAGCGGTTTCACCGCGGATGCGGAAGTTCACCTTTTGACAGCAGACACACACCCTGCGGCACACCCCTTGAAACGCGTCGTGTGATTCGCCGGGCGCGCTTTCCGAGCTGCGCACAAGGCCCCGTTTTCATTCGTTCTGCTCAGCTAGCGGCGGTGGCGCCGTGGTTGCGGGCGCTCAGTTGATCGGCAGCCGGCCAATCCCGCCGCCTCCTATGCAAGCGGGGCTGGGTCATCGAGGACTGCGCAACTCGTCTTAAGCCCGGCGAAGAGGAACACCATGTTCGCCGCGAATGAAAGGGAGGCGGGCCTCCTTCTGTGAGCGTTGCACGAGACCGAATGGTGTTGAGCCGGGGTCGGCAATACAACTACATCAAAGGTTAGGCAAGCGAAACCAAGACTCAACCAGACAAAGCCAAGCTTTTGCTTGGAATATCCAAGGTTAGCTGAACTAAGCCGCAGCCGTTTTTTTTCTTCCCATGCTTCTAGCAGGGAGCTCGAGTTAGGGATGGACGGGCTTCAAGTATTCTTTACGGTATGTGCGGGCTGTGCACGTGGAGTGCAGCGGTTTGCGCCATAATCCAATCTGTGCCAGGCTGTCCTGGTGTCTCCTAGTCCTCGGTATGTCGGTCCATAAAACTTTCTTCCCCTTTTATCTTCTGCAAAATTACTGTTTCATTAGAAGACGAAAGTGCTGCTGCGCGTTTAAACTGTTTGTTAGAAATTCACACGAGTTCGCAAAACAGAATAAAGCAATATACTGCGAGTTGCACTTCTCTACTGACGACCCGCCGCGGTGGCTCAGTGGCTAAGGCGTTGTGCTGCTGAGCATGAGGACGGGGGTCCGATTCCCGAAGGTGGCGCCCCGCTTTTCTGATTGAGGTGAAAAGCAAAAACGCCCGTGTGTCCGAGATTTCAGTGCACGTTAAAGATCCCCAGGTGGTCAATATTAAACCGAAGCCCTGCACTACGGCGCGCCTCATCGCCTGCGTTGCCTCGGCGCGTTAAACCCT
The DNA here is from genome assembly GCA_013339765.2 of Haemaphysalis longicornis. Classification (NCBI taxonomy): domain Eukaryota; kingdom Metazoa; phylum Arthropoda; class Arachnida; order Ixodida; family Ixodidae; genus Haemaphysalis; species Haemaphysalis longicornis. The sequence goes on from CM023458.1 coordinate 40,233,761, forward strand.
AGAACCAATGAGTCACTTCTCCACTGACGCATTCCTGATATGTAGAACATATAACTTCCCAGTGCGAAGCGGCAACGTGCCCATCAATTAATCGAATTTAGAAATAAAAATGCAGCTTTCAATGAAGCTAACCTAAATAGGGTTTAAAGCGAGTAAACGGGCTTAACATGTAAACTAAATAATTTATCCAATGAGGATGTATACTGCAGGCTAACGGGCCAACTTCATGGGTCTCGATAATAAAGTCGCGCACACGAAGATCAAGGGCGTTTGTCTTCAAATTATAATACGAAAAGCAAAAAAATGCCAGAACTCTGTAGTGAATCAGCTTCGATTAGTATTTTGCACAAAATGCTGATTCACTTATTGTTTTGGATTTCGAAGACTGTACGACACTAAGTATGGTGAAGATTACCTGCGATAGATGATTTGCAGTAAAACCGAGGCCGAAAGACTAGTTCGACGCGGCAGGCTGCTCATGGGCGGCGATGGTGGTAGAAATATCTTCGAATTCGGAATTGTAGACCACGCAGGAGAGTTTCCAATTTTTTATGAAACAAAGAGAAACGTTAAAATGAGCGGCCGGTTTTCCTTTAAATGAGCACCTGATGCCTACTTGAGCTCAGCAGTGGTTCCCGCTTGTATAAAACAACTCCATACGCTACAGCACGTTGGCGCACGGAGGCTGCGAGGTTCGTTACCGGGCCTTTCTGTTTTGCGTTCGGCTTACCCGGCAATGTACACATTGTGGCCACGACTGGAATACCTGAGAAAGTTGCCTGTTTTCGACGCTAGGTCAGCTGCACTGCTGAACATTGGTGCTGCCCATTTTACCTCTTGTAGCCACCTAGAAGGGAAATAAAATACGTGGGGAGTAATGAGGCCGAGAATTCTTCGCCTTTGCAAGGAAAGCCGCGAGTAAGACTTCAGGTGACGCACCGAACTCGTCAGTCTGCTTACGGAGAATCAGTGGTAGTGAGAAGTTGAAAGCAGGGCTAAAATAGTTTACGACCGTGGCAATCAGCACATGTTACCAAGCAAACTCCCACAGACAACTTGCCCAAGTCGAGGGTGTGCATCGGAACACCCTGCCATTGACGGCTGCCTTTCGATTCTGATGGTCCCTCTTGCTTTTTTTGAGCATGGAGTGGTCTTGCGTGGTGGGAACGAATTGTCATATCCACCAAAACTTCCCTGGAGCTGTATCAATGCTGTGCAGAAAAAAAGTAAATGTACGTTCCGACTTCAAACAACTCCGAACCAGAGTGTTTCGCATAAGCAAAGCGCACAGACGTCAGTCATTCAAACGTTTTACACGACGCTTGACTAGCACAACACCTGGTATTACGCTAGGGGATAGTTAACAAAGAATACAGATATAGCTAACCCGGGGACGTACAAGGTAGGGTTCTAAACTGCCGGAAGTCAAACTTTTATTTCCCACAAAAATGACAGGAGCAGAACTTGCTTGATAAACCCTCCCACGGGTGACTGACTGGCTTCCATCTTTGTTGCCAATGTCTACGTGCGTTACCGCTGAAAAACAAAGAAACAAAAACGCCTGTTGCTTTCCCCAATCCCCTACTTCTTGACGTTGTAGTCGCAATGAAATTTCGGGAAAGTTTATGATCTGCGATGCCAGTGGGAAAACAACGTAGCATGAGTGGAGCAGTGGGGATGAAAAAGGATGGGCAAAGGGGGTGCAATGTTGGTGCGGCTTGGGAAGGGTAAGCGCCCGTTTTGCACGCCCCTGCCGACGCCCATCCTTGCGATCCAACCGAGTGCAGCCACTCCGGAGCCACTACTGCTCTCAACAAGGGCGAGGCTCCAGCCTCCTTCAGAGGTTAACGCCGGACTTAACTTACGAGCAAAAACTATCATCGCCAGCAGCATCGGCTTCTCTGTACCCTATTTTCCACCAGACTTGCATAATTCTCAAACACTTGAACCCACAGATGAATGCTCAACCCGAATTTGTGACACGTTTTCCAGGTGTCACATCCTTGTGCATATAAGAATCCACAAGTGGAATACCTGGAAGAACTGATATAATAAATGCTACTTACGGAGATGCCACTGGAACTTTGGAGGAAGGAAAATGAATTGAGTAAAACACTGATATGATAATTTCGGAGAAATTCCTTTCATGTTTACAGCTTTCAGTTATACTAAACTCGAAGGAGGCAACATAAGGTGCATACGCACACTCATTTGCGAACCATATGTCATGAAGTCGGGTGTGACTCACAACTCTAGTCTTTAAGAGCCTTTATGAGGGCGAACAGCTGATGCGCAATACACTCCGCAGAGGAAAAGCGCCGTTCAAGCAGCAAAACAGAATGGCATTCGCCCTACAAAGTCGGCAAGTCGAATGCCATGGCCCTTGTTAGCATACGTTTTTCGTATGCTCACAAACGGCGCTTAACGCCGGCTTAAGGCGGCTTAACACCGGGAAGAATTGAATAGTTGAATTGAATTGAACAGGACCACGCGGTAGCAATACAAACAATTACAGAGCAGATTTGGCAGAATTAACATATTGGCACGGGTCACACGCAAGCCGTTGGTAAGGGAAAGTTTGCAGTACGGACTGCACAAAACCGAAAATGGCACTAGTGGAAGCAATTCCAAAACTATGCCTTTTGCGTGAGAACAAAACGGACGACAAAAAACGGCAGAATTACTCGATATATACCAGTTGCGAAACTCCCCATACGCCCCATGTGTCAAATGCCGGTCCACGATCGTCCCCCTGCAGTGGGGCAAGCACGGGGACAAGTTGATGAGGCTGTCGTCTGTCGGCAGAAATTTTAACAAGTACTCAGGTGCTTGCGGCTGCTACCATAAGTCATAAGAAAAACCCGAGAGACCATAAAGAAATCGTACTGAATGTATGGTCTATAATTTAAAAAAACAAGCTTTTTAATGTGTCTTGTTTATTAGTAATCGTTAGGCGAAGTCCAGTTGTCGCACCCTAGGTGCCGCAACGGCACACTTCCACGACGCAGGAGGGCTACCGGCGCCTGGATTATGAAGAGGAGCATGGCAACTTATAAATACCGGAGAACTGTAACTCAGGGTACCGCTGTCGCCCAGCATCTTCCGCGCAATGCAATTTTGTTCTACCAAATATTATGTCTCGGGATAATCGTTTTTTTAGCCGGTAACAAACAAAGCTCAGCATTTTGCATGCAGCAGACAAAGAAAAAAAAGCAGAGCACAATTCATTGGAAGACTAGTGATTTACGCGTCTATTTTGGTAAGAATCTTGCAACACGATTTATACCCAAGACATATCAACTTGGAATAACCACAAACAAAATTTTTCATTGGAAAAAAGGGGTTACATAGTGGTTACAAAAATATATATCACCACTGTAATTTAGCTAGCTGGTCACCTTGTTTATTTTTGCCGTGTTTGTTGTTATACCATTCTGCGGAAATGAACCAACTGACTTATCAGTGAATTAATGAAAACTGGAAAATATATAACCTAAATTAATTAACTTTGCAATATGACTGGAAAGTTTTACAGTTTTAAGTAATGCATCAAACTATATTTTGCACCCTAGTAGCGGAACCCTAGTCATTCCCATGATGCGTAAAGGTTATACCACGCGAGAAATGCTGTGTTCGGTGCTAACTACGACTGTGCACAGTACAGTGCGCGTCAGGCTTGTCTAGGGCAAGTGGGCGTGCGGCTTCCGAGCACGCTGGCGACATCTGCTGATAGTGGCTGGGTTGGAGATAGCTTGCCATTGCGCGTGCGTGGATCTCGGACAGACTCGGGTCGGTCGTCTTATAGCATGGGCCCCTCAAACATAGAGACTCCACGCCCCACAAGGGGCGCTTTTATTCTGCAGTGCCAATCGTAGGCGGTGACACGGGTATAAGCGCGTAATTTGACGCGGTGCATTATCAGTGCAGCCGTTACCTAATCGCTCAAAAGTTTCGACGGAAAGCGCTGCACTGCGTTTTTGTTGCGTGCTTTTCGTTTGCTAGACGCGAGATTCAGAAGAATAGCGGAGGTCGTTTTGTAGTATTACGTAACCGCCTGCTGGGTTATTGCACCACGTCGAACCACGCGTCTATCTGGCTTGTCAACGCTCCCAGCTGCCACTGTGAAAGACAAGCGCCCCTCGAGGGTGGTGGCGTCGGCAAATTCGAGCGGCACATGCGAAACGACGACCGGCCTGACCCTGTTCGAGATCGGCGCACGCGCAATGGCAAGCTATCTCTAACCCAGCAGCTTTCAGCAGATGTCGCCAGCACGCTCCGAAGCCGCGCGCTCCCTTGCCCTAGACAAGCCTGACACGCTCTGTACGCTTCACGCACATTGGAAACATTCATCCACCTCAGCAGCTGTGCGTTAGGAGTGGCTGCCTTGTCTGCTTATTTTGATACATTTTATTCTTTTCGCATGGGCTGTATAGCCTCATTGTGTAGCTTTGCTAAGATTGCATGCTTTCTTGTTGGCACGGTAGGCATCAAAACCAAGCATAAGAAACTTTTGTGGCCCTTGTGGATGTTGCAAGTTAAGGAGCCTTCTAATTTTACAATGAGGTACAGGTAACACAATTTCGAGAGCATGAAGGTGAAACGCCGCTACAGAGGAGGTCAGGCCACAGGACCTCACATCAACCACCATGCACACCACGACCGTGGGTGGTGTATTTGAGGTGTCTTCGATCTATACCAAATGTTTGTTAAACACACTTTAAGACACACCGACCGCTTTTTACTCTGGCTCTGCAGCCAGATAGGCTGCCAGCAGCGGGTTACAGGAAGTCGCCCAATCAAATAGATTTAGTTTTAAAACCAAACACACAGTTCAAGTATTAGGCATGACTGTCTGCTGCAACCATCGTAGGCCAGTATGCTTCTATAACAGAATTATCCGACTAGCTAGAAAATAATACACACGAATATCTAAAATTCCTGCATTTGAAAGAACGTTGCCTGAAAAACTTTTGATTTTGCAGTTATAACTTTGTTTTCAAATCAGCATTTGAACGGTTATTTACCGAGCTGCAGTTGATTATGCAGGCTCCGGCTGCAATATTTTCCAGTGTTTGCCTTGCCAATTGAATGGATTATAGCGCAATCCGGGACCTGCAGCTTGTTTAACACTTTGGTGCAGCGAGAAAAAGTGTCGTTTACAGTATTTAGAAACTTACAGTCATGCCGAACGCCTTTGTGCGGAGCTGCGCGAATTTTCAAAATTTCTTCCGGAAATCTGCCATGTAAGATCACCATCACTAGGGGAGCGCGCGATAAACAGTTTTTCGGCTCAGAATAGCATTAACAAGGCGAAGAAGAGCTCCAATACAACTCCAGCGGCGTTTTTGGCCAGCTGAGCTTCAAACTACCCATTTTTTTTCGGAGCTATACAATTGAGCATGGCAGTGGCTTACCTTTCCAATGGTTATAGTTCACTTGTTCTCATCAGTAAGCCAGCGTATAAGCTTATTCCTTCAGAACCAGGCCTACAGAAAGCGAAACTTACGAACGCTGGCTCAATATCACTGCAGCCGTAAGCGACGACGTCGTCTGCGGAAAAATCTCGCTCTCTCGCTCTTTTTTGTCTGGCTCCCTGTGCCCCAAGTATGGAGCACTGCCTGCTCTGGAAGTAACCACCACTTCTGATACCTTGGCTGCGTTAAAAAGGTTCAACCATGCTGTGAAAGCTCTTAGGGACATAACCAGCACTTCCTACCAGAGAGGGATCTGGACAGCCTGGTGTAGTAGCTGGACGCCACCTCCCATGACAACCAACTCAAGACTCGGCCCTCAGTACCCAACAGCAGTAAAGCAGCTGACCATGGTGGTGACCAGAACAGCAATACAGCGGAGGGTGCTAAGAACGTCTGGATCCTGAGAGGCCGCTTTTGGAGCTTGACCATGGCAACGCTCAATGCCCACACTTTGTCTAACGAGGGAGGCTTAGCTGTACTACTAGATGAGCTCTCGGACATTAAATGGGATATTACAGGGTTAAGCGAAGTTGGAAGGACAAGACAACACTTTATATAGCTCACTAGCGGGCATATTCAATGGTACAGTGGACCTCAAGAGGAGAAAAAACACGGGGTGGGATTTGTAATCCTCAAAGAAATAGCAGGAAACGTGGACGAGTTTTTCAGCATTAGCGAGAGTATCATGGCAGTTTTGTTCAGGCTAAACAAGTGGTACAGGCTAAATACAGTGCAGGCATATGCGCCAGCAATAAGCTATGTTGATGAACCCGTAGGTAGCGTCTACGAGGACGTCGAAGCAGCCATGACGAAGGCACGCACACAGCTCAGAATTTTAATGGGTGCCATGGAATTTGATAACTGCCATGGAATGACTGAATGCATGACCTTTATTTAGGAAGAGGCATGAGGCCCTGGACAGAGAAAAGACATTGCAAATACTTTTGTTTCGCGTTCAATTGCAGTAGAATCTTGATAAACGGAAATCCCTTAAACGGAATTGTCGCTTAAACGGAACAGTTGCCTGGAATTTGGTTGGTTTTGTATCCAGATAACGTAAAGAAACTCTCGGTAATCGGAACTAAAATTTTCGCTTCACCAGGTAAACGGAACCAGAAATGGAACTTCTTGTGAAATCTACTGGCATGAATAATCAGCTTTTTACGGTTGCGGCTGTTTCGTTCTTGTTTTTTTTTCTTCCTCCATGCTTCTTTAGCCTTGTTGGCCTCGTACCCCTCGTCTCGTAAGTGGTTAGCCGTGTTAGCGCAACGAATGCAATATCGCAGTTCTAGCTCCAGTCGTTGGGTCTCGATTCTAGACGCCGAGGCTACAGGGCTCACCTCCTGTCGCCTCGTTCGTGCCATCGTTGTGGTATTCGTCCTTCATTACCACGTTGCCGTCTTCTAAATTAGGTGGCTCGTAAGCACTCGCGAAGTTGAGGTCTCTAGCCTCCGTGAAGATGCAGTTGCAAGGACTCAAACAAAAATAATTGACGCATTTTGTAGTGCACAGCGACTCATTGTTGCCACATCCACTTTGTGAATGCTGTGCCTACGCTTCTTGTAGTTTTCTTGCTTTCTGAAAACCATCAGCTACAGTCACTTTCTAGTGGTTAGAGTTCCATGAAATGCCCTTAGAAGTGTGTACACATATAAATTTGCACCTTAGAACATTTCTACCAGTAAATGGAACTCCTGTTAAACGGAACTAATTTTTCCGGTCCCTTGAAGTTCCGTTTATCGAGAGTCTACTGTATTTAGTTTCCTCTATCCACTGCTACCAGCACTTTTGTTGGTATCCTTTCTAGCACTTGCGGGTCTGTACATAAAAAAAATCGGTGCAACGTTTTGTGTAACAAGCCCTACTCTAGCACTATTTTTTTATTTTCAATTTATAAATAGGGATTCGGACTTTTGGCTGGCTGAGTTCACTGTACAAAAACTGTTAAACGTTAACAAATTTTCAGTCCCTGGAAGGTGACGTGTTTTCGACAAATGCACACAAGCACACTCGTACCTTTGCATTAGCATATTATATCTCCACATAAATTTATAAAAATGTGAGTTTGCTTCAGGAAAAAGGGCTGTACATGTTTAGGCGTGTAAATTGTCTAAATAAAGTTTTTGAGAATTTTCCATAGCAGTAACCTTTTGAGTTGATCTTGGTTTACTTGTTTTCAGAGCTTTGAAGGAATGCTAATTGAACGAAACGAAGCACTTCTTTGCGAACCTTTCTTGTGACCTCCACGATGAGCGTCTTTTGCGTTGACGTCCAGATTCTGTTGTATTGAGAGCAATAAACATTTCAGGGCTGTTGAGCAAAAATGAAGTTCTGTGAAATAAGTGTTTGACGTATCCGGTGACAGCATTTTGTAAATACCGATGCTCTTCTTGGATGCACCGTTGCCTTCCTCACGCAGGCGTCTAAATTTGGTTCAAGTCTAGCTGCTGTTGAAAGGTTAAGTTTTTTGTCTGAGGTACAAAAGCTGAGAAATTACTGAGTATAGGTTCTTCATTCCCAAAGGATCTCCCACCCGTTTTCCGATCAATGTGAGCAACGACGCAGCAATCGTCCTAACATCAAGGTACCCTTTACGCACAGGAAGTATGTATATTGGCAACCCAACTAGAAGAAGTTCGCGTGCAACGAACCTGAGAAGGATGCCATGGTCTAGTCAGTTGTAAACGGTGACAACTCACGCTATCAAGAGAACTGCGAGAAGCCAAATACCCAAGACCCGCTCTCAGCGTAACCAAAACATATTATTACGAGGCGGTAAACAGGCAAAGCGAACGATGGCAAGGATGATAAGCCATCTTTTTGTCATACTTATAAGGCGGCCTGAACTTCCGCGCAGGATGCACGTGCGCCACCCCCACCGGGTCCTTGATGGTGGGTCATGGCGTCGGGGTCATTGTCGGTTTAAAACATCCCGTAGAATATATTCTGTCGGCAAGGCAAGAAAAAACGAAACATTCACAAGGAGTTACCTCTCGTAAAGTGTCTACACTGATATTGCCACGTGGCCAAAGACGACGCAGTTGTCTTCAAGGAAAACAAGTTTATTGGAGCGAACTTGTGCTCCCCTAACAACTCAAAGAATACAGACGGCGAAGCAGCAGTCAACAAAGTGACATGCGAAGGTGAGCGTCGACGATTCGAATACCACGGCGTCTGTTCTGCAAGCTTTTATCTTTCGACGCGAGTGTTTCTCGAACCGTGGATTTACATGAGAACATTGTAGATCAAAGAAGATTATTCGAGGCTAGTGACGTGAGCAAGAAGCGCTCTCCGTATAAGAATGAGATAACCCGTGCGGCCTAAAAATAAAGAATGGAACACGCTCTTCGCTTGTGACGCAGATAACACCGCCGGGCGCGGCCGGGCAGTAAAAACAAAACATAAACAAACAAACCCAGTGCCCAGTTCGCGGTATAAGTCCCCCTCCAAGAGTGCATCCACCCGATGCTAAAATATAACGGCAGTCCGAACAAACAACAACAAAAAAGTCCGCCATCTTGCCCAGTAAGGTTTCAGGCGAACCACGTGGACGACTTCGGGTCGCGTGCGTCGTCGTGATGTGCCGGAATCACCATCGGGATCACTTCGTAGGTAAGTTGGCCAACACGTCGTAGAATCCGGTAGGGCCCGAAATACCGTCGCAGAACCTTCCCACTGAGTTCGCGTCGTCGGATAGAAGTTAAACCCACACACGATCCCCTGGGGGGTACTCGGCGTCTCGGCGCCGGAGGTTGTAACCAAGGAGGCTAAAAATTTTTTTAGCCTCATTGGTTGTAACGGCCGGCATCCAAAGCTGCTGGTCCGTTGTAAGAACTCGAGCGAGCTGGCCGGGCCTCCTCCGCACGCTGAAGGTATCCTTGGACGTCGGCGTTGAGGTCGTCGTCTTCTACGTGCGGAAGCATGGCGTCAAGCATCGTAGTCAGCCGTCTTCCGTAGACAAGCTCGAACGGTGTCATCTGCGTAGTTTCTTGGATAGCCGTGTTGTACGCAAACGGGACATGTGTGAGCACTTCGTCCCAGGTTTTATGTTCAACGTCGACGTACATAGACAGCATATCCGCAATCGTCTTGGTCAACCTTCCGTTAGTCCGTTCATTTGGGGGTGCGGCGCCATCGTTCTTCGGTGATCCGTGTTTGCTGTAGCGAAGATTCCTTGCATCAGCTCCGCAGTAAAGGCCGTTCCGTGGTTCGTGATTAGGACTTCAGGGGCGCCGTGTCACAGCACAACTTGGTTTATGAAGAACTTCGCGACTTCTTGTGCACTCCCCCTCGGACGAGCGGTGGTCTCTGCGTAGCGCATCATGTAGTCTGTCACTACGACAATCCACTTGTTGTCGGATCGTGACGTAGGAAACGGCCCTAGAAAGTCCATTCCAATCTGCTGGAAGGGCCCTGATGGGACGGTGATCGGCTGCAGAAGTCCAGCGGGTCTCGTAGGCGGCGTTTTTTGTCGCTGGCAGTAACGGCAGCTCCGGACGTAGTGGGTGACGTCGAATGTAATGCGGGGCCAGTAGTACTTCGCCTTGATTTCTACAATTGTGCGAGCTGTGCCGAGATGTCCGGAAGACGGGTGGCCATGGCACGCTTCCAAAACTTCGTCACGAAGGTCTGCGGGGATGACAAGAAGATAATTCGGTCTTGTTCCAGGGCTGAAATTCTTCTTCACGACGACGGAGTTTTTCAGGCTGAATGCAGGTAAGTTGCGTTTGGAGGTCCTTCGAGGTAGTCGATTATGAAGCGTAAGTCGGGGTCGGCACGCTGCTGGGTGGCTAGGCCGCTCTCCGTCACGACTCCGAAGAACGCGGTGTCTTCATCAGTCTTGTGCTGGTGGGTCGACGGGAGCACGGGACAGGCAGTCGGCGTCGGAGTGTTTCGTGCCGGATTTATAGACGATTGTGACGCCGAACTCTTGGAGTTGCAAGCTCCACCGCCCAAGACGGCCTGAGGGGTCCTGCAAATGGGCGAGCCAACACAGCGCATGGTGGTCTGTCACAACCTTGAATGGTCTACCATACACGTATGGGCGAAATTTTGAAATCACCCATATATTTAACGAGGCACTCTTTTTTCAGAAGCTGAGTAGTTTTTCTCCTCCTTAGACGACCACGGCTGGCAAAGGCGATTGCGTTTTCGCAACCTCTTTGTTTTTAGACGAGGACGGCACCCAAGCCTACATCACTGGCGTCCGTGTGCATTTCCGTTTCGGCATTTTCGTCGAAATGAGCGAGCACGGGCGGGTTTTGCAGCCGTTGTTGCAGCTCGCAGAATGCTTTTTCTTGGGCGTTTTTCCTGCTGAAAGGGGTGCTATGCTTCGTCAAGCGCGTGAGTGGCTCTGCAATGCGTGCGAAGTTTGCGACGAAGCGCCGGTAGTATGCGCGCAGTCCAAGAAACCTTCGCACGCCGTTCTTGTCTTTGGGTCTTGGGAAATTGACTATGGCTGAAGTTCTTGCCCGGTCAGGTAGCACTCCCGCAGCGTTGACGACGTGGCCCGAAAACTTGAGTTCCTCGTACGCGAAACGTCACTTTCAGGCTTCACCGTTAACCCCGACGTACGAATGGCCTCGAGTACAGACTCCAACCTTGGAAGGTGTTTGTCGAAAGTTCGCGCAAATACCACAACGTCGTCGAGGTATACGGGGCAGGTGTGCCACCTCAGGCCAGCTAGCACAGTGTCCATGACTATTTGAAACGTTTCTGGCGCCGTGCACATCCCAAACGGCATCACCTTGAACTCGTTTAGGCCGTCCGGGGTTATAAATGCGGTCTTCTCTCGGTCTCTCTCGTCCACCTCAATTTGCCAGTAGCCGGTCTTTAGATCCATCGATGAGAAGTAGTTCGCATGGAAGAGGTGGTCGAAGGAGTCGTCGATTCGGGGCAGGGGGTACACGTCCTTTTTGGGGATTTTGTTTAGTCGCCGGTAGTCAACGCAAAACCTTAAAGGGACACTGAAATGATTTGTAAACATTGCGGGATTACTGATGCAAATTTTAGTCCGGAGTCCATAGGCCATGTTTCGACCACTCTGAGCGCGTTTACGCGAATCTATTTAGTAGAAAAATAAATTCGAAAATGCTGTCCTCCTCTCTGCACCCTCGCCCATTTTCTGTAGCGTTTTCGTGTGACGTCACGAGGAGACGAGCTGGCAGTTGGCTGCGCATACTGTACGGTTCGCCGACCTTCCGATCGAGTCAGTCGGCGTAGCGTTTAGACCGCCGGCCGCCGACGGGTCGTCGCAATTGGCTCGCTCAATTGAACCTAAGCCACCAAACGTTTGTGAATGAAAGAATGTGCCTTTCTTTACTTTGTTAGTTTGTACACTGTATCTAGCTCCAAGTCGAGTCAGGGTCGCCTCACACAAGCGCTGTACAAGTGCACATGCGACGCTTCGCTGACTCGTAACCTAGTATGAAAACCTAAGGCCACTTGAAGGCGGAAGAGGAATCAGCGAAGTCAATATAGGTACTAAGGAAATAGAATCCACTGAAAGTTTTACCGTACAACGCAAAACTAGGGAGCAGGAAGCACTTTTTTTCGTTGGGCACTGAACAGGCACAGCGGTCAGCAGCTCGACCACACTTCTGCGAAAGCTTTTCCGTCCAAGAAATGCATTTGCTAGACGTGAGATATTGTGGAAGTTTGGGGGACGCTTACTGCACGGGCGCTATACGACCAATAGTCACCTAAAGTACGTCAAATGATGAGGCTAAATAAAAGTGTAAACTGGTCATACATTATATACCTTATATATGCAGCCTCGGCCGTGCTGACCAATATCCATGTTGCTCGGAGTGTGTTGGAATGCTGTGATCTGATGTGCCGCCACGTTGCGATGATGCAGATTGACCTTGAAAAAGCCTTCGACAGAGTGTGTCACGAAGTGCTATTCTGTATTATGAAACAAGCAAATGTGGGGGAAGTGCTATACAATGGAGTGCATATGGCTTACCAAGGGTGTACCACGCAGTTAGTTATAAACAAAAAGGTCAGCAATGCGTACCTGTGTTATCGTCAGTTAGGCAAGGTTGTCCGATGTCGCCACTCCTTTTTAGCATGTTTTTAGAGCCTTTTTGTTTAAAAATAATCCAAAGTAATGAAGTTAGGGGATTTAGTTTGAACTCAAATGAAGTGCGGTTGTTGACTTATGCGGACGACGTGGCAGTGTTTGTTACAGATAAAGAGAGCGTGCAAAAAGTGACAAAGATTACAAAAGATTTCTGCGCACAAACCTGTAGTGCTGTAAACTGGGAAAAATGTTCGGGTCTGTGGCACGGAGTATGGCCCACCAAACCAGAGTTTTTTTGAAAACATCCAGTGGTTTCAGGTACCGAAAAGATATCTTGGCGCTCCGCTGGAGTGCTACCAAGATAGTAGCAAGCATTGGCAGGAAGAAGCAGTAAGATTGCGTGAAAAAGCACAAGGTGGGGAGGCCGCAACCTATCGATGTTCGCTCGTGCCACTGTCTGCAACATGTTCTTCCTGGCAAAGATATGGTATGTGATGCAAGTAATACACTGTTCGCGAGTAAATGTGCAGAAAATGCACCGTATTTTTGCTGTATTCATCTGGGGTTCCCAATGGGAAAGAACCAGCCGTACGAATCTCTTTCGTAAAGTTCGAACGGGAGGGTGGGCTTATCACACCTGTTTTGCGACAACTTGTCAGCAGATTTATGTTTCTTCGCGATGCAAGTGATGCCTTTCTGCGCACATTTCTACAAAGTGTCTTGGTGGGTTCACTCCCGCAGTTTGTTGTTTCCAGTGTTGATGAACGTTACCATTGAAAGGTTACCTGAAGGAAACCGTTGAATCTTTAAGATTCCTCTGTGTAAGGTTTTCCTTGAATACCTTTCAAGTGTTTCAAGAAAACGTCTGTCAGAAGATCTTAGAGATGTTCTTTTTCCAGTACCGCTGTACAGAACTATGTACCGCATTAGGCCAGGGCAAGATGTACTGTGTCGCGTCAAAAAGATGGCAGTCCCAGCATGTATGAAAACATTCTTTTTTAAGCTTCATTCGGGAACTCTTCTAGTCAAAACATGGATGGCTGAAAAAGGGTTGTTTGTGCCATGGACAACAGTTTGTCTTTTGTGTAAAAAACCCGAAACAATAGACCCACGTTTTCCTAGACTGCTGGGATGCCGTCTTTTTTTGGGACGTTCTTCAGCGTACCCTGAAAAAAGACTTGCCTGTGACACCACATGGAATCCGTTTCATCCCCGTACACAAACATGACAGTGTGCCGTATGACCTGATAATGCTTTTGGGCCTACACGCCATCTGGCTGAGTCGTATGGCGGTGCGCCACTCTGATGCTGACGCGAAGACTGTCAGCAAGTACTTTGCTCAGAATGTCAGTATGCTGAAGGAAGTAATTAATATGCAGTGCCCGGAGCTTACGTGGCTACCAATTTTGGAGGAATTGTCTTCCTTCGATGTTTATAATAGTTTTCGCCAACCGAAGTTTGGTGAGCGAGTTTTAAACCGACACTGATGCGTTTTAGAACAGCATTGTAGACATTGTAGGGACTGTTTGTTCAATGTGCAATAAAGAAAAAAAAAAAAGGCCTGTGGCCGAGTGGTCTAAGGCGCTTGGTTAGCATTTTGCAAGTCGCAAGTTCGAATCCCCGTTAGTGCATCGGTTTTTTTGCCAGCTGTTTTTTTTCGTTTTCGGCCGATGTTTTCTAAACTGAGTTCCCCATTTTTGGGCCGTAACGTTCACTGTTCCACGAGCGAGTTTGCAGAATGCGTGTAGACTGCCACTGACGCTCTAGCGAGTTCTGGTTAGCGTGCTGCTTCGTACGGGCAGTGGGCACTGGCCTGAATCAGGACACCCTTGGCCTGGTGCGAACACGCTTTTTACGATACAGGCATGAGTGAGGCAAGCTCCGAATATGAGGGAAAAGCGCTTGGAATTTGAGCGTCAGCGGTGACGCGGAGGGCGTCATCCACTGCGTAGGCCTCGGCTAGTGATTTATACGATTCCAAGCCGTCCTGGGAGGCTTATCTCAGGCATTTTACAGCCGACAATATGGCAGAAGCGCGGTAGGCCGATTACTGATATCGAGAAGGCCCATCCAACGATGCCGTCGGATGTCAAACATGTTGGTTTACAGAACCGAAACCGAAACTCATTTGAATGCTAACCTCGGACATCGTCCAATCACGGTGCCATCTCCTCGCGACGTCACAGCTTTAGTTGGTGCGGCCGCCACAGACCGCGCATGGTAGTTTTTCTTCTTTCCCGCTTTATAAAATAATTACCGACGTACCAACCGGATAAACGATGAAAAGTGTGGTAATTTGAGCCAGTCTACGCAGTGCAAGCAAAAACGGGAGCTTGACGAATTCACTTCAGTGTCCCTTTAATGTGCCGTCTTTTTCCTTCACCAGTACGACCGGCGCAGCCGAGGGGCTTTTCGATGGCTGTATAATGTCGTCGCTGAGCATGTCGTCGACTTGAGTTCGAATGGCTACCCGCTCGTGTGAAGAGACGCGGTACGGTGATTGTCGGGTAGGTCGGGCTCCCTCTTCGGTGCTTCACTAGAGGTTTCTGACGTAGTTTTGTGTTCGACGAAAAAAACTCTCAGTAGCGACGCAGCAAATTCAATAATTTGTTCTGTTTTGCTTGCGGTAATGCCGGATTCTCGTGGAAGGGATTCGGAAGCTTGAAGGTATCTTCGGGTGCGCGTTTCAATACGGCAACCGCGATCACGTCACTTGCTTCTTGCGTTTCTTTGAGGAACGCAATTGCTGCGCCCTTGTTTAAATGCTGGTACTCGTCGGCGAAATTAGTGACCAAAACATGGGATTGGCGTTGCTTAAAGCGCGCAATGCCTCTTGCGACAGAGACACCGCGTCCGAGAAGCAACCTTTGGTCACGCTCTACGATAGCGTCGACATCAGGAAGCGCATCTTCCCAGTAGACGCTGATCATCATGCTTGCGCGGAGTTGCAGGGCGACATGATCATCAGCAATCCTTACAGTCCCACGATGTTCGGGGTTCGGTTCTGGCGTCATGGAGTGATCGGGGGAAAATGTTATAGACTTGGCCTGTAGATCAATTATTGCACCGTTGTCCGTCAAAAACTCCATTCCCAGAATTACATCACGAGAGCAGTTAGGCAAAATGACGAACGCCGCAGGGTACGGTGTGCCGTCTATGGTGACGTGCGATGTGCACGTTCCCCTTGGCGTCACGAGGTGGCCTCCTGCTGCGCGTGTGGGCGGACCATCCCATATGGTCATAACTTTCTTCAGGTTAGACGCAAATCGTCCGCTCATTACCGAGTAGCGACTACATCAAAGCCGTCAATAGAACTGAACGTCAGAAGCCGCCTTCCTCGAGTTCCGGGTACGTCGTGGCGTCGTATCTCTGCTTGTACGTGTTGACAGTTGGGCACTATGCGTCGTCGTTTTCGTGGTATTCTCAGCGGGAGGTTCAGTCATGTCGGGTGCGCGTCGCACCGTGTAGCTGTCGTCGTGTTCGGGAGTCTCGTCACGGTTCGGTCGGGTCGTCGGGCTGAGGGCATATCGTGAATCATGGTATTCAGCGAGTCGCTGCGCCGTTGGAGGGTTTTCATTTTTCCGCGGTCGTGCAACTTTACCTCATGAAATTGCTGATTTTAGTTTCTCCCGTGTGGGCTGGGGGACCTTCCACGTGAGAACTGAGAAGTCAGCAGTGCTACGGTGGTTCGGCGACTGGTACGGGTAGGGCGACGGTAAACGGTTGAAGCGGGCTGGTCCTCGGTTGGTGTTGGAGAGGTATTCTGAAGAGAGGGGCGCTGGCCGGGTCGGGGACGTGGGGCGTCGATGGAGAACCCTCGCAAACCGAGCCTCTTGTAGGGACAGTAACGGTAGATGTGGTGGACCTCTCCGGAGTGATAGCACAGCTGACGATTACCAGGAGTTCGCCATACGTCCGTCTTCCTTGGCGTCTGGTTTCGTGCTACCGGGGGTCGGGCGGGCGACAGTGGGCGGCGGTACGGCGGGTCCTGTACGACGTGTTGGAGCAGGGCGGGGTCAGCGAACTGCCGCGGAGTAGGACATAGCTTGTGGCTCGCGGGGTACTTCGGATGGCGTAGAAGTTCCCAACGCTTGTGTCACTTGTGCCCTAATTACGTCGGTAAGGGAAGCGACGTGGGGCTGCGGCGGCGTGGGGAGAAGTTTCCGCAGCTCCTCTCTCACTACTGCGCGGTAGGTCTCGCATAAGCTATCAGCCGGAATCCGCATGTTGTCGACGTAGTTCGCATTGGCCGCGCCAACAAAGTTGGGGTCATACGGCTTAGCACGCATTTTAAGAGCCTTCTCAATCGTGCTGGCTTCGGTCACGAATTCAGCGATGGTTTTGGGCGTGTTGCGGAGAAGTCCAGCAAACAGCTCCTCCTTCACACCGCGCATCAAGAAGCGTAACTGCTTTTCTTCCGTCATTTCGGTGTCCGCGCGGCGAAAGAGTTGCTTCAACTCCTCAACGAAGATCACGACCCCTTCGTTGGAGTGTTGCGTGCGCGTTTGCAGCAAAAGAGCGGTTCGTTCTTTCCGCACGACGGTGGCGAATGTTTTGAGGAACTCCCTCTTAAATAGAGTTCAGTCGGTTAGAGAGCTTTCATGGGTTTCAACCACGCTCAGGCCGTATCTTCTAAATGGAAGAAAATATGGCTGAAAGTTTGTTCGTCATCCCACCTGTTAAATATGTGGACGCGCTCCACTTTCTCCAACCAGTCCTCAGGGTATTCTCCGGGGAATTCGCGGAACGATGGAGGTTCGGCGGCAAATAGGCAAACAGTGCTTATGTTCCTGCGTAGCCGAAACAAATTTCGGC
Organism: Haemaphysalis longicornis; assembly: GCA_013339765.2. NCBI lineage: Eukaryota > Metazoa > Arthropoda > Arachnida > Ixodida > Ixodidae > Haemaphysalis > Haemaphysalis longicornis. The sequence goes on from CM023458.1 coordinate 40,251,074, forward strand.
ACTGCTGAGCGTTGGTGGATGGGACTGGAAAATGCAGCCGGGTCTTACGGCTATAGAGGCATTGTGATTTATTTCGTACGCAAGGCATTTGTGTCCCTCCAATGAAAGCTAACAGCAAAGCGCTTACCTGTAGTGTACGCTTACAATTTGCCGTCCTTTTGTTGTTGTTGTTGTTGTTTACTTTTGTCGTGAGGTACAAACATGCGTATTGGCTGCGCTTAGTGTGTAAGGTTTGCGATTTTTAAAACAAAGCTTTCTACCTCTTCCAGCCAACTATTCTTTCACTGCGTGCGGGGCAATGAACTCCCAACGCGGCGGAGACGGCGCCGTGGGGGTCGGGGGGGTCGGAGGGTTTCACTCACGGAGCCCACTGTAGATGTCGATGGCGCGGTGAATAACGTTTTCCGCGCGGAGGTGCCTGCTGGCCGGCGGGCGCGTCGGCGCTACGGCTTTGTGGTCTGCTTTAGCGACGGTTGTTCTGGGCCTGTTTTGGCGCAGCTTCACGTCCATTGCGCGCTTCCTTCGCACGGCTTGATTGACTTGTTCGACAGCACCTCCTGGATAACCCGAACCAGACGGAACTAAGTGGTCGTGCGACAAGAATACGTTAAGGATTGGTTTGAAGGGCGGAAAAAACAAAATCTAGAAAAGACATACAGACATCTGGCCGCTAGAGAAACGCTACCTTTTGCGCACTGCTTGACATGATGGGGACTCCGTTCTCTAAATTGGTGGATACCAAATCGGTTGTGTTTTAACAAGTATTACGAAAACGAATGGAGCAAGTGTATCTTATAAATAGCGATTATAAAAGTTCTTCAAGCTTTCTCGCAATTCTCAAACTTACTAAAGTAACCAGTTTAAATCGGTATAAATGGGAAGCAGTAGGCTCACATGCCTAATCGTTTCGGTGTCTACGCTTGTGTCGCACGGTGGGGTAGTCCCGAGCTATCACATTAGGATGGCTAGGTTGCGCTATTTGATCCTTCGAAAGACGCTCCTCTCCATTTTTTTTTCTGCCGACGCACGGCCGGGCTACGGCGGTGGCATCCGCCGCTCGATCCCGGCCGTGGCCGACGATGCAGCGTTCGGGACGCGGCCCCCACGAATTCCACGTAATGGCTGGCAGAATATCTGGTTTTAGTCTTTGTAGAGCCACGTTCGTGAATTCAAGTGAAGTCGCATGGGGCATTGTTGTAGGTGTCATTTAAAGCTTTCCTTTTCAACCACCTTCACAGCGTGGCTTCACAGCGTGGATTGGAGCTATTTTTTTACTAACAGCTGCCTCACTGTGTCATGTGCGCGGAGCCTTTATTGGCCTGTATTATCGCTCGCGAGATCTGCGTGACACGTCGCGTTAACCTGAACAAGAAACGTTTGTCTATCGCACATCGCCGCGACTTGCCAGGGATCGCCTCTTCACTAGACAATGTGATTTTTTATTTTAACTAAGACTTGTTCCTAGCGCTAAATAAAAGATTATGAGTTGGCAACTACGTCTGTTTGCGAATTATGGTACTGTGAAAAGGCAAATCTGGCAGATCGCATAGCAGCGACACCATTACATTGGGGAGTAACTGCTCGGCTTTTCTTCCTCCCGTTGCTCTCTGGATCGGCGGGGACAAACATCTGCTCCGTGAATTATGCACACGGCACGCAAGCTGCTACAGTTAATTCTCTTGGGGCGCAACGGTCGCTTGCGAGGACTAACGCAGTAGTTATTCTTTTTTCGTCGTTTTTGGCTAAGAGTGTTGGGGTATGTTTGGCTTGACACAACTGCACGTAGACAACGAACTTTCTCGAGGTTCCATCGGCTTCTTGCAGCCCCCCCCCCCCTTATGCTGTTTTCATGTGTCTTAATTCTGACAATAATTATTGCGGGTAAACTAGGAATTAGGTCCAAGAAAACATGTCAGGGACGGAACCAAGGTACCTGTAGTACTACTGACAAGCAACATGCGCTCTATGGTAGGCAGTACTGACACACCTCTTCTTACGTTTGAGCACCTTTGGCTTTGTGCACTATTGGTGACATCATATTGGATGGGTAGCGATCACTACCCAGCTTCGTTGAAGCATAGTGACAGTGACGCTTTTGAGCAAATCGTAACTTTTTGCGTGCGCAGTTAAAGATACCAAGAAATTGCCGAGCGTGCGCCTCTGAGCGCAGGCCTCACGGCGAACGCCCGGCAGTGAAAAAAACCAAGAAAACGCCGAGCGCTCATGTGTGCGTGCCTCGCGACGACCACGCAGCGCTCCCGGCGCATGTTTGTGAAGCCAAGGACGATCGGCCAAAAAAACCTCCAGCATTCCCCTTAATCGTGACAACGCTTGCTCGGAACGATAGAGAGAGAGAGAGAGAGAGAGAGAGAGAGAGAGAGAGAGAGAGAGAGAGAGAGAGAGAGAGAGAGAGAGAGATAATATTTTATTCACAGGTAGAAAGTGAGGTGAGGAGGGCTTGTAGGGAGCGCTGCGAGATTCAGAGGCCTCGGTTTAGGCTTCTGCTGACGGCTTCTTGGATGAAGTCAATCAGGCTGCGTTGCTCCTCTTCTCTTCTAGCTGAGGTCAGCCACTCACTAGTGTATTAAATGCAGAGCATTTCAGTAACTCACGATGTCACCCGCGTTGGCGTCCGTAGTCCGCACGCTCACTGCGCATGCGCGTCGAGTCGAGGCGAAAGCGAACACTCTCTCGCGAGGGGCATTGGATTGGATTGTCTTGGCTTGGCTTGGATTGGATTTGGATTGGATTGGATTGGATTAAAGTGGATTGTGTTGGATTGTGTTGCGTCATAGCCGCGGCACGTTGCGTCATAACCGCAGCAGACGCGCTTGGGCCGGCGCATGTGCAGTACTCTCTCTTCCGCGGTTTCCTCTCCTTCGGGCGCGCTGCGCATATAACCGGTGTGCCGTTCTCCGGCCAAGCAACATCCGCGGTTGGCTCAAACACCTAGAGTCCACGCCGCTTTACAAGTACGCCAACGTCGTCGACTGGGACCGGCTTACGCAGTCCCCTCAACGTATATAAGCGGCGGAGCGCGCGTTCGGAATTCAGTCAAGGGCGTCTTTGCTTGGCTTTCGCTTGACGTGACGCTTTGCTTGACTCGAGTAGATGCGACGCATTTACTCGAGTTCCCCCGGTGGAAAGATGCGGGCGGCTTTTTTTTTTGTTTTCTAATTTGGATGTATTGAGGGCATTGCCAACGAATGTGGTCTTTGTTATTTGTAACTTTGCACTGTAAACATGATGGTAAGGGTGTTGTTTTGCCATATCTGATGAGATGTAGCCTCGCGGGTGTTTCGAGTATTCCGGCTTGTGCCTGTCGGAATAGGGTTTGCTGCTGTCTTGTTAGGTTATGGTGGGGAACTGGGAGTAGACGTTTCACTGTTTCGTATTCTTTAATGTGAAGTTGCAGGTGAGTTGGTTCCTGAGATGTCGGATATGGCAGCCGTTGCTGAGAACCCGGATGTATGCGTTTCGGGCAAGCTGATTAGCCTTTTCGTTTCCCAGTACCCCGGCGTGGCCCGGAATCCAGTACAGCTTCACAGTTCCTTGAAATATGCTTGAATAGGTGTGCCGCCGAGCGGGATGTATGACCGGAGTCTAAGAGTCGACATGCCCTCTGGTTGTCGGTGTAGGTGTAGAGGGGACGGCTGGTTGGGAGAGGTGGATAACAGCTTTGCCAATGGCGTATAGTTCCGCTTCTTCTGCTGAGTTAACTGTTTGTTTCCTTGTGTAAGGTTCTGTTGAGCACCGTCCAGTACGCGACAGCCCATGAGGTGCCTTATCCCGCCGCGTCCGTTTATACATGAATTTAATTGGGTTCTCTTTCCGGTGTATTGTTGAAATATTTAGCCCTGATGGCTCTTCGTTCTGGGTGTATAGTGTCGTCCAGTATTACCGGAGAATGGGTGCTATCTTTAACTGCTGTCTGTCTGTAGGCTCCATTTTGCAGTACTCGTGCCCGGTTGCTTGGGAATCATAGCCGATCGATTGCAGGAGTTGAACGAGAAACACAGGTCATAGGTACGCCCCCCCCCCCCCCCCTCGAATAAGGGTTGTCCAATGATTATTACTCCAAAACAAAAAATAAAATAAAATAAAATAAAATGAAATAAAATAAAGGAACCTCACACAGCAACAATGATGCAGTAAATGTCGTTCCGGCAGCGAGAAGCAAATCGGCTGCAATTGTACACTTGAACCTTCGGGATGGTCGTGAAAGTTGCGGACAGCTTCGGTACCTTCAAGTCTTACGCGTTAGTGTGAGCTTCCTTATTTTTTGTGCTTTCAAAAACGCAAACTTTCAACTAAAGTTGTGAATTTATTACAGTTTCGGTTGGACTTTATTTCTTACTAATTGGACGTGCAATTTCACCCAAAATTTTGGCTAGTTATATCAAATCAGCATTCTTGTACCAAATGAAACTAACGATGGCTGACGGCGCGTGTCGCCACGCAATTAAGCAAAGGTAGTTTCGCATTTAGGAGAAAAGTTTGTAGTGATCTCGGCGATTTGTTTTTTTAAGGTTGTTTCGGGTCAGCCACTCCAAGAATAATGACGCACGACGCTGCAAGTGTAAAAATCATGTGTGGCCGTATTTGTTTCTAAATACAGAAAGCTTTCCTCTGCTTGACTTGCTGAGCATTCTAAAAATTTCAAACTAAGTAATTGTGTTCATACAGGTAGTCGCCCCTATAAAAAACATGTCCGTTGCAAATTCATCGTTGACTTTTGGAGAGTGATCGTCGACGAAAACACACAGCGGTAACGGAACAATGGCCCTGTCGAATTTATTCCTGCTCCTGCTTTTTGCGGAATGTAAGTCTGTTGGCGACCTCCTGGGCTTGGCAGCATGAGGTTATGCTTTGGTAAAAAAAAACATAATATAACGAACGAAAGCTTTTGGGGTAACTGAACGGCAACGGCACAATTCCACGCTTCCGGCACAAACTGCCTGACCTTTGTCGACACTAAAATGAGAGCATTCGTCTGGTTTCCTGCTGAATAACTGTTTCTGCCTTAAATATTGCACTAGCTTGGGCTCCCCCTTAGCTCCACACGAAGTGTTTGTACGCTACCGCTGCGTTGTCAGCAGGAAAAAAGCGGTTAATTTTGTTATTGCTTCGTCCTCTGTCGCCGAGGGAAGCTGTGGCACGATGTGAAACAGAGCGCTAACTTGGGGTACCTTGATTTATTTTAGCACCATAGAACCGGCGGATAGCGGTCATTGTCACATGTTAGACTTAAGTGGTTTTATTCCTTACTCTCCATCAGCTGCCTAATATTGAATCCCCTTGGTGTTCTTGTTTATTTAAAGTTACTGCACGCCATTAATAATTTAAAAATTCTCAGCGTATCTGCTCCGTTCGCTGCAAATGTCGTCGAAAAACTATGTTTGCTGCCTGTACAGCATAAATGCCTCTTCTATTTTCCGTCCACCTCTCACCCCGTTCTCCTCCTGTCTTGCTCCTGCTAAGATAAACATAATGGAGGTTTGCTCAAGTCCATTCAGTTTTCCGGCGTTCCACTGCTCGCGAGCCATCTATTAGAACAATTCGTTAGTGTTGGCCGTGGAATGCAGCACAAAAGTATGGGCTCGGGCGAGAGCTCTTTTCGTATTTTTGTGTCAACATTCTGTTTTCAGCGCAAGCGACCAGTGATAGCCGCATAACTTGGTGGTCACCAGGCCTTTCTATTTCTGGGCGCAGCAATCTTAGCCTCTCGTGCTTAACTTCTAACGTGCTTCAGGAATGGTTGTTTATTTAGACCAAAGAAAAGCATTAGATCGCCTAAAACGTACCTATTTGGCCCGCTTAACGAGTTCCGATTGTCTGCATCCTTTGTAACTCTCGGCCCACTATCAACTCAACGGCGAGTGTTCCCCCATCCACACCCGGAACTCCCAAGAGATGAAGTCCCCACCTTCAGAAGACTCGAAACCAGCACCTATCCGTACCGCACCATCGGCCATGCCATATACCCAACCGAATATCAAGCCAGCTGCAACCACTGCCCAGTATTCGGTACCCTATTCCATCAGGTATGGAAGTGCCAGAAAACGACAGGTCTACAACCAATATTCAATCCCTGCATTCAATAGCGGACGGCACGGTTGACCAGGAAGGACCTTGCAATGCAGCTTGAATTAGTGAACAGGGCCCGCGCGGCCAGCCACAGCCGCGGGGTCAGGGATGAGGATCCCTTCTACCAGTCGGGTGCCCAAACAGCAGCACCTGTTGTTGAATAGAGATTTCGTTCATTCATTCTTTGTATTTCGGCCTCGTAGCAGGTACAGCAGTATCAGAAACACTCCATTTCTTGAAAGCGCAGAGAGCGGAAAATGTTTTGTCACCCGTGGCTGCATTCAGGCTGTCCGCTATCGCCCGTTCTGTTTTTTTTTTATTCCTAAATCCCTTTTGCATGTGGTAATGAGGCATCCAAGTACAAAAAGGCTGCCTTTCCCAGGCTGTAAAGCGCTACAACTCACAGCTTACGATGATCGCGTAACGCTCTACGTTTCTAAAAAATATAGTTTACGACATGCCTTAAATATTAGGTGCGGAGCATCTTATGCTCGGGGCTGTGTCCCTCCCTCCCTTGTCGTCCACCGTCGGCACTCTACTGCGCATGTGCGTCTCTTCAGCCCCGTGAGCGTTTGGGCTGCCGTCAGCATAGTCCACTATAAAAAGAAATAGTTGGGGGGCGGCCGGTTTCGATTCCACGACTCTCGGGCCGCAACGGGAGGAACGTGGCGCTCTTCCCACTGCGCTACAAACCTATACCGGAGCATGTGCTAGGAACACGCCTTATGTCCTTCACTCATTCAAACTACGTCAAGAAGCTGCTGATGCAACGAAGGTACGCGAAGCTGAACGTCAACGGAAACGACGAACTGAAAACTGATGGGAACTTCAGTCCACCACATGGCTGCTTCGCATACTACTCAGGGTGCCCCTACGGGGAGATGTGTAATTTTTTTTCTATGAATATGACAACTTGTCTGGAGCTCCATTGAATTTGTAGAAATGCGAATACCTGTCCATAGGCTTCTCTCGAACCTTAATATCCGCTTCTTTTCGTTTCTGCTACGGTTTATGTTCTATTTTAATTGCATTCGCCTACGACAGATGGCGCCGTCTTCTCTTCTAAAAAAAAACACCAAGAAGCTGGTGGAACACCGAAATCAAGGAGGTGATGGAGAGGGGTAAACAGGCGTCTGGAGAGCACAGGCAGGCCAAAAGGGCAGAGAGACATCAGGAGCAGGTGGACCTAAAATGGGAGAAGAAGCAAAGGAAACAGGAAGTGCAGCAATAAGTGCAGGCGAAAATAAAGGGGCACAGCGAGCGATGGGTAGCGCAAATATCAGGGAGGGGTACAGACGCGCTGAGAAAACTTTAGAATCATGTGCGGGCATTAAGGAAGCGGAAGAGCCCCACAGACGGTGGTAGTATAAAAAAATTCACCCCACCTCCCCGAAGGGAATCGTGAGGGAAATGCGAATGCATTTGCGAGAGTGGCGCGGAATTTATAATTAATGAGGAGACGGTGATTTGTAGCGTAACCATTTATTTAACACCACGCGTTGAGCTCCGGCGAGCTCCCGCGATGCGAGCGCCCTAACACGCCCGAGCGCGGCTCCTCCTCTCCACTCACTCGCCGCTGATCCGCCCGCACCATCTGCTCCGGTTGCTAGGGGAGAGGAGGAGCGCGCGCGCTCTCAGCAGTTGCTATGGGAGAGGGGGTGAGAGCGGAGAGATAACACCTGCGGGCGCGTGGACGCCGCACGCCGCCTGACATGGCTCGTCTAAGAAATGCATTCGCATTTAAAACGAACAGAGGCAGATGCTCAAAGGAGAGGAAGCATTGGCGTACCTTAATGAAGTCAGCACGGAGAAATTCTGAATTTAAAAACGTATGCGGGGGAGCTAGTTAGTACTCCATCATGTAATGAAGCTTTAATGTTGTTATAACTTGATAACTTGTACTATATTGTCATGTTGCCAAAGACGACGCTGTTGTCTTCAAGAAAAACAAGTTTATTGGAGCGAACTTGTGCTCCCCTAACAATTCAAAGAATCCAAGGCGGCGATACAGCAATCAACAAAGTGACGTGCGTAAACTGGTGTCGGCGATTCGAATGCCATGGCGTCTGCTCTGCAGGCTTTTATCTCTTCGCGCGAGTGTTTCTGGAACCGTCGATTTCATACAGAGCATTGTAGATCAAAGAAGATCATTCTGGGCTAGTGAAGTTAGGGCGAGACAGTCTGCTTATATGAACGTGATAGCCCGTGCGGCATAAAAATAAAGAATGGAAGACGCGCTTCGCTTGGGACGCAGATAACACAGCCGGGCATGGTAGCGCAGCAAAAACAAACAAAAAACGTATATATTGTTCGCGGCATTACCATCCTCTAAGAGTGCATTGACCGACGCTAAAATAAAAGATAGTCCAAACAACAACAAAAAAAGTCGTCATCTCGCATAGTAAGGTTTCAGGCGAACCATGTGGACGACTTCGGGCCGCGTGCGTCATCGTGATGTTCCGGAATCACCATCGTGATCTTTTGTAATCACCTCGTAGGTAAGGTGGCCGACACGTCGTAGAATCTGGTCGGTTCCGAAATACCGTCGCAGCGCTTCGCACTTAGTCCGCGTCGTCGGATGGGTGTCCAAACCCAAACACGATCCCCTGGGTGGTACTCGACGTCTCGGCGTCCGAGGTTGTAGCGCCCGGCATCCTCCAGCTTCTGGTCTGTTGTACAAACTCGAGCGAGCTGGCGGGCCTCCTCCGCACGCTGAAGGTTTCCTTGGACGTCGGGTTTGAGGTCGTCGTCTTCTCCATGCGGAAGCATCGCGTCAAGCATTGTAGTCGGCAGTCTTGCGTAGACAAGCTGGAATGGCGTCATCTGCGTAGTTTCCTGGATAGCCATGTTGTACGCAAACGTGACGTACGGGGGCACTTCGTCCCAAGTCTTATGTTAAACTTCGACGTACATTGACAGGATATCCGCGATCGTCTTGTTCAGACCTTCTGTTAGACCGTTCGCTTTGGGTGGTATGCCGCCGTTCTTCGGTGATCCGTGTTGCTGTAGCGTAGGATTCCTTGCATAAGCTCCCCAGTGAAGGCCGTTCCGCGGTCCGTGATAAGGGCTTAAGGGGTTCTATGTCGCAACACAACTTGGTTTCTGAAGAACTTGGCGACTTCGTGTGCAGTCCCCCTCGGAAGAGCGGCGGTCTCTGCGTACCACGTCAAGTAGTCTGTCGCTACAACAATCCACTTGTTCTTTGATCGTGACGTAGGGAACGGGCCTAGAAGGTCCACTCCAATCTGTTGACAGGGCCTCGACGGGACGGCGATTGGTTGCAGAAGTCCGGCGGGTCTTGTCGGCGGCGTTTTACGTCTCTGGCAGTCACAGCAACTCCGAACGTAGTGGGTGATATCGAATGCAAGGCGGGCCAGTACTTCGCCTTGATTTTTGCTAGAGTGCGAGCTGTGCCGAGTTGTCCGGAAGACGGGTCGTCGTGGGACGCTTCCAAAATTTTGTCACGGAGGTTTGCGGGGATGACAAGCAGATAATTCGTTCTCGTTCTGGGGCTGAAATTCTTCTTCCCGAGGACGGAGTTTTTGAGGCTGAATGCTCGTAAGTTCCGCTTGAACGCCCTAGGCAGGGCGACATTGCGTCCTTCGAGGTAGTCTATCATGACGCGCAAGTCGGAGTCGGCACGCTGCTGGGCGGCTAGGTCGCTCTCAATCACGACTCCGAAAATCGCGCTGTCTTCATTGGAGTCTTGTGGTGGTGGGTTGACGGGGTTGCGGGACAAGCAGTCGGCGTCGGAGTGTGTCCTGCCGGATTTGTAGACAATTGCAACGTCGAACTCTTGCAGGCGCAAGCTCCACCGCCCAAGACGGCCAGAGGGGTTCTTCAAATTGGCGAGCCAACACAGCGCATGATGGTCTGTCACAACCTTGAATGGTCTACCATACACGTATGGCGGCAATTTTGAAATGACCCATATAATTGCGAGACACTCTTTTTCAGAGGCTGAGTAAATTTTCTCCTACTGGCCGACAGACCCCGGCTGGAACAAGGCGATTACGTTTGTTCCGCAAACCGCTTTGCTTTGGACGAGAACGGCTCCCAAGCCCTATCAACATGGCGTCGGGTGCGGCATTTCCGTTTCGGCGTTTCGTCGAAATGAGCGAGCACGGGAGGGTTTTACAGGCGTTGTTGCAGCTCTCAGAATGCTTTTTCTTGGGCGTTTTCCCAGGCGAAAGGGGTGCTATCTTTTGTCATGCACGTGAGTGGCTCTGCAATGCGTGTGAAGTTTGCGACGAAGCGCCGGTAGTATACGCACAGTCCGGGAAATCTTCGCACGGCCTTTTTGTCTTTCGGTCTGGGAAAGTGCGCTACGGCTGATGTTTTCGCGGGTCAGGCAGGACTCCTGCGGCGTTGACGACGTGTCCCAAACACTGGAGTTCCTCGTAAGCGAAGCGTCCACTTTTCAGGCTTCAGCGTTAACCCCGACATTCGAATAGCCTAGAGTACAGACTCCAAACTTGCGAGGTGTTCGTCGAAATTCCGGGCGAATACCACAACGTCATTGAGTATACGAGACAGGTGTGCCACTTCAGGCCAGCTAACACAGTGTTCATGACTCTTTGAAACGTTGCTGGCGCCGTGCACAGCCCAAACCGCATCACCTTGAACTCGTATAGACCATCCGGGGTTATAAATGCAGTCTTCTCTCGGTCTCTCTCGTCCACTTCAATTTTCCAGTAGCCGGTCTTCAGATCCATCGATGAGAAGTACTTCGCATAGCAGACGTGGTTGAGGGCGTCGTCGATTCGTGGCACGCGGTACATGTCCTTTTTGGTGATTTTGTTCAGTCACCGATAGTCAACACATAACCTTAAAGTGCCGTCTTTTTTCTTCCCGAGTACGACAGGCGCAGCCAACGGACTTTTCGATGGCTGCACAATGTCGTCATTGAGCATGTTGTCGACTTGAGTCCGGATGGCTTCGCGCTCGTGTAAAGAGACGCGGTACGGTGACTGTCGGGTTGGTCGAGCTCCATCTTCGGTTATTATCCGGTGCTTCGCCAGAGGTGTCTGAGGTAATGTTGAGCTCGACGAAAACACTCTCTGTAGCGATGCAGCAAATCCAACAATTTTTCCGTTCTTCTTGCGGTAATGCCGGATTCACGTCGAAGGAAGCTTGATGGTATCTTCGGGTGAGTGTTCAAAGTCGGCGACTACGATCACGTCCCTTGTTTCTTGCGTTTCTTCGAGGAACGCAATTGCAGCGCTCCTGTTTAAATGCTGGTATTCCTCGCTGAAATTAGTGACCAAAACTTGGGATTTACGTTGCCTAAAGCGCGCAATGCCTCCGGCGACGGAGACACCGCGGTCGAGGAGCAACCTTTGGTCACTCTCCACGATAGCGTCTGCATCAGGAACAGCATCTTCACAGTAAACCGTGATCATCAAGCTTGCGCGGGGTGGCAGGGTGACATGATCATCGGTACTCCTTACAGCAGCACGGTGTTCGGGGTTCCGTTCCGGTGTCATAGAGTGATCGGAGGAAAAAGTTATGGACTTAGCCTGTAGATCAATTCGTCCACCGTTGTCCGTCAAGGAGAACGTTCAAAGGATGACATCGTGGGAGCAGTTAGGCAATTACGAACGCCGCAGTGTACGTTGTGCCGTCTATGGTGACGCGCGATGTGCACGTTCCACGTGGCGTCACGAGGTGACCTTCTGCTGTGCGAATGTGCGGACCGTCCCATCTGGTCATAACTTTGCTTAGCTTAGACGTAAATGGTCCGCTGAGTACATCAAAGCCGTCGATGGACCCCTTGACGTCAGATGCCGCCTTCCTCGAGTTCCGGGTGCGTCGGGGCGTCGCATCTCGGCTTGTGCGTGTTGACGGTCGCGCACTGTGCGTCGCCGTTGCCGTCGTCTTCTCAGCGGCAGATTCGGTCCTTTCGGGTACGCGTCGCGCCGTGTGGCTGTCGTCCTGTTCGGGAGTCTCGTCAGGGTTAGGTCGGGTCGTCGGGATGAGGGCATGTCGTAATCACTGTCTTCAGCGAGTCGCTGCGGTCGTTTGGAGGGTTTTCATTTTCCGCGTTGTGCAACTCTACCATCCCGAAGTTGCTGCTTTTAGTTACCCCTGCGTGGGCTGGGAGACTTTCCACGTGAGAATTCAGAATTGCTGCGGCGGCTCGGCGATTGTTATGGGTAGGGCGACGGTGAACGGTTGAAACGGGCTGTGCCACGGCTGGTTTGAGAAAGGTAGTCGTCGATCTCACGTGGTCGTTGCCCAGGGAGAGGGCGAGGTGCGTCGATGGAGCAACCACGCTGTCCGTGTCTCTTGTACGGGCAACGACGATAAATGTGATCGGCCTCTCCGCAGTGGTAGCATAGCGGACGATTATCGGCAGTTCGCCAAATCGTCGGTCTTTCTCGACGTCTGGTTTTGGGCTGTGGACGGCGGTACGGTGGATGGCGACGACAGTGGGGACGGCGGCGAAAGTGGACGGCGGTACGGCGGAGCTTCTTGTAGACGGGCTGGAGCAGGGCGGGGTTGACGAACGGCCGTGGAGTAGGTCATCGCCTGTGGCTCGCGGGGTTCCTCGGATGGCATAGAAGTGCTCAAAGCGTGTTGAACCTCTACGCGGATTACGTCAGTCAGGGAAGCCACTTGAGGTTGTGACGGTCGTCGGAAAAAGCTTCCGAAGCTCCTCCCTGACCACTGCTCGGATGGTCTCGTGCAGTGTGCCGGAGCTTGTAGCCCCGGCACCGATCGTCTCGGAAACCAGCGCAGTTGACCGGGCGATCGTACTGCCCTCGTTCGAACTTCCAGCGTTTTCTTCATCGCGGCCGCCTCAGACGCGAATTCGGTCACCATCTTAGGAGGGTTTGCGGACAAGGCAAGCAAAAGGCCCCTGCTTTAACCCCTCGCATGAGAAACCTTAGTTTCTTTTCTTCTGTCATCTCTCCGGATTCCGCACGTCGAAACAACCTCTTCATCTCCTAACAAAGATCACTACCCCTTCGTTGGGGTGTTGCGTGCGCGTTTTCTAGCAAGAGTGCAGCTCGTTCCTTTCGCACGACGGGTGGCGAACGTTTTAAAGGAACTCGCTCTTGAAGAGCGTCCAGTCAGTCAAAGAGCTGTCATGGGTCTCGAACCAAGTTCAAGCTGCATCCTCCAAATAGAAGAAGACATACCGAAACGTTTCTTCGTCATCCCATATGTTAAAGATCGGAACCCGCTCCACTTTCTCCAACCAGTCCTCAGGATCTTCTGTGGGTGATCCATGAAATGATAGTGGTTCCCGGGGTTGCTGCAGAACTACAGGATGGCTCGTGGTCATTGTGGATGCGTTATTCATGGCAACGGCGGGGACGTCTTCGGCCTTCAATTTATCTGGCAGTAGTCCAAACTCCGGCTCGTGGGCCTTGCTGTCTGCGGCTGGCACAAGTTGGGCTTTGCTTGACGACTTGCAGAGGGTTGAGGGTGCATGTATCACCAGATGTCACGTTGCCAAAGACGACGCAGTTGTCTTCAAGAAAAACAAGTTTATTGGAGCGAACTTGTGCTCCCCTAACAACTCAAAGAATACAAGGCGGCGATACAGCCATCAACGAAGTGATGTGCGTAAACTGGTGTCGACTATTCGAATGCCATGGCGTCTGCTCTGCAGGCTTTTATCTCTTGGCGCGAGTGTTTCTGGAACCGTCGATTTCATCCAGAACATTGTAGATAAAAGAACATAATTCTGGGCTAGTGACGTTAGGGCGAGGCAGTGTGCCTATCTGAACGTGATAGCCCGTGCGGTATAAAAATAAAAGAATGGAAGACGCACTTAGCTTGGGACGCAGATAACACAGCCGGGAATGGTCGGGCAGCAAAAACAAACAAGAACTTATACATTGTTCGCGGCAATATTAATCATTATAAAACTTATATATTATAACTAAATTATATAACTTAAAAATGCAGTTTTATAGTGGTGTTATAATTAGTATGTGTAACATGTCAGGAAGAGCCCCCGCAGCGACACACAGATGTCATGACGGGTAGGCGGGAATGTCTGGAGATAGATGGGGACACGCTCAAATAAAAAAAAGCAGTGTAAATGGCCCCCAAAATACTGCGGTAGGTACGGATGGGATACTGATGGAGTTCATTACCCATTAGGGCAAAAACGCCAGGGAAAGCTACTACACGCTATCAGAACCGGGATAGAAATGAAGGAAATACCGAACACGTGGGAAACGAGCTGGATGAACTTATTGTACAAGGGCGAAGGACACACGGCTAAATCGAGATCGTATAGGACGCTAACCGTCACATCAGTGCTGTAAAAGTTAGCAATGCAGGCGGTGAAGTTCGAACAAGAGCACTGGGTAGAAGAAAATAGGATTCTAGAGGAACTCCAAAATGTGTTTGAAAAAGAGAGAAGACTAGGTGACAACTTATATGTAGTAATCCAATGCATAGAGTTGGCAAAGATGCAAAACCGACCATTGGGGTTAGCCTATCTGGACAATAAAGCACCCTATGATAATGTGGACAGAGAGCGGGTATGGAATATCCTGAGGACGAGGGAGTGATGTAGAATTTATTAACTTACTCAGGGGGCTATACCGGGAGAGCTAAGTGCAAATAGTGTGGGAAGATTGATTGATTGTGGGGTTTAACGCGCCGACGCAACGCAGGCGATGAGGCGCGCCGTAGTGGAGGGCTCCGGATTAATTTTGACCACCTGGTGATCTTTAACGTGCGCCGAAATCTCGTACACACGAGCGTTTTTGCTTTTCGCCTCCATCAGAAAAGCGGCCGCCGCTAGTGTGGGAAGGAATAAGATACAATAGACCAGTATACACCTACAAGGGTTTGAAACGAGGTTGTCCTCTGGTCTCCACTGCTGTTCATGGTCTACACGGTGCGGTTAGAAAGGAAGGTAGAGGCAGTACGCAGGGGTTTGATTTATCATACATGAAAGCGGGTAGGTGGTGGAACAACGGGTTTCAGGAATAATGTATACAGGCAACATTCTGTTAATTGCGGACAACCGAATAGGTATGCTGAGCATAATGGATATATGCGGTGAAGCGACGCTCCTCAGGCTACCCTTTAGGAGACAAAAATCGGGGATCATGGTCTTTAACGAGGGTGGAGCACAAAATAGTACCAGTGCAACAAGTAGAAATACTGTGGGTGAAAGAGTATAAATATTTAAGAGTATGGCTCAACGACAGTGCAGAGTACAGACATGCGCATGACGCCCAGTTAGGATGAAACGAAGACGGAACGCGGCTATAATAAAGCATAGGACCATCTGGGGCTACAGCAAATTCGAGGTGTTAAGATGAATCTCGAGAAGGGTCATGGCGCCAGGAATAACTTTCGGAAATTCTGTTCTGTTTGTGAAACCAGAGACCCAAGGGGGCCTGGAGATAAATCAGGGGGCGTTAGGTAGACTGGCGCCTAAGGGACCACAGCAAAACTACAAACGAAGTGGTACAGTGGGATATGGGCTCGTCGTTCTTGAGGCGAGGGAGGCTCAGAGCAAGATAAATTTTGAGGAAGGACTTCGTGACATGGAGGACTAAAAATGAGCCACGAGGGTGTTTAAGTACCTGTATAAGAGGAGCATGGACACGCTGTGGAGACGGAGGGCCAGACAGCTCACCCAAATGGTACGGAAAGTGAGTAGGGGAAAGTGGAGTATACACAACAGAATGGAAGCAGTTCAAGGCAGCAGAGACCACGAAGTGGGCACAGAGAATGGAAGCGAAAAAAAACCCTGAAGACTTCTAGGACAGAGCCGCTAGAAATCAGGAAGGAAGGTTCCTATGGCAATACGAGAGGGCATGCATTGCTCTTCGAAGCTCGGGCTGGGTATACCCAGGCATACACGGATATCTACAGGTAGAAAGATGAAACATGTGCATGGTGCGGCAGCGATCGGGAAACTGTATATCTTATTGTTAGCGACTGCAAAGAGATACGACCGCCTCGGTAATGTCGGGTCAGGGATCGATCAGGGATCGGTAATGCCCCTGAGCGGGTCCGGGATATTAACAATTCCTGTGGTATACCGACGTTATTATTGTATACTTGTGAGGTTGCGTTCCCATTTTGTACCTCGTATGTAAGGCCACATACCCCGATGAAGGTGACCATTTGTTTCCCTGGGTAGGCATTTTCAGGAGCACTCGGAATTGCTTTATGAGTGATGGTATCGAATACCTCCTTCAAATCTACGGCGACCAAAATGTGCGTTATTTTTCGTTTATGTTTGCCCAAAATCCTTCTAAGTAGAAAAAGGCTGTGAGCGGTGCCCATGTTTGTGCAGAGTAAAAGAAGCTGCTGGACTATTTCGAGTAATGGTTTAGACGATTGGCACACATTGCTTCAATGAGTTTGCATATGATGGGGGTCAAAGAAACTGGCCTCAATTTAATTACTGAGCTCGGATCTTCGCCTGCTTTAGGAATCAGAGTGACGATGGCACGCTTCACGTGTGGTGGCAAGTTGCCAGTGACACATATGATATTGATCTATTAATTAAGGGCTTGTTTACTGTCCTCGAAGAGGTTTCGAAGGATTGTCCATGTAATACCGTATTCGTCAGGTGAACGTCTTTCATATATAAAAAATTAAACCATTCCATTGAATGTGAAAGCTGTCCGATGTGCACAGCAGTGATTCGTCATAGTGGGCTGTGGCAGGGGCGGATCGAGGTTTTTTCTGAGGGGGGAGTCAGCTTCTACCATTGATGATGTGATGATGATGATGATAAAAAGGAGGGTGAGGATAGTAGTGTTTTTTTATTCACTGAATTATTTCAAACCACAAATACAAGAAATAGAAAAATATATTCAACTAGACTTTTTCTACGACCTGAGGGGTCATCTTCTAGGGGGTACAAATTCCCAAATTGAGGGGGGGGGTCAGGACATCCGCACCTCCCCTCTGGATCCGCCAATGGGCTGTGGCGCCGCTATCTGCTGAATCTTACCACCTATAACGCTCTTCGCCGCCCTGTCTCATTCCTCTTCTGATGAATTCAACGGAGTTTCCTCCAACGCATATCAAATTTCCCGCCTTCGTAGCGCTCTCGCGCCCCCTTGCTGAAGCTGCAACAGCGGAAGTTTCCCCAAATCCGAAAAACCCGAACACGATGTCCCGCTTTTTGACCCTGTTTTAATGAACTTCGTCTTCTTCAGAACTTTGCCGCCAAGAATGCACAAAAAACCGTCTTATTTCGAAGTTCAGCTACGTTTCCGCGTCCACAGTCTGTTGCTGCGAGTTTCGTTGGTTTCATTTGGTGCCCATCGCATTAGACAGTAGGCAGGTTTAACGCGTTCGTGAAGGTGAATGAGTTGTGCGGAACTCCTTAAGCCAGAAATGATATTACAGTGAATTACATTAGATTTTTGCATGTAGCAGCAAATTAATGTAATTCAAACTTAAGGCATTAGGCACTTAATGTATTTTTCCGCGAACGTGCGGCACGGGTATAAGGAACACAGACGCTGCGGCCGGGATCAAATCTAAGTCCTCGTGCTCAGCCGCACAACGTGGTATTCTCTCTACCATTGCCGCGAGTGCAAAGGTTGAAGAATGAAGATTTTAGTCACAGGAAACGTTTAGTGAATCGACGCTAATGCATTCGCAATCACGAGGTCGTAACGAGTGCTTAGTGTCCTCGTAAATCCCCACTCGTATACATGCTCCCATGGAGGAGAATAGAATAGAGAATGCGGCTTATTTATTTTATTTTATCTTATTATACTGTTAACCCTCGCTTGAGGGTCCTGACAGGGGCGGAGTACACTAGTGACTACGAACAGAAAACAGAAAAACGAGAAAACGCAATAACAATGCAATGCCCACTGGA
This sequence comes from Haemaphysalis longicornis, assembly GCA_013339765.2. Lineage (NCBI taxonomy): Eukaryota > Metazoa > Arthropoda > Arachnida > Ixodida > Ixodidae > Haemaphysalis > Haemaphysalis longicornis. Next base: position 40,268,991 of record CM023458.1, read on the forward strand.
AAACAGCATGGGCATCCGGCGCGGTTGCTCAGTGGCTAAGGCGTCATACAATATTGTTCATGCATGACGGCAGCCCGTGCCCGTGCGTAAGCCTAAAAGGCCACAAGGGCGTCTGTTGTGCGCCTTTCAGAACGGAAACTTGCCTGACACTTGTCTAAAATACCATTATATTCTAAAAATATACGAGGCGTCTGTTTATCATTTTCTCTAAAGCTTGCACAAACATCTTGTTAATGCAATTGGCCTGTAGCGGGTAGGTAAACGGGTGTCCTTCTCTTCTTTTGTCATTGGAACCACAATGGATTCTTTTTGGGATTTAAGAAGACGTCCTCGTTGCCACATTTTATTTAATAAGAAAGGTATTGCTTCTTGTGTGTCTTGATGAACATGTTTTACATTTCATAAGCGATTTTGTCGGCCCCTGGACCAGTTATTCCACAGGTAGAAAGGGCAACAGCAAGCTCATGTTTGGTGAATGGGCAGTTGTAGCCCATCCGATCTGCTTTCTTTTTCCGCAGAGGCTGCCATTCCATGAAGTTTTTGTGTTTTAAAAATTGTGCATTGTGGTGAGAAGGACTGGAGAGGCTCTCAAATCGTTGCCCAAGAGAGTTAGCTTGATCTTCAAGCGTGTCTCCAGCTCTGCTAACGAGTGGTAGGATGCTTGTGCTTCTTCCTTGTTGCACATTAATCCTTTTCCAGATCTTGTGTGTATCAGTGTATGAGTTGATCGAAGAAATAAATGCTTTCCAGCGGTCAGTCGTCGCCTCTCATCCATTTCGACGGCCCTTTGCCTTTGCACGTTTGAAGGCAACCACATTTTCAGTGGTTTGATGCCTTCTGAGGGCTGCCCAGGTTTTATTTTGCTGTTTGTAACCTACGTTGCACGCCTCGTTTCATTAAGGCCTCCGTTTGTTATTTCTACCCGAGTGGTGGGGAATTGAGGAATGTGCTGCCTCTAACATATGTGCAGTAATGATATCTGTAGCTTGATCAATATCTAACCTTACTATAGAGGCATACGTCAGTTGGACCATCACCCTGAATTTTTTCAAGTCGGATTCCTTTTTAGAAAATCGTTGTGTGTGTGTAGAATTGTGGGGCTATGAATTGCGGTTAATGAAACAGGAAAATGGTCACTACAGTAGGGATTTGGGTGTTACGCTCCACTCTACTAATGGAAAGAGAGTTGGGGAGCCTATTGCAACATCGATCGCGGAGTAATTGTTGTGGGTTGTGCTGTAATAAGTCGGGTGGTTTTTGTTAAATAAGCAATTGCCAGAGGATAGCAAGAATTTTTCAATCAGTCTTCCCCGTGTAAACGCACGTGCAGAACCCCAAATTTCTAGGTGAGCATTATTATCACCCATTAGTATGAAAGGCTGTACAAGTTGATCAACTAAAGCGTCAAATTCATTAGCCTGTAGACGGTAATCGGGGGGTATATATAAAGAACCAACCGTTATTAGCTTATTACAGATAACCTATAAAGAACAAACCGTTATTAGCTTATCGGAGATAACCTAATAACTGCTAATACATGGAAACTGCTTCAAGGTGAGTTTTCAGGCTTTTTTGATGACAAGCAATCGGGTTTTGAACGACCAGGGCAACACCTCCAGAGGTGTGAGTGCAGCCACCCTCTATTCTTTCTAAAAGCCGTGTACTGTGTCCGAAAGTGTGTGTAATTTTCGTCCAGATGTGTTTCCTGGAGACACATTCATCTGGCTTGTGTTCTGACAATATTTGTAAATGTCGTCAAGATTTCTTAGCAGGCACCTACAATTCCACTGCCCAATGTTTTGCAGCATAGATTTCGTTTTAAGGAATATTGTGATTGTTTGTTCATTTCAGTTTAATTATTTGTTACGTGGTTGAACTGTTACTCTTCCTATTTGTTTTCTACGCTCAACTGACCAACGCCGATCCTTTGGCAGCTTTGGTGCTACCGGGGACGCATTACGTTCATTTCCTAGACGGGCGCCCCATGAGCAGCTGATGGGTCAGGCTCTTTCGGGCGTGCTCCGACAGGCTTGATGTCTTTGTTAGCCACGCGCTCCAGGGCTCAGAACACGGCTCCGCAAACGTGGAAGGCGGACCGACTCTCCAGTCTCCATGTTCCCCAGCACCTCAGAAACACCGATGGTGGGTGAAGCAGCAACTGCAGAGGCCGCACCCCCTTCAGCAGAGTTTGTCGCCTCTGTTGCCCCAGGGCACAGCCAGTGTGGTGACCTTATGGGCTGCCGAAGGCAGCACAGGAGGGGGCGGGGTGGGACCAAGTCAGCTCTGCTGTACTGTATCGCCACCGACACCAGACGCGGCTCCGCACCCGCGAGCCGCGTTGGCATATTTGAGAGAAAACAAGACACCCTTAGTCCGTACTTCCTGGTATGTGATGTTCTTAGTTACTTTGAGGTTGATTATTTGTTTTTCAGCTAGGAGTCACCTCACACGGTCAGCGTCGTGGATGCGGCTCATTACGGGCGCACATGCAGTGTCGTCGCAACAGTAGTCGATCACGAAGGCCAGGTAATTTGCGCAGCCACTATCAGAGGCTCCCCCGGCTAGGGCGAAGCAGGCAGCGATCGCTTCGACACTCCTGGACGAAGAGAGAACTCAAATCCTTACTGATTCGAGGGCGGTGGTCAGGACATGCGCCTCTGGCTCTATCGCCGAAGAAGCTTATAGAATCCTCCACGGTAGAGTACTCCATCCACACACTATCACGTGGTTTCCGGGACATCTCGACTCCCAGCTCCCCTCGCCAACCTAAACGACATCGCACACGTCCAAGCGCGCGCACTAACCCACCACGCGGACGCCAATGCGAGTCGAAGCCTTGGTCAACCTAGGTTTAGTCGAGTTCTGAGACATTCTCTACACGTTTAATGAGGTAACCAAGCACTACTTTTTTGACAGGAGAGTTTACTCTCCTCCCCACGGTAAACTAAAGACACAACAGGCTATCACATTGCGCATGCTTCAGACAGGATAGTATCCGATCTTGGCTTTATTAAAGACGATAGTCTTTCTTGGGCTACTTAAACTCAGAAATTTTGGTCTGTCTGTCTGCCTGTCTGTCTGTCTCTGTCTGTCTGTCTGTCTGTCTGTCTGTCTGTCTGTCTGTCTGTCTGTCTGTCTGTCTGTCTGTCTGTGACTCGATTCAGCCACCAGGCCAAAGAAAAACGGATACTGCGCAATAGTCTTATATACCCAGAGCCAAATGTAAATGTCCAAGTCCGGTTTATATGTTAATACTTGTCAACTTTGTTGAACAAGAACAAGACATTACGCAAATATAAGACAGGAAATTAGTACACAAAGGATATTTACAGTGTTCCTTCATTAAAAAATTCATGGATGCTTGGTTTTTCGATAGCAAATCATATTCTACATCTACTGCAGGAAACCGCCACCTGTTGTTGCCCGCACCACCTCCTGGCGGCATATGAAAAATCACGCGGCAACAGCAACAAAAGGTTCCACTAGTTAGGTTCCACGTTCTGCTTGGAACGCACGTGGAGCACGGAAACGCGGTTCTAAAAATCTTAAAGTCGTCCACCTCGATTCACGCCCGTCTCCGCCGTACTGCCGCGCTGGCATTAAGGAACCCGGCCTGTAGCAGTGGAACACGGTAAATTCAAATCACCTTGAGCAAGCCTTCAGTGTGTTTACCTTTGGATGAGTGCGACGGAACAGGACCAGCATGAGAGGTGGGCGGTAAAGCAAAGGGGGGCATTTCCTTAGCAAATGTCTACAAAGACTATCGTCTTTTGACGACATTTGCAACGAAAGGAGCAGATACGCGGCCATTTTTTTCACTCCATCTATCCAGACGGCTATAGTCCGGACTGCCCGAGATGTGGACAGAAAAGTAATTTAGAACATATGCTCTGGGGATGACTCTCTTTACAGAAAGGCCCGAATAGCTGCACCGAAGAGTGGAGCTCTGCGCTACGAAGCTTCGAGTTTTCATGTCAGTTATGGGCTGTCCAGAAAGCTCACGATGCAGCGGTTAAGCTTGGACTTCCCGTCTCAACGTGAGAGCGGGCCGCGGCTTCATCACCCCCCTGAAATGGGGGTCATCGGAGTCTCTCAGGACCACCAATAAAGATCCTTGTCTGTCTGTATGTTTAAACTTTTCGCATGCTCGGAAATAGGCTGCGTGTGGTGGTCACAATTCGCACATTTCAGCTGATCGCTTGCAGTCTTTAGACAGGTGTTCGTGCGCACACTTGGCGCACGTTAGACACCCGCGGCAGGAGCTTGTGCTGTGCCCGTACCGTTGGCACTTGAAACATTGCGTGGTTGGGAATGTATGCTTGGACTTCGCAATGCAAGAATCCTGCAGTGTCTGACTGGGGAATTGTGCTCCAATTAAAAGTTAGTATCACACGCTTCGTAGGCATTTCATTTCTATCACGTCTTATCGTCAGTCTTCTGTGTACAGTAACTCCTTGGTCACGCATGCTATCTAAAATGTGAGAATCAGTTTCGTTCTAAAGGTCAAGTTCAGAAATTACTCCTTCAGAGCTGTCTAGGCTGTGGTGTGGAGTGACAGGTACTTTTGCATCGTCACGCGAGTCTGCCTCAAAAGGCTACTGGACTGCTCTTTAGTTTGTACTTCAACGAGGATGTCACCTGATGTTAGCTTTTATGCCTTGTAGTTTACGCCAACTACACTCTCTATGATGTTAACTACTAAAAGACCGATTTATTGGTGATCGGTGTATCTTTCTCAACGGAAAGTATTACCAGAAAACGGGGGAACTTGTCGGGTGTCGTAAAAAATTAGGCTGAAAGTGGCGGAACTGTAACTACTTCGGTGCGAGCCGTTTTCAGGGCTCGATCGTTTGGTGGTAGGGGGGTTAGGATATGATGATGATGGTTTAAGTTTAATGGTGCAAGGCCGACATGGGCAAGGAGCGCCAAATACAAAGTTATTTGATGAGGAGGGAAATCGAATAAAGTCAGTTAATGACTATGAGCACGGCTGGTGTAAAGGGCCAGGGTGAAGAACGTGAGTGGTTAAAAGATGATGATGATAGTTGGGTTTTACTGGCGCAAGGCCGACTATGGGCAAAGAGCGCCAAAGAAGAAGTTACTGAATTGTGATGAGACCGTACATACTAAGACATGCGACTAAAAGTAAAGGTGATGCAGAACAAAAGACAATGGAGATGGCTGGTGTATAGGGCCAGGGTAATTACACATGATATGACAAGAGCTGCAGAAAGTTTACCTCAGCTAAAAACTTAAAAACACGTTGACTAGAAAACATTGGTTCGTCGGCTAAAAAGTATGATGGGTGCAAAGGAATGTGCCGTCTGTATAATTCAGGGAAATGTTTGTGTCGTGTTGTGTCAAGTGCCTTGCATGTGATTAGTATGTGGACTACGGATAGGCCCATTCCACACCTGCTATCACGTGGGTCCCGAAGTTCCAGTGAGCAGGTGGGAGTGCGTAACATGTGTGTGGCCTATCCGCAGCCTAGCCAGGGCGACTTCAGAGTATCTGTTGTGTGAGTCAGTTATGTAGCGTCCCAGTTGTGGTTTTATTACGTGTAGTTTGTTGTCTGTTTGTTGACTCCAGTGTAATTGCCATGTGTTACGAAGCTGTCGTCTGATGTGTGTCTTTAGGTCGGTGTAAGGTACTGTTGTAACGTCAACTGTAGTCATGAGAGCAGCATCACCAGCCATTTGGTCGGCGGCCTCATTGCCAGGGATTCCACAATGCCCTGGTACCCATCATATAGTTATTCAAGATTGAGGCATATGCAGGACATTAGTACCTTGAAGAGAGCATTTATTACATAGTTTTTAGATGACCTTCCTAATGACAGTGCCTGCACGACGCTTTGAGAGTCTGTGTACACAATGGACTTGGGAATTTTTATGTTTGATGATGTGGTTTGAAACGAGTAAATGCCATATGCTTCTGCGGTGTAAATACTGTTATGAAAATTCATTGTTTTGCTTACTCTAAAATTTGGTCCGTGCGCTGCACAAGATACTGTAGGACCAGTTTCGACGCGTCGCTATAGAATTCTGCGCACCTGTACTTGTTCCTGCAGGAACAGGAAGTGCTGCAGAAATTGCATTCCTGGGTACCCTATTTTTTTCTAAAAGAGTGAATGACAGGTCGCATGATACAGGACGAAGATGCCATGGTGCGATGAGATTATGACTGGGTGTCTTGTGCGTGTCTGAAAGGGGGACATTGAGTGCAGAAGCCTCCTCCCTAACTCTGAGAGAGAACGGCAAGGGAATAGATGGCCTGTTTAAAAGAGTTGTAAATTGATGTACGTTCATGATGGGATGAAAAGGATGGTTGGTCAGAGACACGATCTTGGATGCATACAACAGGTCACATACTCCCGCTGATTCCCTAAGCACACATTTGTCGCACTCGACATAAAGACTTTCAAACAGGCTAGTGCGGAAGGCGCCACATGGAGAGGCGAAGGCCAGATGCAGCACTGGGGTCGAGCATTCTCAATGCGGTCTTTGTCGCCGACCCATACACGACACTGCCGTGTCGAGCCGATACCCCCACCAACGCTGGTTACAGGCGCAGCAGGAGTTTGTTGGTCCGATGCCCCATAGATTTGATGGGAGAGGACTTTAATAATATCATTGTTTTTACGCATTTGCATTTGAGCTGTCTGATATGTGGGATGAATGTAAGTTTTTTCGTCAAATAAAATACCTAAAAACTTGTGTTCCTTGTTCACAGGAATTGGCACATTCGCAAGAGTGATGTCTGGGTCCGGGTGGACCCCACGCCTCCTGGAGAATAGAACACAAGAGCTCTTTCGCGGATTAAGATTAAGCCATTCTTGTCAGCCCAGCCGGCAAGTTTCTTGACGCCGAGCTGGACTTGACGTTCGCAGATGGACAGGTTACACGATTTAAAGGATATCTGCACGTCATCTACATACATGGAATAAGAGATTGTAGGTGGCAGTGCCTTTCCAAGAGAGTTCATTTTTACTATGAAGAGAGTGCAGCTCAACACTCCACCTTGCGGCACGCCATTTTCTTGCACGTGAACATTTGACAGTGCACGACCAACTCTAACGCGAAAGGTTATCTCCAACATTTAACTACAAAGGATGTTCAACATGTTGCCCGCAACACCGATTGACTTTAGGTCACTGAGGATACCGTACCGCCAAGTGGTGTCATAGGCTTTCTCTATGTCGAAAAACACCGTCAGACAAAATTGTTTATGCACAAAGGCATCCTTTATATATGTTTCAAGAGCTACGAGTTGATCGTTCGTTGATCGCCCGCCCTGAAGCCTGCCTGGCAGCTCTCGAGAAGACCATTGTACTCAAGGAAGTACACGAGCCTGCGATTTATCATCTTCTCGAGAAGCTTGCACAGGCAGCTGGTCAGGGCAATGGGTCGATAGCTATCAGGAGAGGAAGGGTCCTTCCCTTCTTTCAAGAATGCTACAACTATGGCCTCCCTCCAAGACTTTGGAATGTGCCCCGAAAGAAATATCTTGTTGTAAAGGTGAAGGAGTGTTACAAGAGTGTCTGCGTGTAAGTGCTGTATCATTGTATATGTAATGTTGTTCTGGGCCTGGAGCTGAGGGTTTACACGTGCTTAGAGCAGCCCTCAGCTCATGTAGTGAAAACAGGGAGTTGTAAGAAGTCTGTGATTTGTTGTTGTCGCGTAGGGACTTCTTTTCACAACAGGCTTTATGTTTCAGGAAAGTGTTCGTGTAGTGTGCCTTGAACTGGACACGTGTTAGAAGTGGTGTGCGAGTGTGTCAGCCTGGTCTTCGAGTGTGTCCCCTGTAGTGCTGACCAGAGGCAGGCTGTGGTGTTTGTTGTCCCTTGAGTTTGCGTATTCGTGTCCATACTTTCCTTGTGTCCTGTGTAGGAGTTTATTGATGTTATGAATGTACGCCAACTCTCTCGTTTTGCCTCACGGCGCACACGTTTTCCTAACGCCTTGGCCCGTTTGAACAAGAGGAGGTTTCCCGACGTGGGGTACCGACGAAGGATACCACACCCACGCCTTGTTCTGGGCCTCTCGCGCCCACCTACAGTCCTCATTCCACCACGGCCTCCGCTGGTTGCGCGGGGCACCAGAGGCGTGGGGAATGGACTTTTCGGCGGCGTCGAGGATGTGCCGTGAGGAGTTGGGTAGATTCTTCAACGTGTAGGTGCCCTATGGATGTGTGGTGTAGTTCGGATGTCTCTGTAAATGTATTCCAGTTAGCTCGTGTTCATTGAACCTATTATGGGAAGATGGACTGCATGGGCCTTTACCTATGTATGTAAGTGAGGTGGGGAAGTGGTCACTGCCATATGGGTTCAGTTCCCACACCCCACTGGAGAAGAGGAAAGAGAACTGCGGAGCCAATAGCCAAGTCAAGACATGAGTATGTGTTGTGTCCTATGTTATGATATGTAGGCTGTTTATTGTTGAAAAGGCATGCTCCAGAGGATGTAAGAAACCTCTCTATCAGGCGACCCCGGGCATCCGTACGAGAAGAGCCCCAAAGAGAATTGTGAGCATTAAGGTCGCCTGTTAGAATGTATGGTTCGGGCAGCTGGTCAACCAGCGCCTCGAAGTCCAGAGCTCAAAAGTGAGACATCAGGAGGAATGTATATGGAGCATACCGTTATCAACCTATTAAATATTATTAAGCGTATTGCTACAGCCTCAAGGATAGTGGTTCAAAGTGACAGGGTGGCATGCTAAAGATTTCCGGGCGATTATGGCCACAACCCCCAGAAGAGTGTGTGCAGCCATCCCTGTCCTTTCTGTATACCAGGTAACTATTCAAGAAATTTGTTGCTTGGAATTCAAATGTGTTTCCTGAACACAGCATTACACTTGGCTGATTAGCATGCAGTATTTCATTTACATCGTCAAGAGTTTTAAAGAGGCCTCTGCAGTTCCATTGTACTATGTTCTCTCTTCCCATTATGAAGTGTTCGGAGCTACTGGACTGTGTTGTTTATGTGTCGTCTTTCGGGGCTGTGATTCTCGTCTTTTTTGGCTTGTCGGGAGGCTTTGGCGTCGGGACGCGTTCCTTGCGGTGCACCGCAGACAAGAACGGACCGACGTCCATTTCATCCTCGGATGTCCTCGGAGCGCCTGAGGGATCAGGCTCCTTGGACCGCGAACACTTTGGGTGCGCTTTTCCTTGCCCGCAACCACCGAGGGATTCAGGAACGCTTCGGATGGCGCAGGCGGTGCGGTGGTGGTGGGAGCTGCCGCTGGCTCCCCCAAGTCCATCTCCTCTGCACCCTCGCCCGTGGTTTGGGACGCTGGAGTGGAAGTGGAGGATGCAGCATCGCTTCCACCAGACGTGGTTGCGGCCACAGCCGCTGCTGGCTCAGCGAGCGGTGCGAGGCGGGTTGGGCTGCCAGAGGCAACCCAGGGGGGTGCGGGGGGCGCTGGACCAAGTCCGACTCGCGGTACTGGTCCCCGCCGAAACCAGACGCCGCTCCGCCCCCGTCGAGCTGCGTCGGCGTACCTCCCCAGGGGGAAGAGGCGACCTCTTCGCGCCTCTGGAAGGTGATGTTTTCCGTGACCTTGATGTTTATTATTTTTTTCTCAAGCTTGAAACGCTCGCAGGTTCGCGAATATGCAGCGTGAGGGTCCTTGACATTGCACAGGAGCAGTTGATTGGATGAACAGTCATCAGTGAGATGGTAGAGGGCACATTTAGCGCAGTTGGCTGGCCCCGCACGAAGTTGGTACCATGCCCGACCACTGGCACTTGTAGCAGGCGACGCGGATTCGGGATGTACGCTCGAACGGAGCACGAGATAAAGCCTGCCTTAATGGATTCAGGAAGTGTGGAGCGGTGAAAGTCAGGATTATATGCTTTGTGGGATTTCCCTTCTTTCCTCGTCTGATGGTTATACGCCTCACTGCAGTTACACCCTGATCTTTCAGGCCTTCTAACAGATCAGCTTCGGTCTCATTCAACAAATCAGTCTCCGAAATCAACACCCTGAGAGCTGTTGAGGGCTACGATGGGGAGTGACTCTGATGGGCCAGATCTGCCATGCAGGTTTGCGACAGGAGGTTAGTGGCTTGTTGCTGCGTCTTGACATTGACTAGAACTTCACCGGTACGGAGTTTCTTAGCATCGAACGATTTTCCGAGGATGCCTTCCAGGAACTTAGTGATCAAGAATACGGACATGGAAGAAACAGGGTTTGTTTTGTCAACTGCCATCGATAACCAAGAATCGAGGATAGTTGTCAGGTTTCGGAATGTGGATTGTTGGAAGGGATGGAAAGGAAACTTCGTGCGGCCCCTTTTTCGGGGGCCTGATCACGTTTTGGTGTGGGGTTGAATTATCCCTATAGGCATTGGGAAAAAGTAGGGACGGGGGTACTTTCGTCTCAAACCTTTACCCTAACAGCTTGAGAGCTCACCGGAGCTCCCTGCCTGGGTGAACAGACAGGGAAGGGCCCCATCCGCCGGAGCTTGACCTGGGCTCCGACGGCCACCGTTCGTGGTTTCTAACCCTCCACCTATAAACACATCGCCACGGTTGGATCCAGCTTATGTTTGGGGCTCGGGGTCCGCGGTATCGCCAGTACCGTCACCAAGATTGCTTCCAAGGTGCCCGTGCGCGGGGGGGGGGGTTAGGAGTAACCCATACACTATTGATAAAAGCCACAGGACGGGTAATTATCTTCTAGACCTCACACTGTTAGCTAAGAGAGGTCCGGAGGTCCCTGCCTGGTAGACGGACAGGGAGCCCATCCGCCGGAGCTTTACCACGGCTCAACGGCGACCATTTGTGTTTATACCCTTTACCTTACAACCACATCGCCACTGTTGGTTCCAGCTTATGTTTGGGGGCTCGTGTTCCGCGGTGTCGTTCAATACCGCCACCAAGATTACTACAAGGTGCCCCGTGTTTTGGTTGACTTTTTCTCTGTGCAAGGACGGCAATGGAGGAAGAAGAAGAAGCCCGAGCAGAGAAGACACGTTCTCGTGCATGAGGCTTTCGCTTTCGATGGTCAGTTCTCGCATTTTCTTCGCAACTTTCAATATAATGAACAGTTTCCGTAGCTCTGTGAAGTTGCTCTGAGCAATTGAACCAGTTTCGACGCCCATTACGCCACCGCTATCGTTCAATATCGGCTTGGAAGACCGCCACCACTGCGTCTACAGCACCTAGGCCTAACACCGCCAACGGCGGCTGATGGCTACAGCTGCCATGCCGGAGCACCCGGGGCGGCCAATCACCATCGAAGGCGATGCAGAGCAACCAAGCAGTTAGCATGGGAATACGACGAACTCAGCGGCCGTCCGAACGATCCCAACAAGCCGGGCCCATGGAAAGAAATCTTTAACCGCCGGACGCCGAAGCCAAGCACCCTGACTACACATACTGTGGTGGCCCATCGCAGGGTAAGCCTACCAGCCCTCCCCGAGCTTCGCCTGCACCCCGACTGCCTGAATCGCGACTATAAAAATCTATCGATCTTGGGACGGGCTGCGCCTGGCTTTTCATGGAGTGATCGGCAATTGCCGCCCGGCCTGCAGGAGTCCAGTGGAATTCCGTAGGCCCATTTTTTAATCATCAAGTGATTACTACAAGTGCAAGCAATCCAACATCTCGTTGTAGCAAGTACGTCAACGAAGACTGCACGGAAGCACTCCACCGCGTAACCACGGCTTTTCAACTCGGTGCCGTGACCTACAACGGTACTGTCATACTTCAAGCATTTTCCCGGGAACCGTCCAAGGAGTCATTCATGGCCTAGGACCCCCGGCCACAACAACAGAACAATGACCCATTCCTCGCATCAACAGGGCCCAGGATCGTGCACGCCCAGAATGCTTGGCCAGTCCACATCGGCGGTGGTAACGTTTGAAGGGCCACATGTGCCATTTTACATCCGAGCGCACGGACTATACACTCGCTGCAGACCATATCGTCGCTCTGTGCAGTGCTGCATGCTGTGCGGCGATATCGGACACCACCGGGGCGTTTTCCCGACACCAGAGGCGACCGTGTGCGCCCAGTGTCATGAACGCGACCCTGCGCCTGAGCACGCATGCGCACCGAAATGAAAATTGTGTGGACTCGACCATCTAACCGCAAGCAAAGAGTGCCGAAAAAAGCTTCGTCCGCCTCCAACACCACTTTACGTGCGCGAACGCCTTGCAAGGAGTGCAGTAACATACCAAGGCCAGCCGCAACAACAACCATCAGCCCAACAACTACATCACCAGAAGGTTCAAGACAATGCCCAACGTCAGCATCAGCCACCACCACATGTAAGCTGGTCTTCGATTGCTGCTAACCCAGTAAGGGTACCTGAGGATTTCCGCCATTGCCTGAACAACAAGCCCCCGCTGCAGATAATCTTCGAATGCAACAGCTAGAAAAGGAAAATGAGCAATTAAGAAAACAATTAGAGCTACAGGCAGCCCGCACGGAAAAACTAGAGCAACGCATTGAGGAACTCCTCAATTACCTGGACACGATCAAGAAGGTGCCAGCGCAACACGTAGCTCCTACTGCGACCACACTGGAGGTGACGCAACGGCCACCCAGCGTACCAACACCAACGCAGATGGATATAAGTAGGCTTGAAATGCTGATCAGTGATCTCGGAAGTAAAATTGAACGTCGTATTGCAGCGATCGAACGAAGGCAGGAAGCTGCCGAGGAAGTGAAGCGGAAAAATCGCAGAAAACGCGGGGACTTTTTCACCAATAATCCGCCCAGCCGAATGACAACCGCTGATGAATGGGAACCTTGCCAGAGTGGGGAACCCTAAAAGCCCCCAGAATGAGCCAACCACAATATGGCAGTGGAATTGCCGCTCGTATCGCAGCAAGAAACACTCATTATCACTTTTTGCATCTCAACACACACCGACACTCATTGCATTGCAAGAAACAGAGACAGGGGATACCAAACATACCATGAAGATTCCAAGGCAAGGATGGCTATCCTCATCCAGGCAAACCAAACGGCCCAAACACATTCTCTTCCCACCTCATTGGATTATACACTTGTCGAACTCATCCCACCCAGGAAAACTCGAGGAATCCTCTTCATCCTCAACATATACAGTCCTCCATCTGCACCACTCGGTGAGATCGACTTCCTTTTCAAAACAGTAAAGCAACGTACAAAAGGCCATGCCCTTCGGCCGGTTGAGGTGTCGGCGAAACGCCAGACAGTTACCGGCCTCTATCTCCCCTTCCCCCACCCCCAACAACCACTTCCTCCTCCTCCTCCATGCGCTTGTAATAGTAGGAGACTTTAACGCACACCATACTACCTGGGGTTATCCGAGAGATAACAAAAAAGCAGCAGCTATACGAAGCCATCCGAAAGCATAACCTGCATTTGTGCAATGTCAATAATGTCTCCACCAGAATTGGAAATAGTGTCTCTAGAGACGCGACGCCGTATTTGACGTTAATTTATGGTGTTAAAGAACCCATCTGGGAATGCCTGGAAGAAACGCTGGGCAGTGATCATTATATAATGCAGCTGATGCTCCCCCATAACACAGCCCAACAAAGCAAAATAGGAACAGCCCGCATTACTGATTGGCGGAAATTTAGAGAGACGACACCAGCAGGTCCCATTGATGAAATTGAAAGGTGGACGGAGCAGATTCTGGAAGCCGCAAAAAAAACAGACTAAAGAATTCACATTAACGCAGGACTGCTCGGCCATAGATGCCCATCTTATGCAGCTTTGGTAAGCCCGGTGGAGTCTCACTAAATGGTGGAAGAAACGCAGAACAAATCGGAAGCGCCATATTCGAATCGCTCACCTGACCCAGAAAGCCACCGATTATGCAAGACAACTCAGTCAACAAAATTGGTCTCAATTTTGCACGACTCTCCAGGACAACCCTTGAACTCGTCGCACGTGGCATCTCCTTCGCTCTCTAATGGGTAGCAAGGAAACTAAATCAGCCGCGTCCATCAACTAAAACGCCTCATTCACAATTATCAAGGGCACAGAAGAAGATCTCCTGGAAGAATTAAAGAAACCGTGGGAAGACACAAGTGACAAGGCCCCCACTACCCCATGAACCGTACATGGGTAGCTCCAACCAAGAAATGGATGCTCCATTCACGATCGCTGAAATTGAAGCGGTGGTCCAAAACTTGACCCGGAATACTACACCAGAAAAGGACAAGATTCCAAACAAGCTGCTACGAGATTTGGACACCACGGCGTTAGAGGGCCTATTAGAATACATTAACGAGGATTGCCGGAACACTCCCATCCCAGTGGAAACACGCCGACATTAAACTGATACCAAAACCCGGTAAGCCACTAGCCCCAGGAAATCTGCGACCCATTTCCCTCACATCTTGCGTTGGGGAGTTATTGCAACACACGGTACAAAATTGCCTTCCCCCGTTTATCGAAGATAATGGGCATTTCCCAACAAATATGTATGGATTCCGCCCCCATTTATCTACACAAGATATCCTGCTGCAACTTAAAGAAGAAATAATAGACAGGCGTTCCAATTCGCACGAAAGATGCATACTAGCTTTGGATATCAAAGGAGCCTTTGATATAGTAACCAACAAGCCATTCTTTGTGGACTAGCCTCAGTTGACTGTGGCCAGAGGCTATATAACTCTGTTGCGGCCTTCCTGACAGGACGCACGGCAACCATTGGAATAGGCCACCTCCATTCAAGAACATTTAAAACAATACCAAAGGGCACTCCACAAGGTTCGGTGATATCACCGCTCCTATTCAATATAGTAATGAAAGATCTCCCTCGAATACTCAATGACAACCCGCATCTAAGGCATGCGCTTTACGCGGACGACTTGACCCTTTGGACCCCCACGGGATCAACGGGGGAGCAACAAGACGCCCTTCAATAACCATCGACAAGGCACACGAATACCTTCGAGCCCGAGGACTACAATGCGCCCCAGAGAAGTCAGCTCTGCCTACTCTAATATCTGGGAAAGCTACGCAGAGGAAGAAAAGCATCCCTGAGCCCGAGCTCACAATACAGGGCAAACCAGTTCCCAGTGTGCCTCATCTGCGTATTTTAGGGCTTGTGATTCCCATAAATGGATCAGGAATGCATACAATTGCCCCTCTCAACCGCACTCTCAGCCAGCTAATACACCTCATACATCGGGTGTCGAATAGAAGGTTTGGCTTGCTGGAATCGGATACCCGGCGCATCATACAGGCACTGCTCATCAGCAGGGTCGCATATGGCACTCCCTATCTTGTCCTTAAAACAACGGAGAAAGCCCGATTGAATACTATAATTCGACAAGCTTACAAGATCGCCTTAGGACTACCAACAAAGACATCAACGAAAAGGTTGCTCCAACTGGGAATACATAATAGTTGGGAGGAGATAGAGGAAGCACACCGAACCTCTCAGCTTGAACGACTGAAGCTGACTCACACGGGAAGGACGACTTTAAGACAGCTAGGATATGCGACGCCACCCATGCAAGACCACAAGATACGTGTTCCATTAGAGATTCGACAGCATATTCCAGTTCTACCGATACCAAGAAACATGCACCCCGTTCATAACAAGGCACGCCGCATCGCTAGAGCTAAAGGCGTCAACGCCAAGTATGGAAATAACCCAACAACAAGATACAGCGACGCAGCCATATATCCAAATCAACCAGCACACGCCGTCTGCGTTGTTAACGCGGCCGGTCAGGAAATGACAGCTATGACTGCGCGTACAGCCTCAACAGAAGCTGCAGAGGGAATTTGCAATTGCACTGGCTGCCACGACCAGCAAGGACTTTATAACTATACTAACTGACTCGCAAGCGGCATGTCGAAGTTATCAGCGGGGGCGTATCTCTACACCAGCCACTGACCATTCTGAAAAATATTGTAGAGCTACCTGATATGGAAATCGTCTGGGTTCCTCGGAATGAATCCATCGACGGTAATGAGGCGGCTCACACCGCTGGCCGCTCGTACATACACCGGGCCATTACCCGAGACGGAATGTTCTCCGCTGACACCAAAACGGGACCCACTTCTCTGGTACTCAGACGTCCTGGGACATTATAGGCTCGCAGAAGAGTATTCCCGCCACCTCATCCTCAATTAAGCAGAGAAGAAGCCACCACTCTTCGGCGATTGCAGACAAATTCTTATCCCCACAGCACCCTCCTCCATTCCATCTACCCGACTCAGTATCCCCCCCTTTGCAATTTCTGTCCAACGCCGGGCACCCTGTACCATCAGGTATGGGAGTGCCAAAAAACTCCAAACCTACCCCCAATCCCCTTCCCAACTTTTGAGCAGTGGATGGCTCGTCTGGTCGATCCGGACCTTGGACACCAGCAAGAACTGGTCAAGAGGGCCTGGACGGCAAGTCGCAGCCTGGGTATCCCGGAATAAGGATGCCCTCCACCGGGCGAGTGCCCTGTAATCAGCACTTATGCTCATTAAATGTTTATTCTCCTCCTCTCCTCTCCTCCTCCTCTCTGTGCAATGTTAACCACAACAAGCCGGTGGTCTAATATGCCCTCTTCGGCGACCATGTAGTCATCAGACTGGCTTTATAAGAACACAAGGTCTAGCATTGACTGGGTTTCAGTAGATATTTTACTGGCTTCCTTCACGAATCGCGTAAGATTGTGTGAAAATATCGTCTTTAATAATTTATCTCCGCTTGAAATTGATATTATACCGTGGGCCAAGGTTTCCCAGTTAATATGCGGAAGGTTAAAATCGCCAGCCATTACCCACCGTGTGCTATCGTGGACATTATTGCAATGAAAAGTAGTCAGTTAATTACATATTCAGGAAATGTAGCGGGAAGTCTATAAAGAGCTCCATATAAGTATAACAGGTTTTCGGAAATGATCTTACACCACGCGGAATCGTGTAACGTGCAGTCAATTGGTGCTGCGCGAATCGAAGATTTCACGACAATCGCAATGCCACCCCCTCGGGAATCTGGGTTCCAACTGAACATTATGTAGCGCACCGGAACAATGCATTCGCTTGACACAAGGCTGCTGAGCCAGAGAGAGAGAGAGAGAGAAAGTAACGGAAAGGCAGGAATGCGCGATGTTTCTGTTATTATTAGCACGTGAGGAGCCCGAGATAAATGAGACACTGTAGATCAGTTACTTTGTTCGCAATGCTACGAGCATTTAACACGACTACAGTTGACCATGCTGATGACGAGGTTGTACCAAAAGGACTGTGGGAGGCGTTAGATTCATTTGATGCCTGTGGTGCGTTATCTCGATCGCCTTTGCCCCACTTCTTCTGGAAAGGGAAACGTTTTTTCGGTTGATGGTTCCAGCCATAAAGCCTGCCACCTACTTTTAGTTTATCGTGAATCAGGGTTGTTTTTTCCCCTGAGCCCTACATGGTGGCGTACTATCCACAGTTTATTTTGTACTTGTACGGCTTCTTCGGCATAATCGCTGCTCACATTAATCTAACTGACTTTGAGTTTGCCACGCATTCCTTCTCTTTGAAATCATACGTCATTATGGCCGGCCTAACTTTTTCTCGATTGATTGTAGGGTTTAACGCGCAGACGAGGAGGCGCGCCGTAGCGGAGGGCTCCGGATTAATTTTGAACACCTGGGGATCTTTAACGTGCGCCGAAATCTTGTTCACACGGGCGGTTTTGCTTTTCGCCTCCATCAGAAAAGCGGCCGCCACGGCCGGAAATCGAACCCGCGACCTCGTGCTTAGCAGCGCAACGCCTTAGCCACTGAGCCACCGCGGCGGGTACGTTAACCATAGTAAGGTTCACAATTGCGCTTTTAGTGTAATGTGGTCTATTCACCTGTGCCTTTATCAAACCTTTAGTAAACCATGATAATGGGGCAGGCTCGGCGATATCAGAGTTAGAGAGGGCGGTCAACCCTGAGCCAACATTGAGGAGTTTAAAATGAAACAAGAACCATTTCTGCAAAATAACGGCACAGATACGACTAAATAAGATACGCATTCGTTCACGGCATTGTTAAAACCATGAAATGGGCTGCGGAACTGCTTTTTGAGGTAACGCTGTGTCGTTGTAAATAATCGTCATTCATTCTTCACATTTCTAAGAAACCATTTATCACAGATTTGCTTTGCTGAGAGCTACAGGGGGATAACCAGGAAATCCAAGAAGGAAAAATAACTTTAACTCTCACAGTGCGATAATAGTGGACCTGACCCCCGTACCAGCCTTGTACTATAGCGTGTTCATAGAACTATTAGCTTCATTCCAATGTTTCCTATATGCAACAAGTAAATATATTCATAATGACCCGATAGAAAATCGCAGACTATTTTTGATAAGTTCACCCGTTTTTATTATTTTGTACTGTAAATATCATACTTTTTCTGCACCAGCAATCCTGGGATTTTTTCAGTGTACACGTAGGAGCTTATTTTAAACCGGCTTTCACTTGCGCTTAAAAGACAGCGGCTGTGTTAAAGTATTTGGATAAAACTATATTTGCAACAGCTTTCCACTTGTTCAACTGTCTCCCCCGCATGGGGCACCTTGAGTGTTGATGGTGACGGTATTGGCGACACCACGGACCCCAAGCCACCAAACAAAAGCTGTAACCAAAGCGTGGTGAGGCGCCAATAGGTGGAGGGTAACAAACCACATACCGCGGTCATCAAAGCCGGGGTCAAGCTCCGGCGGATGGGCTCCCAGTCTTTTTACCAGTCAGGGAGCTCCGGACCTCTCTCGGGATCAGGGTAAACCGAGCGAGGAAGACCTCCCGTCCCCGGCTTTAAACTGTAGCGTACGGCATTTTCTAATCTCTGTCAGAACATGATCAGCCCCTGAAAAGGGGCCACACCGAAGTATCTTTTCCTCCTTTGCCAGCCCTAAGCTTTCCTAAACGAAACAGTTACTCTCGATTTCTTGTCATGGAATCCCTCAATACAGCATACAGTCCACCCTCTTCCATCGCAATCAGCCACTTTGATAGCAAAATATCTTTAAGCTACAATTCAAACATCGTACAAGGCTAAAAAACAAAGAACTGGTGAAGCCCTTGTCGAGGTAAACAACAAGCAGCAGGCCACAAATCCTCTAGCTCAAACTCGAATGTTCACGGTTGTTCTGGACATACGCGCCAAACCCCATCGGAGCCTCAGCAGCTCCCACTGCGTGATCTCTGAGCCAGATCTGCTGAACGAAATGGATGTGGATCTCCTTGAAGTCTTGAAGGATCAGGGCGCAATGGCTGTGAGTCACATAACCATCTACAGAGACGATAAGGAGATTCCCACCCAACCCATCATGCTGACCTTTGACTCCTCGGCACTTCCACAATATATAAACAAGAGGCCTTTTCAGGTGCTCTATCCGTCCTACATATCCAACCTACGGTGCTGTTTTAAATGCGAGTGGTTCGCAAACGGTACAAATTCCTGTCGCGGCAAAACACCCTGTGCGAAATGCGCCGCACAGGACGACCACACTGACAACTACAACTCTACCACCCTCTCTTGTGCTAACTGCCGGGGAGAGCAAGCGGAATACTCCCGGACATGCGAGAAATTCTAACTGGAAAAGAAAATCATCGTCAAAGTCACTGGAAGCATTTCTTTCCCAGAGGCGCGAAAGAGTTTCGCCTCTTTCCCCCGCGAGATTTACGTTGAATCAGCTTGCCGGGGGGCGGAGCGGCGTCTGGTATTGGCGGCGCCTCAGGTCAGTGAGGCCGATCTGGTCACACCGCCGCACCCCCCCCCCCCCCCCGGGTTGACTCTGGCGCCTGCCGCCACGCCACAGGGCAAGTTCACAAGGCCTCCGGTGGAAATAAGGGAAATAAGCACTGATGGACCACCCTTCTCGTACGGCTGAGGGGGCTGAGGGTGCCGATGAGATGGACGTAGAGGAAACATCAGTTCTTCCCACCACCACCGCACCGCCTGTGCCCACTCAGCCCCTTCCGACACTTGCGGCGCTGGCGGCTGCAACGACGGGCACCCGAAAGGGTACCTAGTCCTGGGGACCCGGTCGCGTATTCCCAAACCATATTCCGTAGGGGCCCAGGCCGACCACACCCCCTTTAAACGGCGACGTCACAGCGTGACGTGACTTTCTCTTCGTGTGCGACTTCATGCGACGTGGATATTTTTTTTTCTCGTTTTGGGTGGCGGCCGATGGCTTCGCTCCGTGCGCGAGGCTGGGGCTGCGGCGCTGAGGAGTTGACGCACATTTAGTAAAAGTTAAAGGCCCAATCACATGCAGCGTACTTTAGGCGTTTTCTCGCTTGGCGACGCGAGCTGACGCGCGAGCAACGCCGATGTCTACGCTCGCCAGATATCGGCGTCGACGCAGCGCGAGAGAGCAGCGGAAAGCGGGCAGCAGCGGTCGGGTTTCATGTCCTTCTCGTGCTTTGGGGTCATTCCTTTCAGCAGAAGAGAATCAATTTCTGGCGTTGCGCTGCTGAGCACGAGGTCGCGGGTTCAATTCCCGGCCGCGGCGGTCGCTTTTCTGATGGAGGCGAAAAGCAAAAACGCCCGTGTGTACGAGATTTCGGCGCACGATAAAGATCCCCAGGTGGTCAAAATTAATCCGGAGCCCTCCACTACGGCGCGCCTCATCGCCTGCGTTGCGTCGGCGCGTTAAACCCTACAATCAATCAATCAATCATCGATTCCCGGCCATGGCGGCCGCTTTTCTGATGAAGGCAAAAAGCAAAAATGCCCGTGTGTACGAGATTTCGGCGCACGTTCAAGATCCCCAGATGGTCAATATTAATCCGGAGCCCTCCACTACGGTGCGCCTCATCGCCTGTGTTGCGTCGGCGCGTTAAACCCTGCAATCAATCAATTAATCGAATCAATTTCTTTTTAACTTGCGGTTATCGGCTGCCTGAAGACAAATTGCAAGCTATTTCTGTTCAAAAGGGCTCGTTCATTGTGCCTTGTTTGCTTTTCATCGGGGAGATCGGGTATTTGCGATAGCTTTTTTTTAGTTCAATAAGGGTGCCCTGCCTACGCCGCTTGTAATATTAGCATTATGGGGCTTGGTTGCAAGATTGGTGCGTGACGACCAAGCCTTATCAACGCCAGAATGCTAGCGGCGCATGCCATTCCATTCGTTGCTAACGTGGCTTGCGTAAGGGAGACCGAGGTTTTGCGACAGCTCTTCCTGAGTCAAATAAGGGGGCTGTGGTTACATCGCTTTTAGTAATACCATAACTGCCCTCGGATCCAAGATGGGCGCGTAAGAAACAAGCGTTACCACGGCTCAAATTTCTCAAGCACGACCAAAGCAAATCACTCGACAATATTCGTTGGCAGCCTATGTTAGGGTACCAAATTCTTGGCACCCGCGTCGCCTCCTGGTGTGGTCGAGCGGTTGCATGCTTGTGTGGTGGTGTTTTGTTTTGAAAGTCCATGGTTCGAATCTTGGCAAAACCTCGTTTGTTTTAGGGGCGAAGCTCCTTAGGGCGTGGGTCTGTCCATCCTCGACGTATGTATGTAGCCACCTCTAGTTTAGTTCTTGGATTGTTTACTAGATGGCGTGGCTACCTCTAGTTTAGTTCTTGGATGTTTACTAGATGGCGGTACTTTGATATGATAAAAAGATGCGCTAGGATTGTTTACTAGATGGCGTGGCTACCTCTAGTTTAGTCCTTGGATTGTTTACTAGATGGCGGGGAGCGTTGTAATAAAATCCGTTCGCTGTTGGCGCGCGCTCGGAGTCGCCCGATGGATAAGGCTGCAGATGTGCGAACCCGCGAGGCAGAAGCGCTCCGTGAAGCTGCGCGACGCCGCCGCCAAGATCCTGCCGTACGAGAGCGGGAGGCCGAAGCGTGTCGTCTGGCTGCGCGATGACGCCGCCAAGATCCCAGCGTTCGAGAACGAGAGGCCCAAGCGTCACGGCAATGGCGCGAGGACCCTGCCGTACGCGAAGCGGCACGGCTGCGGCGCGAAGAGGATCTCCAAAACGTCAGAGAACGGGAAGCGGCGAGAAAGCGCGCGTATCGGCAGGCAGACCCCGATGCAGTGAGAGCTCGTGAGGCGTCTGCAAAACGCATCAGGCGAGCTCAGCCCCAAGGTGCCGACGCGCGGTTTAAGCGAGACTTTCTAGACGTTACGTTCGGACACAGATGTAGTGGGCGAACTTTCACTGAAGAGTCACGGTTTTACCGATGATTTCCCCTCAGGAGCTTCGCCCACTCATCATCATTCACCCCGTGGATATGCTGTGAATTTTTTTTTGCAATGAGGGTTTCACCGGCTGTTTTTTTTTTTTTTTCAAGGCGAACAAAGCGGGCCAGAGTTCCTTGCCGTTTAACCTACAAGTGAAATTCGACGGTACCCTCAGTATCAAGGCAGCCCCGAAATTTGCTTTGCTCACACTTTAAATTCATGAAGCTGCAGTCGGTACATAACATCAAGGTTAAATCACGTAGCAGGTAGCGTTGTGCTAAGTGCGTCTTCGTTCATCATCCTGTCTTATTTTGTTCAGATTTGACGGTAATGACACAATTACAAAAACGGATGAACACGCTCGTTGATGTTAACAGGAGATGAGTGACCGACGTACGCGTGTGCTTTCGATCGATTGGGAGCAAACGTTCTGCGCTTCGGTACGGGATCCAAAAGACCACCCAAGATCAAAAAATATTTTCGTCTTCACTGCACTTATCGAGAGTGTTCGCTTTCAGGGACGTAAACAATGACCACATGTACGTAAAAAACCGTACCGCGCCCATCGCTAGCTTAACTAGGAACAGGATGGAAGACGAGCGTCTGCAGGCTCGCAAGAGAGTGTGGAGAGTGAGAAGCGAGAACAGGTATTCAAAGGTATACTTCGTGCTTCAGCTTCTCAGCGCGTACGTCATGCTCACGCACGGAGCGAAACCATCGACCACCGCGAAGCAGCGCGACCACAAAAGACCAAAACAAATTTTTGTCTTTACTTTACTGAGAGTGCTTTCCGGGACGTATAGGTGCAAAAAGGTTAATGTCCTAACTACATGGACGCGAAATCACGCGTCGCGCGAGAGTCGGCGTCGTTCGGCGGCAACGCGCAGACACGGGCACTTTCAATCCCGATTGAAGTGAATCGTGATCGAGTTTTTGAACGCGGTCGACGAACTGCCGCTGCTACATGGCCCGTTTCAATCGCGATCGAGAAGTTGCACCGGTTGCATTCGTGTACGCGAGATAGCGCTAACAATGTACTTGCGGCCAGCGTCTGGTAACTACGTGCGGCCGTAGGTATACGTAACTATGTGAATATTAGCGCACGCTCATTTGGGTCAAGTTACTTGACACAATTTGTGGTGTTAGTTGCAGTTGTCACCTTCTGTGCCATTACTGAGTCGGTACGAGAGTATCGCCGCTTTCGTTCGATCGCGCTTGGAAGCCTCAATAGCGCTTGAGAGAGGATTGAGTTCGAACGGGATCGAGCTCGATCGTGATTGACATTGCCGTGTCACAGGAGCACGAGACCGGCGAGGTCACGCTATAGTGTACTAGTCAACGTTACTAGAATAAGCTCAGTTTCGGAGCTCCGGATCCCCGCCAGCGGAGGAGGGTGGGCCAAACGGCGGTCGCGAGAACTAGCTGCGCTGCAGTCAAGTCTTGCTCCCGTGCTCAGCAGCCTCTCTGTGGATGCACTCATGAGAAGACCAATGGCCTGCTCCACCGCCTTTCTATTCACTATATAAAGCATCTTTAGATGTGTATACTCCCGACGCGCGGTCTGCTTCGGCGGCGGGCGGCCGCTGCAGCCGACCACGGCGGGCCGCCGCGCAGACGTAACGCGGCAGCTTTCTAGTACTGCTATTGCTAAACTTAAACATCTATCATCTTTCCAGTCGACTAGCTTAAACGCCTTCGTCCTTCTAGTCGACGTTACGGCATCACATTTGTGCACTGTTTAAGTGGAAATGCGTTGGGTCGGCTGTATGCACTGGTACCTGCAAGCGCAGCTCATTGGCTAGCTAAGAATCGACGGTCGGCCTATATTTTAACTGCCTACATTGCGTTTAACTTGTTGATTGTGGGGTTTAACGCGCCGACGCAACGCAGGTGATGAGGCGCGCCGTAGTGTAGGGCTCCCGATTAATTTTGACCACTTGGGGATCTTTAACGTGCGCCGAAATCTCGTACACACGGGCGTTTTTGCTTTTCGCCCCCATCAGAAAAGCGGCCGCGGTGGCCTGCGTTTAGCTTCCTGTACGTAGTTTGTAATTCAATTACCCTTTTCAGCGTAGTTTTTATAACTACTGCGCCGTCTTACCTCGACCAAAAACGACCCAACGAGTTTGTGAAAACAGTGCCTTTATAAGGGCTTTTATCTCCACGTGGCAATAGGACAGTTTTTTTTTAATCTCGTCCGTGCAAGGTCCCGTTAACCAGCTTCCGATGTAGAGTTCCTATGCTCAACTTTTATATCCGCCGGGCTGGTCCCACCTCATCTCGCCTTTGTGCACTCTGTGGTGCATACGAACATTAGATCACCAAAGATGAAAGTTCGCTTTACAGTTCTGACGCTCAGTTCATCTGTGACAAACGCACTCGAATTTTGTGAGTTCACATTAAAGCTTGAATCCGCAATTTAAAGGTGCTCATGGTACGCCTGAATTGACAAGGATCTTTGACCGCCATTTTGATGTCTTGAACTCAAGAAATCTGTTCAGCTGGTCATACAAGACACCTCTTCGAAAGGCGAATCAGTCTTCAATGAGGACTTTTTTTTTTGAAAAAGGCTTTAACATAACATGACACAAGGATGCACAAGAAAAACCAGTGTTTGAGGGCCTTAAGAACACTGTATTTGCAGGACTCCTTATATGTATGCACGGTGTCAGCACCTTTTGATGTGTTTGTGGCGACGGGAAGCTGCCGAAATCGCTCACGCTCAAGACGACTGAATGCCACATCGAAAAGTTTTTGGTTACGTAAGAAGAAACGGGTGGCTAAAACAACAGATTACTGCCTCCCAAAGCAGCTGTTTACAGAATTACATATGTGCCGTACGCGATTACATATGAGCGAATACGCATTCAGCCGTTCACGGTTTAAGGCATATTTGCTCGAAACGTTCCAGAAGAGAGGCACACAGAGGAAGCAACAAACGGTACACAAATTTTATTCACCCCAGGGTTTACACAATTTCAAAAGAAAAAAAGTCACACACCATAAAAGAGTAACCAAATAATAACAACTGCCTGATTTATCACAACGTAGGCTATGAGGCGACTTATACAAAGCGCACGCACTTAAAAACCGCAAAAAATACAAAGGCATACTAGCTAGCCAGCTTCCTTCAATTCTGGTTCTTACCTGTCGTTTGCAGATTTTACGAAATAATAGACTGTCTGCTGTGTTCATACACCGTTGTGTGTGCAAGTTTTTCCGTTTGATTTCGGTCGGAATGGGCGAACCTGATTCTTGAATACACGTTGGCAATCTTCTTCGAAAACTTAAATGTGATTGTCGAATGCATCGCAGTTCAACAGATGAGGCTCCAACTCAGCAAGTAATATTTGTTCAAACAATAATGTCAACCCCTCCACTATTGGCGCTCACTATTTGCATATAACGGCTGCATTAAACGTGTAGAACATTACCTCTAAACACTAAACCCTTTTCAAGAAGTATTTCGATGGTGCCACGAGACCACCATTTGTTTTCGCAGAAACGACTTCTGGAAGCTCAGTGGACATCAGTGTAGTGCAGTATTCATTGGGGGATGTGCCTGCATATACTTTCCGTGCCCCAAATACTGCTGTATATAGCACTACTGCACAGAGAACAAGCGAAAGGCTTGTGTGGAAGTCGACCCGCTGGGTGTTATAGTTATCATCATTAAGTACCTGCGACAGCGATGATGTTCTTAACGAGGCGAAAGCTGTTGGCGTTTCAACGAGGTTTTCATCACCTGGGGGGCAGAGATCAGTCACAATATCGCGAGAGGAGTTTCCAGTATTTGATGATGCAACTTCTGTTCTAATAAAAAGACGCTTGTAGGCAGCTGTAAATTCACAGGAAGGCTTTAGGAACTTGTAACTTGACAGGAACTTGGAAGGCCTTACTAGCGACATTTTAGCCCGTGTCTCGCGCCGAAGTATGCGCCATCATCGGTTGCCGGTTTATGGTGGAAATAGGGGGCACGCACGCGTAGGTACGCTTCATGCCGCTACCGATGAAATGCCGGTTGTGCTGGCGGAAGATTGAACGTCGAAATGACATGGCTCAATGCGCTTTGTCGGCTGTCCTTTAAATCGAGTGGGTCGGATCTGGGTTGATTTGATACGCAGACAGTAAGATGCCTACGCAGGGACAGGGAAACAGACAGCCGCGTGTTTGTACGCGAGCAAAGAGGTCAAGGGCTTTAGCGTTTTAAATCGTTGCGGGACGTATGCAAGCCTCTCGTTTGGAGGAACAAAAGTTAGACGTGAAGGAGCGTCGCCCCGAACAGAAGCGGGAATGGGCGTGAAAACAACGAAAAGCTCCTGCCGCCACCGTTACCGCCTAAAGTTACAGCTCTTTTCGTAGCGACGAATCCCTCCCGGATGAACAGCCACTTGCCCGCTTGGAACGCCGGCGTGACCTAACCTTACTTCTTCAGGTTCAGAGCCTTCTGAGGGACATTTTCGACCGCGTCTGTCACCTCTAAGACCGCGGACATGGCCGGTTGCCGTTTTATGCTTGCACAGATTTGTAGTGGAGTGGGAGGGGATAGGGAGACATGAACGCGCAGCTACAGGTTTGATACCCGTACTGATGGATGACGTCCGTTGTGCTGGCGCAAGGTTTAAACGCATAAGTTAAACGGCCCAATGGGACCTGTCCAGTGTCCGTACTGGTAGAACGAATTGGGTTGGTGTATTGCAGAAACAGTAAGATGCTTCCGATGCGGGAGGGACCCAGGCAGCTCCCCACGACTCAGGCAGCTCCCCCACGTCCGCAAGAACGAGGCCTGGGTACTTCGAAGGTTCATTGAGATAATTGGCTAGGAGGTGTGCTCCATCACCAATGACAAACAAACGTGTTTTGATTCGTGCACTCCGTGGACCGCGTACAGCTTCGCCGGTCATCCTTCTTCACAGAGTGGAAGGGAAATAACTTTTTTTGTTAGTCTTTCTATGCGTAGTATAAATACGCCAGTGAGATCCTACCGCTCGGCGAGGGTTTCTTCTATTTTCTCCTTTTCCTTTTGATGCCGTATATGAAACATCGTGCGCAAAGCGCTTCTTTCTGTTCATTTTCCTTGTAGATTTTTTTTATATTAGAACGCGCGGAAAATTGTTGGGGGTTTTATTCTTTCAGATGTACGCGCGCTATCAAACGCATGGAACGCTTTGAAACGCGTTAGCGAAGGGTTAGCGGCTGCGGACTGTTTCTTGCGGATGATATCCGGGAAGGTGCGCATTCTGTAAGCGCCAGCTGGGTGCGTGCTTTTCCAGCCTAGCCAAGTGGCAATGTCTTGCTAAAAAACTCTTATTTGAGCACACCGTCGAGCCCACAGAAAGTGTGCACTTCCCCCAATATGGAATAGCCAAGACTCAGCACAACGGACATAGAAAAAGACAAAATAACATCAGTGGCAGGCCGAGCAAACACATATAAAGTTTACAAATGGGACGAAATGCAGCGGCAGCTGGTGCATTGGCATCGGAAAGGACTAAAAGAAGCCAAACAAACAATAAAGAATTTATTGGTATGAGATTATTGCGCCGATGCTACACACGGTGATGAGGCGCAACCTTAGTAGTGGGCTCCGGATTAATTTTTGGCCACATGGGGATCTTTAACAGCGCCGAAATCACGAACACACGGACGTTTTTGCTTTTCGCCTCCATCAGAAAAGCGGCTGCCACAGCAGGGAACTGAACCCCCGTCCATGGGCTCGGCAGCAATAACAAATTCGGCTCGCGCGATCAGCGCACATGGGCAAATCGCTATCTGTAAAGCTGCTCGTGATAGACATTGTCATATTGTGTTCGAAGAGTTTAACCATTTGTGCGGAACAGCGACGTTTCGTTATCGGGTTGTTTCTAATGGCACCCACTCTAAGCGGAAAATCTTGTTATATGACAATCGGATCGTTTAAATTCTTACACATATTTCATGACAAAAAATGGCGCAGATTGCACTAGTGGTGCACGGCTCGAGAAACAGCAGAGCTGGGGGTCGACCTAGCTTATCCCAGCACTCACAGCGAATTCCAGGAGAGACGGAACAACTGGCCGGTAGCGGTGGAAAGCCGTTTTGGACGTCACTACAAAGCAAAGGTCGATAAAGTATGCACTATGTTTCATTTACTAACAAGCGTTGTCATCCCCTTCGTCATCGTCTTTCGGCGGCACAGCTGCGTAGGGCAAATCCTCTTGAAGCGTGCCCTCCCCTCGGTAGCCCTCCACATCTTCGTCAGCTGGTCTGGTGGCCACGGGTGCACTAGCAACCCAATCGAAGGCCTTTTATATGTCTAGGGATAGAATAGCGGGCAGTTGGGCTGAACTGGAAGTTGTGTTCACATCTTGTTTGAGGCGGAGAAAACATTTGACAAAAGTGCTTCGCTCGTCGTATTAGGGCCTTCTGGTAACCAGTGTAAAAGAATGTTATTGCTTCAAGATCGGCTTTGTAGGCGTTCATTTTTAGATGCGAACCTTGCTAAAAACTGCTTGAGTGAAGGAATCTCGGAATTTCATTTTTCGCACAAAGGTTTGGAATCGCTGGAGAGAATTGATGAAGCCGGGAGCGTTATGCGAGTTTCAAGTTCTTCAAAACATGAGTTAAAATTGTTCCTAATATTGGCAACATCACTTGCAATCTATTTTTGGCCTCCCAACACCTCTGCGAGCATGCCTGCCATCTCTGGAGTGGGGGTAGGATCAGATTTTGCAGAACTTAAGAGATCGATAGCTGCAGGTGAGCCGTTATTATGTTGGCGTTTCGATGAGGCACGTTCTGAAGGTCCAAGGTTCAACGCAACTTCCCCGCCCAAGAGAATGCAGGTGAAAAAGCAAAGTGCATTTAAACAAGCTTGCGCTGCTGAGCACGAGGTCGCGGGTTCGATTCCCGGCCGCGGCGGCCGCTTTTCTGATGGTGGCGAAAAGCAAAAACGCCCGTGTGTACGAGATTTCGGCGCACGATAAAGATCTCCAGGTGGTCAAAATTAATCCGGGGCCCTCCACTACGGCGCGCCTCATCGCCTGCGTTGCGTCGGCGCGTTAAACCCTACAATCAATCAATCAAATCAATTTAAAGAAGCAAAACTTTTGGGGCACAAGTAGAGCAGCCTAAATCGATAATCAGAGTGAATTAAGTACGCATCAGGTCACGTACGTGCCGCCAGAGCAAACGTAATCTGAGCAACATGCCGAAGCTGCTGCCGTTCCGCGACGCTTCTTTCTTCTGAAAATTTTGAAAAGTTCCCACTTGAGGTTACTCCTATGAAATGGTTCAAAGAGAGGCCTCGTGCTCTGCAGGATCCAACTTCACAATGCTTACCTTTGGCGTAGTGCCTATTTTACGGTGCATAATTTTTCGCATTCTGCTCGCTATTTTTCAGTTCTATACCTGTTTCTAATCAGTGTTCACTGTTGCTCGACGAAAGTATTTGAGAAACCGGTAAGTACAAACATCATTTGGTCGAAATTTAGCACTAAGAAACGGCTACATATAATGAACATATTTGGCATTATTATGACCCATATGAATTATCCCCCGACAGATTTATTTATGTAGAGCAGTGTTTTCAGTACCGATATTCATAATAAAAAGACCACAAATAATGTCGAACGTCACTCTTGCATAGAGTACGCTGCAGTTTATTCCATCCGATGGAATGGAAAAGTCGTGGTCTAAAACAGCAGTAAAGGCCGGTAATTAAACTTTCTACAGAAGATTTCAAAAATATTTAAGCATATTTCGCCTGGAAAAAAAAACATTTCTTAGATATTTCAATAAAAATAATCAGATATAATGTATTCGTTCCTTGCTCTGTCGCTTTATAAAAAGTAACGCACAACACGCTGGGTCTGCGAATACATCCTAGAACAAGCATTGGTACGGGTGAATGACATGACGCATCTTTCTATGAAACGTCACACAAATTGCTTATGAAAAACCTCAAACATAATTGTCTCGCTTCTATATATCTAAAAAAACTATCGGCTTTGGTGTGTTTATTCGTGGTTAGAAGGACTGACGTACTCCATTTGTGATGTCATATGAAACACATTTATGCATGGGCGCAATAAAAGGTTTAATAAAGCAACGAACAGCAATCAAGATACACCATTTCTGTGCATGATTTAAGGTAACAGTAACAACTGGCTGGAAAATGTTGAACACTAGTCTGTGCATCAGAGTATAAGGGGTATTTTTCGTTCTTTTGTTTGCAGGTCACCGAACCCGTTGATGTGTGTACTTTTCCAGACGGTTTCTGCACACGATATTATGCGGATAACTTTACACGATGCAAGGTAAGTTTTTCTTCCGAAAAATTATCCCATAACTCATAAACTGTACAGTGCACGAGTTCTTGCCCTAGCGCGCGTTGTTGTAGAGAAATATTTCCCTGAATTGACAAACTCGTAGAGAAAGGGCTTTTTGTGGGTCGTAGCAAGGTTCAGACGTACTGTCCAGCCATAACACCCGGATGCGTATTTGAGCAAGACTTCTTTTCTTTATTCAAAGAAAATAGAATTCACTCTTTCAAAGTAAGTGGAATAGTTGCCAACAATGTTTTTGGTAATGTAACTCACGCTTTGCCAGGGAGCTCAGTTATTTTTGTGACTCGAAATTTCACGTGTTTTAAAAACTCAAAGCGTTTCATAGCATGCGCTTTCTCTCGGCTGTAGCTAAAGGAAATGATCACTGCCCCATTGCGTAGGAGGCTCGTGCACATAGGTCGGCGTACTCACTCGCGAGTGTATTCATTTCTACTCATTTTTACTCAAACCCACGAGTGTGTACGAGGATGAGCGAGTACAGATGCAGACAAAAAAGGAAGTACGATTAGTGAGTAAGTACAGACCCAGACAAAAAAATGTGAGTACGATGACGATGAGGACAGGTGTGAGCACATGTACTCGCGAGCGCGTGTACTCATGAGTACTACTCGCTAGTACTGTAATCACAAGTGCATGCAGTCGTGAGTAGTACTCATGAGCACTGCATTCACGAGTACAAACGTCTGAGTTTGATTACGCCCTCAAGTGGCGACGTGCGTGCACGAGTCTCACGCATTTAGCGAAGTAAAATCAGATGTGTGCTGTCTCCATTCCCTCTTCTGCGGTGTTGCTGCTTTCGACAACCGCTCGTCAAAGGGTTGCTCCAGTGAAAGCCCAAGCAAGCATGAGGGGCTTCGCTGCACTTGGTTCAAATTATTCAAAGGAAGGGGCGCAGGAAGCTGTTTGTATATGCAACGCACGCTGAAGTCACTGTTTCTAGTTCTTCAGAATCGGTATAAGTGGAAAAGCTTTTGTCTGTTTCATTTAGAAAAAACTGGGGACAAAGAAATCAGTAGAACCTTGCTGGTACGGTCTGGAAGCGTTCTCTGGCTCTGGCTTAGACGAGTCCATAGAACTAGTGCTGCGCATGAATGCATGTGGCTGATTGCGAGAACAAATCAGTAGAAACACTTTTCAAAACGAGTAAATGTGAGTGCATATTGAGCCCGAGGGAGTACAGTTTGAGTACTAGTGGGAGTGAATACGGATTGAGCACGAGCACAATGAGTACAGACTAAGTACGTGTACTTGTGAGTACAGATGAATTGAGTACGCATGAGTACAGATTGAGTACGAGTACTCGTGAGTGCTTCCCATTGGGGCCCCTTCCCGCACTCCCGTTTGCAGAAGAAGGTATTCAGGACTAGAGACCGGAACTTTAGGGACGAAAAATCCAGGTTTTAGGAGCCTATAATAGGCACTGAGAAGTTCCATTTAGGTATACATAGGCACCAAATATTCTCGATTAGGCATATATAGGCTCAATTCATTTTTACTCCAGAAGCACACTTTAGCACAAATTTTTGACTTGCAGTGGAACTGCGCACAAATAACTGGCAGCGGGAAAGTAGTTTTATTTTCTTCCAGAAAATAAGCAGCACAAAAGTACGTATTTTGAACTATACGCGAAATTTACTACGGTGATTCAACACCAAAAGAAAAGATTGAAAGCCATGAAAAACCACACCAATTTTTAATGATTTGCTGCTTGAAGTTGTACCCCCTTTCAGTCAAAAATTGTGTGCGAAAAAACAATGTTCAACGTCCAATGATGTTGGCGGAGTTTTATTTTCTTACAGAAAATAAGCAGCACAAAAGTACGTATTTTGAACTTTACGCGAAATTTACGGTGATTCAACACCAAATGAAAAGATTGAAAGCCATCGAAAACCACACCAATTTTAATGATTTGCTGCTTGAAGTTGTACCCCATTTGAGTCGAAAATTGTGTGCGAAAAAACAACGTTCAACGTCCAATGATGTCGGCGGATCATTGTTGTACTTTGGAAAGCTCCGTGATCTAATTCTATTGAGAATTTCACAATTTTCGGCTGCTCAGAACATTCGGAGGTTATTTAAGCACGTGGAATTCAGAAATTCTATTTCAGCCAAATTTAATCAACCGGTCCTTCGGGGATGAAATCCGATCTGTGGCAGGCAGTGGCAGGCAGTGGCGCCAACTCTCTCTGCTGCTGAAATGTTTTCAGCTAAGAGTGTGAAATAAGCACACGAATGTTCCCTGTCACGTTGAACTGTAGCCTACGGCGAATACTTTTGGCTGCGACACTTTTCTCCATTGCAAAGCTATTGATAGAAAACCGGAGTGTTTTTGGTGTAGTTTTCTGCCCCCAGCCGAGTTCCTGAAGGTGTACAACGAGCTCTGGTGGAAGAGGCACAATCGGCATCTGTCCCTTGAAGACATACGTGTGCGTCGAACAAAGATCTTTACTGCAACTTATTATTCATTGACTGAGCAGAGCGACCTCCTAAGCTCTTCACAACACCGATTAATTCCCATGGATAGTACAGGATGTGCAATAATTCTGTACCAAATTACTCAGCTATTCTGTTCTGCAGAAGCGGATGACTAGCGAAGCTGCCGGAATAGCACCATTCAGTGACTATGTACTATACACGGATTATCAATATTAGACAGCGCGCAAGATTCTTCTGAACTAATTCCCGCAATACTAGGTTTCCAAATGCCCTTAAAGTTTACCTGGCTGCGACAGATGACGGGTATCACTAGACTACTTGTAAAGTGCTCAGATCTCCATTCCTAAGCTCCGTTTCTCGTTCCTTCTTCGTGGTACGCGTACTGCATCTTGCCAGCCGGTGGTGCACCCATTATCGGCGACTCACAGAGCATATGTGTTCGTGGCATCACCTTAAAACTTCGGTGTCTCAAATTTTCACGTGCTTTCCCCCACCCAGCCGGCGTCTTTGAGCTTGAGCGGCATGTACGCGGCTGTGTCGCGTTCATTTTTTGTTTGCGGTCTTTTTATTGTGTTAGCTTTAGATAGGGCGCGTGGGCAGAAGTTTTCCCTGTTGGTCTGTGGACACAGCATGCCAGAAGGACATAGAACAAAAGAGTTCGCGTGGACCGGGGTGTCGTCGTTGAGCTTAGCTCCGGTGTCGCTACGCACGGGTTTCTGGCTGCTCGGCCGAGGTGGCAAGTTCCATGTGGTGGTGGCTGGGGCCCGGTTTGGGCTTTTTGCATTTTTGGCACGGCTCGTGGATTTTTCTCGCAAACGGCGTGAACAAACACCCCGTTGCGGAATGCTGAAGCGAGAACAGTCCCTGTAGACCATCGATTCAAAAAATTCAAAAAGAGGCATACATAACACAAAAAACGCATTTTTAGGTTCTAAAAAGCCCATACGGTCAACATAGGCATTGAAAAGCCCATATAGTCGAAATAGGCACTATAGGCACAATAAACTATTGCTTAAAATGCTCCTCTTCCGTTAGTTCGTGCTTATAGGTTAAATAGGCTTGATACGGTCTGAAAAGAAATAGGCATTTTGCCTAAAGTTCCGGTCTCCATTCATGACGCGTTAATTATTCCGTTCTTCGAACTCTAATAATAGGCCCCCTTTGTTATTTCTACAACCCAGACCATACTTTCCAACTGCCTTGTCTCCAGCCTGCTTCTTGCCTTCTTTGGCATTGAAGTCTCCCATAACTATGGCATACTGTGTTTTTCTTCAGCCATTGCCGATTCCACATCTTCATAGAAGCGTTTAACTGAAGAAGAAAGTGTATGATAGCTGCATTTTACCGGCATACACACACGGGGCTGAAAATTTTGGAGGCTCACTAAAAGGGTCCAACTTATTTTGAGGACAACCCAGCGAGCAATGGAACGGGAGATGATAGGTTTAACACTAGAGAGTTTTAGCACTCCGTATGTTCCGTGTTGTAAGTGGTTACCGTGTTGACTGGGACCCGACCGCGCCTGCGTGCGCGGAAGGTCGAGGAGGAAGGGCGTGGAGGCGCACCCTACCTTGGCGAATGCACAGGCGTGGCGAGGCCGGCCCGTGGACCTAATCCCCCCCCCCCCACCCGCGACGAATGCGCAAGTACCCAGACGGGTCCCGGTCAACACGGTAACCACGTACAACACGGAACATGCGGAATGCTAAAACTCTCTATTAATGGACAAGAAGAGGGGGTAGTAGGTCAGGGAACAAATGGGTGTTAAGGACATATTAGTAGAAATTAAGAAGAAGAAATGGGCAAGTGGCAACAGAAAGTTAGTTGGGCCGATGAGATCAAGAAGGTTGCGGGGGTAAACTGGTTGCATTTAGCACAGAACCGGGATAATTGTAGGCCCATGGCAGAGGCCTTTGCCCGGCAGAGGGCGTAGATAGGCTGATGATGATAGTGATGACTCGTGAGTGCCGATTAAGTACGAATGAGTACAGATTGAGTATGAGTGACTCTTGAGGACTAATGAGCGTGAGTACAATTACCAATGAGTATGCGACGAGTGAGCATGAGTGCTTTTGAGTACATACGAGTTTTTTGGGTCTGAGTTTGAGAGAGCACAGCGTAAAGGAAAAAAATTGTGACTGCGTTTCAGTGAGTTCTTTCTGTTTCGCCGACTTATGCTTGTGCAATTCGTAGGGGAGTGTTGGGTAAGTCCGCTTGCGATGTGCCATATCGCCTGCGGTGTATATGCATGAAATTTACATTATCCAAGAATGTGTCGGCAGCTGCGAGTATGGTAATCAGTACATAATAGTGGCAACAAAACCATTGCGACCGCCTTGAATTAACTAGGCGACAATGAATTTGCAGTTTTGCTGGCCATCCAAATTCGTAGGGCAGAGGTGCATTCCATTTTTTTTCCGTCTCTTCGTTTCTTGTTGTCGTATTTGAGAATGGGAACATCTATGTTTTGCCAGCATTTGAGTCTGTTTTGACGCTGTCCAAAAGGCTCAAAGAAAGTAAATCTTATAGATTTTGTGTATACCATAGCATAATTATGATTAAATTTTAGAGTACGGAAACTTGATAACCAGGGAGAAGTTTGTAGTCGTTGGAAACAGTTAAACCAAGCTCGGTATTCTCACCTAGAGCACGAATCACAAGACGAAACACAGACGCTGCCCGGCGTAGTCGGTTCGGTGCGAATTCTTAGTTACTTGGATGCGACCAGCGCCGGCTCGTAAAGTTTTCTGATGGCACGCGCCCTTATATTTCCCCCTTTACCTTCCTTTCCGCAACCACTGTCCCTTTCAGTTTTACTCTGCAACCGCAGAATGCGATGGTCTGCCCTTTCCTGAGCTTGAAGGTCAGATTGTCGGAACGAGACATTTTCTGGTTTTTACACCAAAGCTGTACACCTCTACTTCCCAACGGTATCATCACCGTGGGCAAAAACGATCTTCGTGGGCAAAAGCGCCAAGGTTTAAGACGCCAAGCGCATGCGTCAGGTTAATTAGGCATACAGCATAGCACTCAGAATTTACTTAAGGAAACCGCAAAACATTAATCTAAACCGCATCATGGATGAAAAGACGCCTTTGAACGATGAGACCCCGCCCTCCCCATGTGTTCCTAGTAAAGATTATGTTCGCAGATTAGCTTTGACAGCTACGCAGGGCTACTGTCACTAAACAGAGCAGTTAATAGAGTACAAGACGCCGACAGCATGCGTCCGGCTAGGCAGGACCCAGTATTTGCCGCCAGAGAAGCCGGGCGTAGTGTCAGTAGGTGAGGTTTTAGGTCACGTTCAGACTGTTGTCGCAACTGTCGTAATATATTTAAATAATCACGTTATTTGACGTCTCAGCCAACCGAACTGCCTGGAACGCCGTTTTTTACCTCCATAGCTCACGATATGGCTGTTACGTCGGAAGTCTGAACACAATATTATAGTACCGCCACTGAGGCGCGCAAGTAAACAACGGCGGTCGTTTTGTCCTTCATCAGTGTTGCGAGATTGCCGCATCTATGGCCTCGCCGTTAACTTCGACCCGGCCATTTGTTAACAACAGTGCCGAAGATGAAGCGGAACGGCATCTCTAGACACCATTCTGCTGCTTATTTGGCGAAAGTAACAATGAAAAAAATTTGTCGGACAGAATTTTTCAGAACAAACAATATGAAGTACAGAGAAATCAAATATTCAGAAAAATCATCTGACAAAATTAAAAATGTGCATGTTATAAATTTCGCTCCAAAATTGTTACCTAAACGGAAAACTCCCGCAAAAGTAACATGGTCTAGAACTGCGCTAGTTGGTATACATTCATTGTGATTGATCAGCGCAAACTTAACGGGACGAGAGGACACTACACGAGCGCTTGCTAACACCTGAAGTGTTATTGAAAATCGGTTAAACATATAAGGAGTTTTGCCTGCCCACTAACCACGGACGTGACGTAGACCACACGCCCAACACACTCCTCCAGTTCCCCCCACCCCCCCCCCCATACACACAGAAAACTGAAGCTCGAATGCTCTAAAGGTAAGCAACTTGACTATACAGCAAGGACAGCGAGCGCAAAGTATGGCACGTATCACAATTCTTTTTTATCACGAACGTTCCTGAACGCTCCCTCACGCACGCGTCCCTGTGTTCAAACAGAAAACTTGCACGTTTGAACTAGGGGTGGTAACCACGCTTAGAGCAATGAGCCGAAAGTTGGCACGTGGGCGCGCGCTTTAACGCATTGCGATGTTCACGCACTCGCACATTGATGCACCGCCACATCTGCCCAATGTATATTTTAACGCACGACAGAGGGATGCAGTACACAACGTTGCTTTTGCACCAACACACTGGGACTGGTGTTGTTCTGGTGTTTGCGATCCGCCCCTTTTTTGTCTAACTTCCTGTCGTGCGGTACAAAACTTTTTCTAACCTAGTCGTCGCCAAAAAAACTGCGTGCACGGTTAACCTGCCAACGGCCTTTTTAAACAATTGTGAAAGTGCGTGCACATTCGTAATAACCGCAAAACGCCAAAGTTAGTCTTCTGCCTGCCTTGAACTTCGAGAATTCTTTAATATTGAGAAAACCTTCTTAGCCGCAGAAACGAGGGCGTGATCTGGGAAACCTGCCTGCTTTAGTCTGATAACTGGGCTGGCGAAACTGGCACTTATAATGTGAACTCGGGCCTTCGTTACAGACGAATGCAGGATTTTGACGGCTATTCCTAAAATTACCACCTTCGGGGGGCAAGAACAAAAACTAACGCGAGGCTTTCTTGGCCTTGGCGAGTAGGTACAACGCACGTACTTATCCTGGAATAAGAATGACAGATCCAAAAATTGAATAACGCCTTCACTGAGAACTTCCGTGGTGAAACCCAACCCGTACCCAGTCTCCTCAAACGCACAAAGCATGATAATCTTTTTTGCTTGAAGTTACTTGAAGCTTGAAGATTTTTGCTCGAATTTTCGATTGAAGGTAGATTGAAAAAGTTTGCAGCTTTTTATAGCCTTTTCCTGTGTTCAGTAACAATTTTCCGGGGGCTATGAATATCGTTCTTGACATAATACGTCGTTCTCGACCCCATGAACATCATACCGCACGTCTGAGAAGCCGAACTAGACAGATACAACCATGCCAGGGAGGCTCTTTGGGACACAAACAACATTCCCTCACCAGAGATGGATTGGGCAGTCCTGGTGTAATAGTTGGCCCAAAACGCCCGTGATTATCCAACCCAACTCTCGGCCCTCAGTTCCCAGCACCTGTAGAGCACCTGATTACGGCGGCAGAGAGGCCAGCGATACAGCAGAGGGTGCTAAGAATCTCTGGATGTGGACAGGCCTCCTCTGGAAGTTGAACTTGACAATGTTCAACGCGCGAACTCTGTGTAGGGAAGAAAGCCTAGCTTGACAATTAGAACAGCTATCTTACATGAAGTTGGATATCGTAGCGCTACGTGGGGTTAAAAGAACAGGCCAAGGTTTTATGCAATTGAGTAGCGGGCATATTCCGCGCCTTCGAAGGCCCAGAAAAAACAAAAAGCACGGGGGTGGGGGAAGCGGGGGGGGGGAGTTTTGATTCACAGGTTCACAGGGAGATTGGAGGGAGCGTAGATGGATTCTCCTGTATAAATGACAGGGTACGAGCTTTTGCGATCAAGCTTAACAAGCGATACACGTTAAACATGGTACAAACCTGCGCACCAAAAGCTTAACATCTACGTTAAGCTCTTAAGATGTAAGACACGATGGTGGTACTTTGACGAACAGAGTTGGTGAGGGTACTATCTATGATTCGCGAGCACTGCAGGCCAGCGAAGAACGACTACAAGCAAGGGTTTTTAATAGCCCTGGCACAGGAGAGACAGAGGCCATCTACGCTTGCGTGGCTTAAGATGTGGGCTTGAAAGATAGTGGCTGCCGATTGTTGGTCAGTCTGAGCGAGAAGGTGGTGGTGTCAGTGTTTCAAAGTATTATTTTGCAATCTCTTTGCCGCACTGAACGCTTTTGCTTTTTGTCTAAGAGGGAATCAGAGAGGGAAGATATTTGTTGAGGACACAAATCATGCACCCGTCCGTCTAATGACGACGATGGTTGAATGCGAAGCTGTCTCTCTACAGATTCTTTGGTTGTTGTCTGAGTTCGGACTGAGTTTCGACCATGTTGAATTTTTCTTTTGTTTTGTGCCGGGAAGCGGCCTTTTTCAGGGATGTTTTGCAACGAACTGTTAAAAATGACACGGACATTACCCCTTATACAATTCGGTTCTTGCCTTTTGAAGATGCCACTGGAGTGCCCTACGATATATTTGTTGTGATGTGATCGTATAGCTTGTGGAAGTGCCGCACGACTGACAGGCACGCGCAACCCCCTCACCTAACGAAGTCTATTGGCGGTGAGATCTTTGAGTGGCGCCCCCTGGCCCTGACGTCGGCTTAGGGATTCGCGCCGCTGTCGTCTGCTACACTCCGCTTGTGAGGGGCAGCAGTGTCTGGGCTAGAAATCGCCCGCTTCGTTGCTGTAATGCGTTAAAAAGCGTATTTCTAGCGATTCAGTTATTTTGCCAGCTTCTGACGCATCTGAATAATTTGAAGCTGTATCCCCCACAAGTTTGCAACACACGAAGAGATAGAAAACAACTTTCTTCAAAGTATCGGTTAGAAGATCGTGTGTAACTCGTCCTTTCTTGCTTATTCG
Organism: Haemaphysalis longicornis; assembly: GCA_013339765.2. NCBI lineage: Eukaryota > Metazoa > Arthropoda > Arachnida > Ixodida > Ixodidae > Haemaphysalis > Haemaphysalis longicornis. Next base: position 40,308,588 of record CM023458.1, read on the forward strand.
CGAGGATCAGCGATCAAAGCTTCTCGATAAGTATTCAAAATGCGTAGGCTTCCCTGCAGTATTTTTGAGATGCTCCTAGCCTTCATAGGAGCATCTCAAAAATACTGCAGTCTAATACTACGTACCAAGCAGCGGCCTCTACACGCTCATCGCACAGCAGGAAATAAAGCGGCTTTCTTCTGTTTCTTTCGTTGTTGTCTTGTATCGGATTAATGTTTCTTGCTTTTTTTTCTGCCCAACGCATTAATTTTTCTGCGCCGTCACCAACTTCTTATTAGGAGGTTTCGGGATGTTTGGGAGCCTCACAAAGGTCGTGTGGATATTTCCTTCATTTTGTATGCCATACATTCCCTTCTTCAAAAATTGGCTTTCATTACGGCTGCGTGCAAGAAGGTGCATATCCGCAGCGTGCTTTGTTTAATCACATGCAAATACAATAAGAAGGTTTGTGCTACGCCACCGCGATCGCGCCCTAAACAACGTGGTCCACAGTACTCGAAGGCGGCTTTTGTGCTCCGAATTTCTATCGTAATTATATCGTTATCATAACGAACTGACTCTCAACTCGAACAATGATGACATGATTACGGTGTTGAAGGCATGATATTCTCGCTGACTAACGTAATAAATAGTATACCTGCATATATTACAAGACTCGAAACCGAAGAAGAATTCCAAGTAGCTCTTTATTGCTTTTCAACCCTTCCAGGCGCGAAGAACAAATCCTATTCTACTCGGGATGGCGTTCTATGATTTGAAGAAAATTACTTTTACTCTCTTGTCCTGGACTGAGGACCCGGCCCACTAACCAGAATGATTTAATTGTTAAACAAAGTTTTCCCCTCCTCCCCCTTACTCCTCCTCCTCCTCTTGAGTGCAGTTTTCCTATATCGGATATCCGAATATCGGGAAGATATGGCTGTGCAAAATGTTCCGAAATATCCCTCCAGGTCTTTACAAACATATATGTGTTACTATAAATTTAACGAAGACGTGACTCCTTTTGCTCAATAAACCTCCATACTGGTTAAATGCCTGGTATAGAATCAGCACGCGCGTATATACACACTCGGTTATTTGGAACTCAACCTACAGTTTTTGCAGTCTATAGTGCATGTCGGCAAACATTCATGCCTTGACAACGTACAGTGATGTGACAAAACGCGTTCGGCAAGGTTGCAAAAACTGTTTTACCTTACATATGATTACCGGGAATCGTGAAGCCTTCTGCCAAAGCCGACAGCCCTGAAGGCCTGGAATGTGTTTTGGTCTTCCATTTTCGCTGTTGTCGGTTATTAGCAGCTGACTGTTCCTTTTGTTCGAATGCTTACATGAGAAGCTGACGCATAGCTCCGACTCTTCGCGCTCCGCACAGGACCGGCTTCGCAAGGAATGGGGTGGCGCCGGCATTGTTTCTCCCGTAGCGGTATCCAAAACTATACTTTAATTGACACCATGAGCTAGTGTATGCGATTTTACGCCTATTATTATGATAAAAAGTTACCCACACGCCAATTCTGGTGCGGACAAGCATCAGACGTTGACCGAGCGCAAAGAAACAGCAGGGAGAGCGATCCTGAGTGAAGCAGACGACAAATGCGAGAATCCCTAAGCTGACGTCACGGAGGCCCGCTTCGCAGCGCCGCCTGTGTTCGCGCTCACCGCCAATTTTTCGGGAGCAGGCTGCGTTGGTGCGGAGCAGTTACGCGACTCGAAGTGACCCACCAGAATGGCTGCATCTGTTGGACGGGTGCGTCTGCTTGCCGGAGTTTTGACCGACGACTTATTTTCGCTGCAGTGATGTGCATCTTCTTGGATGACTTAGAGCTTTTGTAAGCTGTAATAAGTGCTGTTTTCCATGCAGTAGCGAAAAAACGGAGAATCGGATGGACACTTTCTGCATAACGCGAGGGACCCCGGTTCGATTCCAGCCACTGAAGCATTGAAGAAATGGCGTTTCTTCACATGCCAGCCGTGACGTGTGGGGTGCATGCGGGAGTGTGAATCAACCGACTGTTATCTGGATTCGTGCTGGACGACAGGCGCCGGCCTGTGACACTCACCTGGCGCTTATGCGGGCCGAATGTACCTCACTAAGATCACGTTCGAAGCATTTACACTCTCGTAAATACACCGCAATTGCGAACAGAGTGACTGCTCCACATAAATTTGTATCTCCAATCTATACAAACGGAAAATATCTGTCTCGGACGTGCTGCAAAAGCAACGGTGACAGTGGTGAGCGGGCCAGGGGCTCCCGCGACTGCTTTTGAAACGGGCCGCTAGAGGGATTTCAGTGGCGCCCCTACAACAGGCAGCACTCGAGGCGTATACGTGTTCTGCACCGGATTTCTTCCTCGTGGTTGGGATCAGCACAGATCACTTGATTGCCGTAGATATCATCTTCTAGTTTTTCTATCGTTTCGTTACTCATGATGAACAGGGGGCGCTTTAAGGATGTTTATTCATTATTTCTTTCGATTTATTCAAATTTACTTTTAGCCCCACGCCACTGGTTTTTTTCCGGCTGTAACAGATGTTCTGCAGGCGGGCTTAGCAAGAATATGCCTTATTAAAACCCTAAATAGCTCACATATTCTCCGTTTATCCGCTATCCTGTGTTTCCCCAGTCAACCTTTTATAATACCCCCTCCACACAAGCTGTGAAGAGTTTTGGCGATATGGAATCACTCAGCCGTAAGCTTTCGGATATGGAATTTCATGCTGGGCTTGAGAAGGATTGTACTGCCCATACACCCTTAATATATGTCATCTAGGAGTATTGTGTCGGTCCCCTCTATCCTCTCACCTTTCAATGTTTCCAACACTACTGCGATGCTCACTGAGTCAAAAGCTTTTTTTATGGTTTATAGAGACATGTAAAGGGTTTATTATACTATCCGTAATTTACTATCACTTCAATTACCGCATGAATTTGATGTATTGTTGGGTATACCTTCCTAAACCAAGCCTGCGCCCTTTTTTGATGGAAATCTAGGCTGTTACTTATTCGGTGAACTATTACTTTGGTAAATGGCCTGTATGAAACTGAGAGTAGGCTGATGGGTCTGTAGCGCTTAAGGTTATTGGTGCTCCCCTTTTTGTGAATCCGATTTTTTGGTATTTTCAAGGCTATGGACCCTTTTAGAGTCGCTGAGCGTTTTGTTGAACCTCTTCCTCCCATTTCAATAGGAACACGGTTGCCAAATAACTTTTGAAACTCTATAGGCAGAGTCAATAGAAACTTAAAACGAAATCATAAAGTTCTTTCGACAAAACTCAATAAACCTTCAAAACCAAGGCGATAAAAATTTTTGTAAAGGTCGATAACACCCAGTCGATAACGCCTGGCGAGCCATTGAGATCGTAAAACTGAGGAAGCGGGACCACAACCATTGACAAAGGCAGGCTCTGAATGAATAGTGTAATATTTCCAGCTAAATCAAAGTGTAATCAAGTCACAGCAAGACGCAATCAATCTAATACAAGCATTACCTTTTCATAAGCAGGATTAGCTGAGCTAAGCCGCAGCCATTCCTTTTTGTTGGCATGCACCGTCACTTTTCCCCTATCCCCTATCCGCACTCGCACTCCCTTTCGCACTTTCTCTCCGCAACCACACAAGGCCCTGGCTTAGCTTGGGCTGAGTTTGACGGTCAGATGGGCGGAACAAGGTGTTTTCTGAGTTTTTGCCTGAGAGAGAGCTCTCACTCTAAAATGTGAGGCTGGTAAATTCATTTCACGGTGGTTCGCCGATCATTGTGAAGCCGCGCCTCCATTTCATGATATTCAATCAAGGCAGTCGTTCTAGGCCGTCCTAAATCTTAAAACTTTGTTCAGTCTGTCATTCTGCCCGGCTATCTGTCCCTGGGTTGAGCCAGTAAGCCTAAAGTGGAATCCTAAAATCTACACGTATCAAACGCAGGCGAAACCGTTCATTACTGCTGAAATGCTTGGAATTGGTAATACATGTTCACTTTATGCAACGCGCTATAAACTTCAGATGCACCTGGAGCAAGATATTGAAACATAACCAACAAAAGCAACGTCGTTTATTATTAAGTACACGTTATAAAGGGTATTAATAAAGCAATTTAAAAGAAAACAACAGGTGAAAACTTAGTCACGCTTTGCGCACAGCCACCAAGTGGCGCGGTAGCTTTCCAAGTGTTATAATACTGAATCGAGTCAGAAAATCGGCATTGCCTTAACCAATGCAGGATCGAGAGTGGAGGAAAAGTAATGATGTGTGGGAGGGCGAAAAAGAAAAGCGTGTTAGCGGAGAGGACAATCGCCTTTTGACGACACATGCAGAGGAGCAAGCAGATACTCCCGAATCGTGTGACTTCCATTCCTACTTTCTAAAATAACTAAAAATAAAAAATGACTTCCATTCCTAACAAGCTAAAAATAAGCATGTCCAAGGCCATTCATACATCCACATGTTCTACCCCAGCGGTGGAATATTTCCAGTGGTACTGAATATGGGGCACGTAAGAATAGGTTCAGAATGACTACAAACATTTACAGCAGACGCTGCTGCTAGTTTAACGTGTGCTAGTTTAAGGTGTGCCAGTTAATGACTATTTGTTAAGCGAAACGCATCTCGGCGTATTTGTAGTGAGCAAAAACTGAACTTGTAAAGTGGCTTTTTTAACGCCTGTTTTACTAAGCTGGGTACGTGCTACCAGCACGAGGACGGAACACAAAAGGAAGAAAATCACGGGAGGAGCGTCGGTCCTGTGGTTTTCTCCCTCTTGTGTTCCGTCCTTGCGATAGTACAATGTACCGAGTAATATCAAACTAACCAGCCTAACTTTGCGTCCTTAATTCGTAGTTTCACTAAGCGATGAAGAAAACTTTATGTGGAGCCATGCTGTTACCCACAATGCCCAAAATTGCAAATTAACCTCAAATGCGTCAATACCTATAAGAAACTGCTATAGCGTAAATGTAGATCATAATTTTGAGCAAAATGAGCTTATTCAGTTTTGTTTCTTTTAGACGCGAGATGGAAAGCCTGGAGTATGCTGCGATGGCCACTGCGGTAATTTCTGTACAGTCTTAAAATGGACACTAGATGAGAATCTCAGCAAATGAACGCTCCTTCATGTGGCAGTGTGTACAAGAAGCAATAAAAGTGCTGGTGGCATTTTTACCTTGCAATAAAGCAATACTTTCAACATTGTAAATAATTTTCGAGCACAAAAATACGGGGCGTTTATTCTATTAAATTAGAGATAAAAAAGACAAACAGGAAGATATTTGTTCTACTTACCTTCTCCGTGGGTGTATGTTCAGAGCTACTTTTGGGAAATCCCAAAATTCTTTTCTTTTCTCTGGATTTTACGCGTACAAGTTTGGGGCTGTCGTTAGGTGAGGTGAACCTTGTTACAGACCACAGCCACAATTGTACTGCGATTGGATTTGTTGAAGACCTTTGTTCTATATGGGAACGTTTGCGACAGATTTTAATAAAAATTTCCGGGGCTTAATAAAAATATTTCAAGACTCCCACCACCCAGCTGCATGAAATACCAGTTAGAATAATGTTATTCTGCAATATTTATTAAAGTATTTATGTACGCAGGGGCAGCAGGAAGCTTTGTGCTAGCCCTGAAATAAAATTAAAAACAACATTCCAAACACCCAATAATTTGCATGCACAACACACTAAAAGACGAACCAAATTGTCCAGGTACAACACAACACAAAGTCATGATGGGAAATTATCAGAACAAGCCGTCGCTGAAGATACAAAGAATGCACATCTTGCGATTCAAAGTAGAATATATCATATGCAACAATGTGAATAAATTATTACGGTCAAAAAGGGACAGTTGTTGGGAGATTTATGAAATGCACCTACATCCTGTTTCATTGAAGAAAACGAGGAAGAAATGTTGCTGTGCAGCCGTCTTAGAACCAAAGAGAGTAAGGTGTTCAAAATATCTACAATTAACACTGCAGAATAGTAAGTGCAAGTAACCTGTAGCCCACGCGAGGGGTAGCGCCGGAAATAATAGCTGAAGACCTGGAACGGGCACATTTTTTCTGATTTTAAGAGAAACGTTTGGCTGGACCAGACAGTAACGATCAGCACAAGTTAAGGTTCCTTATATTAGTTAAAATGAGTACATGGTCAGCTCTATCCCCCCCCCCCCCCCCCCCCCGTGTGTAGACACGGAAGCGTTTTTGAGTACAGCAGTCCTGAGACCAAAGTGTGAGTGAAGGCATAAGCGAGGCGAAGATGAGCAAACACTTATTTATCATCCCATCAGTAGCCGCGCTGGTATTACAAGAACCATTTTACAGAACCGGGGTGTACGCCAGGATTGGCGGCATCGATTAGAGGACCGTTTCGTTAGAAATCTAGGCCTAAAAAGAATTTAAGCTATTCGCGTCATCTCTAATAGGTACGCAGATTTGGTAAAGAGACGAGACCGCGCAACCTCTTTGAAATATCAACATCTAAAATATAAGAAGCCTCAGGTGCTTTGCAACTTTAACAGGATACACTGCCTTAAAATCCCGCTATACTATCATACGTAGCATTTACACGGCTACATTTGTTTCGCGCGTGGACGTCACGTTAGCGAAGTGCACGATTAATATTTAGTAGCAAGGTTGGCTTTAGGCCGCAAAGGAACAGGAGGAACAAAAGTAGAGGTATCAAAAGGCCCTCTCAGGAAGACGGCACTGACAAATCTCTTTAATATGTTCGAATTATCTCTGTGAATTTTTCTAGAAATTAGGTTTTTGTTTGCCAGACCACAACTTATTAATACGTAGGCGTCATCGTCAGTATTATAATCATAATCATCATCATCAACAACAACCGCCTATTTAGGTCTACTGCAGGATGAAGGACTCTCCCGTTAACCCTCACTTGCTCCTGTCCGGCGCGGCCACAGCTCATTCTTTGCCTCCAAATTTGCTTATTTCGTCTCTCCATCGAGGTAATCGCACTCCCCCTCTTCTAATCCCTTCTCGTAATACCCATTATGTTACCCTCCAGGTCCACCTCTTGTCGGTTCGTCTCACTACTGGCCGGCCCGAGTTTTCTCTCGGATCCACGATGCTGGTTTCCCGTCCCTAAGTACTACTCCTATCATTCGCTCCAAAGTCCCGCTCGTCGACCTATTTGCTTTCCAGTTGTTCCGTAAGGCGTGGTTTCTGCTCCTTACGTCATCACCGGCAGCGCGCATTGGGTGTATACTATTCTTTTTGGAATAGGGGGCGCTTCCCCTTGATTATTGATGAGTTTTTGCCGTATGCAGTCCAGCCCATTCCTATTCCATGCCGAATTTCTTTCTCGCGGTTGGGATCAGCACTGAACATCTGCACGATAGTTTTATTCTATTTATTCGAGCGTTTCTTAACCTATGCTGAAGAGGGAGCATTCTATATATGTTTATTTACCATTACTTCAAATTTATTTATATTTTTAGCACCACGGCGAGGCTTTTTTATTGTTGTTCAATGCTTTTGTGCAATTCAACAGATTCACTGAGCAAACCTATGTTGTCTGAAATACTTAATTGGTTCAAGTACTCCCCGATTGACCGCAACCTTGCGTTTTCCCAGTCAGGCTCCCTGAATACCGCTTACCGCCAAGCTGTGAACATATTTTGGAGAGGTCGTATCTTCCTTTCGCACTCCCTTTCGGATCGGAAGCATTTCGCTTTGCTCATGAAGGATATCCTGCCCGTACATCCCTCATATACGTCGTCTACGAATCTTATGTACTACGTCTCTTTTATTCCTTGGTACTTAAACGCTTTCAATATTGCTGCTGTGTCTATTGAATCAAACCCGTTTTCGTAGTCTATAAATGCCATGTAAAAAGGTTTAGGGTACTCTGCAAATTATTTTATTCCTTGATGGACCACATGGATGTTATCCTTTCCCAAAGCCAGCCTTCTCGGCAATCAAGGCTGTCATCTATGTGGTGGACTATTACTTTGGTGAAGAACTTGCATAAACTCAGGGTAGCATGACGGGTCCGTAATTATTCAGGAATTTGGTATCTCCCTTTTTGTGAGTCACGATTATGTTGGTATTTTTTCATGCTATGGGCACTTTTAAATTCCTTGTGCATTTTCGCCATAGTGCAGCAAGCTTTTCCCGTTCTACTTTACCTCCTTGATTAGGCCGTCATCACCTTGCAGCTTTACCTGTTTTCACTTCCTTCAGAGACTTTGCTACTTCCTCTTTAGTTACTAGTATGCCATTCGAAGCTAAGCTTGTACGCTCACTAGCTTATTTCGGTCTAACGCCGCTGGCATATAGCCTCGTATGGAATCGTTCTGCTACATTGATTACCTCGTGCATGGTGTGCGTAATGTTACCTTGCTTGTCTGTGACTGCCTACATTCTAACTTTGCCAATATCGAGTTTCGTCTTAATTCATGTTCATTTTCTCAGTTAGCTTTTAAATGCGGAGCATTTCTTAGGCTCGCGATGTCACTCGTCGATGTTGTCGGCGCGTCCCCACGCTCCTTCCGCAGGTGCGTGTCTCTCCCCCGTACCCTCCTCGCTCTCAGCAACAGCTGCGGCGGTGCGGAAGGAGCGCGTCTGCGCGCGCATGCGTCGTAGCTGCCCCGTGCGCCTCGTCGCTCTCAACAGCAGCTGGGGCGGTGCGGGAGGAACGCGTCTGCGCGCGCATGCGCAGTAGTTATCACGTGCGCTCCGTCGCGCTCAGCAGCAACTGCGGCAGGTGTATACGTGATAGTGGCGTGCTAGCGGCGTGCCAGCTGCGTGACAGCTGCGTGATAACAGCGCGGTGGGGGGTGTGGAAAGGGCGCGCGCTTGTATACGGAAGTGTGCGCATGCCCGTCTCTCCCCCATACTCCTCTCCCGTGACAGCGTGCGCAGTGTATATAAGCGGCGGAGCGGCCGCTCGGAATTCAGTCACCTGCGCTCAAATATAATAATGATCACAATACCCTCACCTGTCCTTCCTGTGTGCCAAAATCAACAATAAGAATAATAAAGACGAAACCCGCCCCACATCCAAACGGTAACCACAAACTACCCAATTACGCAACGTTCGCGCAATGCAATCGCCCCTATGCGACGCATTTACTCGTGTTCCCCCCGTGGGAAGATGCGGGCTGGCGGGCTTTTTTTTATTTTGTTTTCTACATGCTGCTTCTCCCGCAGCTGTTCCTGATTCTTTAATTGACTTCGTTAGGTTGTTATTTAGCCGCTCAGCACTATTCTAGTTTTCCCGTTAAAAAACACGAATTTCTTTTGAAGGGTTATTTTAACCCCTGCGTCCTATGTCTGATTGAGTTCATGCTAATTTTCACCAGTTTGCTTTGCTTTCTTTTCAGTTTTAGCCTCACTTTGCATCTATACCATTCTATGATCCCTGCTCTCAATCTTGCCTAACACCTCTACGCTTTCCGCAATCCCTGGCTAGTCACCTAAAAAAAAGTCAGTTTCATTGTTAGGGGCGAAGGCCCTTAGGGGTTTCGGCTGTCGGCGTCTCCTGTCGCTTCTTGTAGCCACAGTACGAAAACATCGGGACGCTCGTTTTCGAGCGCCTCGCGCTACAACGCTTCGTGCTTCAACGACACGAGAATTTTACAGCAAAGCTGTACACCTCTACCCCTCAACGGTTACATCTCCACGGGCAAAAACGCCAAGATGCCAAGAATACACTTATACACTGCATGCTTCCCCCTCCTCAGGTTTCACGTTAGGGGAGATGGCCCAGGATTTTCGTTCTACGTAGGTTCTTTTCCACGTCTATTTTCTGTCGTTTAGTTTGTTGAAGAATGTGTTCATTAACCTCATTTTATTTCTCGTCACAAATCCAACCAGTGTATCGCCTGGACAGCTTGTGAGTGCCTATTCCAAACTTTCCCACTGACTTTTCTCCTACTGTTTTTTTTCGCCTGCTGTTGCGTTAGAGTCTCCCATCACAATCATGAATTGTGTTGTTCCTTTATTCATTGCTGACTCGACGTCTTCGCATCGATGTACGGCCTCATCATTGTAGCTAGATGTTCGGGCCTATGAGGGGGATGAAAAAATTCCCCCGCACCTCCCCGAAGGGAATCGTGCAGAAATGCGAACGCATTGGGTTTCATCAGCACCTGTTTGTGTTATCGTTGTACCTGACGGCCACAATCACTGCCTTGTGATCGCTAAAGTGCACAGTCAAAGGGTCTTTGAGAAGCATACGCGCGTCACAGTTTCGCGTAAAGACCAGATCAATGCAACTCCCGTGAATAGTAGTGGGGCACGTGTCGAAGCCGGCAGAGAGACAATGCATAGAGTGCCTGGTCTGCATGTACTCGACCAGCCACTCGCCACTCTTCTTGCGCACGTCAACGTTGAAGTCGCCAACCAAGACTATGGGGTCAGAGGGTTTGGATCGCACGCGCACACTTTCCGTAGCCGCGTCCAGAAATGCATTCGCATTTACGACGACGACGACGACGAAGGCAGAACTACGAGGCGCGAGCGCACGTGCGACGAAGACGACGACGGCGAAAGAAATGCATTCGCATTTACGACGACGACGAAGGCAGAACTACGAGGCGCGAGCGCACGTGCGCGCGCTCACGTGCTCTCGCGCTGGAGGAATGCAGGCGCACGCAGGCCAACGGAGCAAGACAACCCCCGGCTAATAAATGCATTCGCATTTAAAAATTGAAGCCGTTCCACTCAACGCGAAAGCTGTCGGAAGTGCAGAGCAGTGATTCGCCATAATGGGTAGTGGCACCGTTATCCGCTCACTGCTACCACCCACCAGGCTCTTCGCCGCCCTCTCTCACTCCTCTCCTGGTGAATTGAACGGAAGTTTGTCCAACCCATTTCGAATTCCTGGCCTTCGCAGTGCTTTCGCGCCTCTGCCTTAAACAGCGCGAGCGGAGTGGAGTGGAGTGGAAAACGTTTTTATTATCGCATTGAGTGATAACGCAGGCGGTAGGTGGACATCCTAGTCCGGTAGTCTATGCTGTGCTGCGGCGGCCCGGGCGCGCGTCGCAAGAAACTCCTGAGTGGCAATCTAGCCACTGCGCAGCAAGCTCTCCCACTGCTCAAGGGTGTGTGGTTGTGGGTGGGTGGGTGGGTGGAGGGGGGGGGGGGTTGACAGGGCACGTCCGAACCAAATGCGTTGTTGTAGGTGCGGTTGTGGTAAGTATCGATCTGTAGTCGTCGCCAAATGTGTGCGTCTGTCACACCTAGGGATAGATGTGGGGGCGGCAGAGCCCTGCGGGAAGCTGTGTAGTGATGGTAGTGATTAAGGATGTCGGAGTAGTTCTGTGAGAGTGGGTGCAGGACCGGAGGGCCGCTAAGTGGCATGCGCCACCTCATTTCCAGTTAGGGACGTATGGGCTGGGATGCATACAATGCGCGTACCTGGCAGTTCTCGTCGTAGTTGGAGTACGGCAGCTGCAAGGCCGCTGATGTTCCCTGTTGCAAACCATCGGCAGGCTGTTTGTGAATCGGTGAGCACGGTATAATGTTTGAGGTCGTGGCGTGCACCACCGCTAATACGATGTACTTGTAGAGCCGGTATGAAATGTTGCTGCTGCCAGTGTGCTACCATCCACCCTGACTACCACAGGCGAATGTGCATGTCGGAAGTGGTAGCTCGCGGCGTCCGTATAGCATAGTTCGGGGTCCGTGGCATATCTTGCAGTAAGAAGTCGTGCGCGGTGTCACCTTAGACGAGCATTGTAAGTCGGATGCATGTGCTTTGGAACTGGAAGCCCCCGTATGGCAGCTCGTTGGATCGCTGTCATACGCTGCAGGGTGTCGATTGTTGGTGGAAGGGAGTAGCCTAAACTGCTTAGCACATATCGCCCTGTAGCATTTAGTCGAAGCCGTTGATGCGGACTGGTGTGGGGTTATGCAAGCCCAGCTGGAGGAGGCGGTAAGTTGATGTGAAGACTGGTAGGCCAAGAGCTGGTTTGTAGGCTTTGCGAATCATTATATCGATTTTGCTGGTCTCTTTGGTCTTGAGAGCCACGTATGATGTCCCATAAGTGATTCTGTTGATTAGCATGGCCTGAAGAATCCTGCATGTGTCTGTTTCTTTGAGTCCATGACGGCGGGAGCACACACGTCGAATAAGATTAGTCTGCTGGGCCCCAGTCTGTTGAAGCCTAGGAAATGCATTGCTGCCCCGCTTCCATCATAGTGGTAGGGAATTCCCAGGATTCGGAGCGTTTGCACTCTGGGAACCACAGTGCCCTTTATGATCACAATCGGATTTGGAGTTGGTGGAACCGGTCGCCCTCGCGCACGCGAGCGCATGATGAATGAGTAGGGCAGATTTTCAAGGTGCGCACGTCAGCCCCCACATTTGCAGGTATGCCAATCTGGTGTCGACAGATCGCTGTAGCTGATCTTGCTGGGGGCCTGATGACCCTTTGGCGATCCAGTGTTACGTCGTCTGCGCACAGCGCGTGGGAAACATCCTCTATGAAATTGAGCTAGGCTGGTAACCCCAATAGAGCGATGTTAAAAAGCATGAAATCACCGAGCCTTGGGGGGTACCTTTGGCTGGTGTGCTGAACTTGCCAGAGACATGGGGACCCAATTAAATGGTAGTGGTGCGATCCGCTAGAAAGGCACGCACATAGTTGTATGCTGCGGCTCCACAATTGAGGGTTTGCAACCGGTTGCGAATTCCTGCATGGGTGAAATTATCAAACGCACCCTATATATCCAGTTAAGAAGGAGCTGGGTTGAGTCTTACTCAGGTTGTTGATAATTGTAAATGGACATCTTGGTCAGACAAATCGGGTCTAAAGCCAAACATTGTGTGTGGGAGCATGTCTGTCTCCCTTAAGTAGTCGGTGAGCCGGCGTGTAACGAGGTGCTCGAACAACTTCCCTGCGCACAATGTTAGAGGGATAGGGCCCAGGTTATCGATGGCGATGGGCTTGTTAGGCTCGGGTAAAAGACTTATTTCGGCATGTCGCCAGTGCGACGGTACCGTGCCCTGAGCCCAGGGATGAGTGTAGCACTTCGTTCATGTTTCGTGAGAGGCTGTTGGTTATCTGGTCGTGGCCTGGTGCAGTGTTGCGGGTTAACTTAGCTGAGACTTGATCCAGTTCGGCCTTAGTGAACGGGGCGTCGAGAGTGGGGTTGGGTGGTCCCGTGTAATCTGGGTGGGTGATTACTGTCGTATCAACCCCGCAAATCCTGGTCCGCACTTGGCCCAGCAGTTGGTCAGGCGTGGACGGGTGGTTGTGCAGGAGGCGGGTGGCATGTTGGGCCGTACATGTCTTCGATGGTGACGAGCCCATAAGGTGCCTCAGTATGCAGCAAGTCGGTTTGGTTGTGAGAGTGCCACCTAATTGATCGCAAAACGTGCGCCAATTTTGGTAGTGCATGCAGTTGTTTGGCGTAATGAAGCGCCTGCTGAGTAATCCGAGCAATCTTCCGTTTCAGAGACCGGTTATGCTTTTGGCGCCGCCACCTATTCAGCAGGCCTCTTCTGGCTGCCTTGAAGTGGTCGAGGTGGTTGTAAACCATTCGGGTATCGGAAATAAGAGCTGTGCTTAGTGTAGGAGCTGCTGTAGCTCGTATAGGCGTTGCAACCACAACTCAATGCTCCCTGTTGGTGACGTTATGGTTGTTGGGTCCTGTCGGAAGTTAGGCTACTTGGTAAGTTTGGCAGTTCCGATTCGGCGCCGGCCTACTGGATGGGACAGGGTGAGTTTGATGATGAAGCGGTCGCTGCTAAGAGTATCAGGCAGGGTCTCCCCGGTTAGTTGTGGTGCGTTTCGGGCAAAGGTGAGGTCGGCAATGGTATATCTCGTTACGCTAGTGTCCATGCGCGTCGGTACCGTTAGGTCGTTGCATAGCATAAAGCTATAGGGCTGGGTAGCATGTAGAAGAGCTGTGCCCTTTTTAGAAGCATGACTGTATCCACACGCGATATGTGGGCATTGAAGTCTCCTAGTAGGAGTAGTAGGTTGTTGCCCTCACGCTTCACTGCTTGTTGGAGTAGGTTCTGTATGGCTGTTAAAATTGACGGCGGTTGGCTGTAGACATTCATGATAACAAGGCTAGGCCGGCCGGTTTGTCTTGGGAGAATTCCTACGAAGACATGGTCCGGCTGAGAATCCAACGTTATCGCTTGGGCAGTAAGATTGTGACTGACTAGAATTGCTGTGCGGTTGTTGTGGGGGTTGATGAACGGGCCGTAGCCCCTTTGAGTAACGGTTTGGGTATGGGTCTCCTGTAAAGCAGCGATGTCGGGGAGGAATGTCGTAGTTAGGAGATCGATGGCTGTTTTTTTTCCTTTGAAGTAGCAGCAATTCTATTGGTAAGTGACCAAGGGTGGAGACCCATTACTGCGGTGGTGGTAGGTAATGCGGCGTTCGAATTCTCTTTGCTTGCGGGAGGTCGGGGTCAATTGTTTGTTCTAAGGCTGATAATCTTTCGGTAATGAGTTTGACTATTTGTTCTGCCGTGTCAGTGATTACCTTGGAAATTCGCAGTGAAGATTGCTGGACTTGTTTCGCCACGTAGGGGATAACTTTGGCGGTGAATTGAGCCTCCACGGCGGCCTCTAGCTAGTCCTGCATAGGCGAGAGGCTTGATGTAGACGAGGGTTGGTGTGGCTTTGCAGGAAGCCGCAAGAGCCTCTAACCATGCTATAAGTTGGGCGTTCTGCTGTTGAAGGTTCTGAATGAGCGCAATCAACGCGGGTGTCTCCGGTGACAGTGCGATGGGGGGTTGAGGAGTGTGTGTGGTTGGCTGTGTGGGTGGGAAGAGTTTGCGCAGTGCGTATCTGCGGTAACACTGTGTTGGGGGTGGAGGGGTCTTCATGACGGTTTGTTGAGGGTTATTTTGGTTAGCGAGAGAGCGAGCAGCAACAGCCGCCCAGCTCACCTGTTTGTTGTTGTTGTTGCTAGTAGAGGAGGAGGTTCCTGCACCCACCGGGGTAGTTGGTATGAAGCGCCGTGGGCAGTCCTTCCCCGCCGTGTAGTGAGGTTGGGAACACAACTGGCACGTAGGATTGCAGACGTGTTCGGTGTTGGGGTCAGTTTGTCCGCAGTCGGGGCACCGCGTGTTCTCAGGTTGTGGGCATACGTCCATGCGGTGCCCCACTTCGCCGCATAAGCGGTACGCTTGCGTCGTGCGTCGAAACGGTCTGCAGCGGTAGAGCATGCTCCCCACTTTCACGTAGAAGGGTACGTGTTTGCCTTAGAATGGGAGCAGCGCCGACCAAGTTTGGCCCATCATGCGTGCGTGGAGTAGAAGTGGCTTGTTGGCTTGCAGAAATTCAAGGAGGTTGCTTGCAGTCACTGGCGCCTCCAGCCCGTGTATCACCCCGCGGCACGTGTCGGGTGGCGGCTTCATGTAGGTGGAGGACTCGTAGACCGAGTGCAGCACTTGCAGGGTGTCGATATTGCTAAGCGTGATGGCGAGCTCCGGGTCTGCGGTGCTCGCGAAGATAACATTCGGCGTTGATTGTGACAAGTTTGCAGAACCTGGCTAGTGGAATTTTGCACTTTCCAGCGAGTGCTACAGTCTGTTCATGGTTGGTAACCTTGGCTACACTTAGGCCTACCCTGGGCCTGTAGACGATTGTGTAGTTATAGGGGGGTAGCCGTGGACTTCGTTGCTGCTTCGGCTTCAAGGTCACGGCCAGACGCGACGATGAATCTTGGGTAGTCGGGGCGGTCTGCTTCGTGGTAGCCGTTGCTGGGGACTTCATCTTCTTACGAATCACTTCCACCCACGGGTTATCAGGAGGAAGCGTTTTACCGCTGAGCGGGTAGGTCTCCATGTTGGTGGCGCGTTTGGCTGTCGGCGGCAGGGTGGTGTTCATGGAACGACGAGGCAAAGCGCATAGGCCTACAATGTAGGCCTAGCGCCGTCGGTGCGGTTTGGTGCAGTTCGGGAGGTCGTATCTCACCACATTTCGAAGTCGGGTGTGCAGTCTCGGTGTCAAAAAGTAGCTTTTGACTTCCGCTGTGTGCTGGCGGCCGCAGTTTTGTTGATGGTATGCGAGATTCGCTGATTCAGTGATCCAATGCGGGGATCGAAACGCAGCCCGGCTGCTCGTGTCGGCCCCCTGGTGGCGAACCTTAACGCGAGCACGACTTTTGTTTTTTCTGCGCTTGCTTTTCATTCCGCACCTGCCGGCGCCTGACTTCGCAGTTTGGAATGCGCCGCTTTTCTCTATCGTAAAAACCAACCCAATGAGCATACCTAACTAAGTTAACACAGGGGCTGCCGGTAATTACGTGTATGCTGCCTCAATTGTACCTGAAGTTTTCTTTGCGCTAAACAACGTCGAGATGCATGACAAGCACAAGCGGTTCACGAGTTTCGAGCGGTTATGACTATGTGAACCACTTGTTCTTCCAAGCTTCTGTGGAACGCCGTGACGACCGTACGCTGTGGGGCGAACTACGACGACAAGGCGAGCCCCTAAAGAGCTCTGCGCTTAAAACTTTCATTCTAGAGCATATCAGCGCAAGACCCGCTAGATAAGTGGGGCTCCCTCTTCACAGGAGTCAATATGCTGCCTTCCGCCTTCTGGCCACCGGTAACCACTCCAACCTTGCAACGTGTTCGTCGAAAGTCCGGGCGAATACAACAACGTCTTCGAGGCATGCGAGGCAGGTGGGGCACTTCAGGCCAGCTATCACGGTGTTCTTTTTACTTCAAAGCGTTGCTGGCGCCGTGCATAGCCCAAACGGCATCACCTTGAACTCGTATAGGCCGTCCGGGGTTGTGAATGCAGTCTTCTCTCGATCTCTCTCGTCCACTTCAATTTGCCAGTAGCTGGTCTTCAGGCCCATTGATGAGACGTACTTCGCGTAGCAGAGGTGGTCGAGCGCGTCGTGGATTCGTGATGGGGGGTACACGTCCTTCTTGGTGATTTTGTTCAGTCGCCGGTAGTCAACGCAGAACTTTAATGCGCCATATTTTTTTCTTCATGGGTATGACCGGTGCAGCCCAGGGGCTTTTCGATGGCTGTATACAGTCGTCGCTGAGCGTGTCTTCGACTTGTGTCCGCATGGCTCTCCGCTCTTGTGAAGAAACGCGGTATGGTGACTGTCGGTCCGCGGCAATATTACTGAACGGCTACATTTTTGGAGCAACAAAAGTAGGAAATAAAAGAAAATAAAAGTCTTTAAAGGGTCATAAAAGCCCGAAGTAGCGGCAAGGCAGAATTAAAGAGGAATAACAGTTGTAGATAGGCTAAATTTAATTACATGAATAACATGGCCGAGATGGCGCATGTTATCACCCCTATTCGAAGGGGAGCTGTAGTGTCGCGAGACGACGGCCCCGAAGGTCCATGCGGAGAGACGTGCACTCATTGACAAGGAGTAAGACCATAGAGGGTTTATTCAAAACGGCGTCACCTTTTGCAACCTCGGCATAGCTCTTTGGTGGTAAATAACCGAAGCACCGAGATCCAAATACCCCGATACTACACGCTCCCTCTATTATTACAAATTCTGCCTTCAAAAGAAAAGCCGGATACAGGAAGCACATAAGCTCAAAGTTCTCTTCTTTTCCAGTTATAGCTATCGAAGGAAACAGGTTCGTCTGCTTAAATGACAAAACAAACACGCAACCGGTAAACTCATTCTTTAGCTTTATATTTCGCAGGACGAACGCTTTGCAATAATTTTTCCTTTTAACGCAATAAGTGACTGATCCTATCTACCTCAGTCATTCGCCGGCAGTGCAGAGTACATCAATTTAGTTGTTAAGAAGGAATGGGCAGGATCGCGCGGAGAGCCATGAGCCGTGCCACTGCTTCTACACAAACGCACTCATTCTATTTAACAGACAACCCAATGGTTCGGAACGGAAAGCGGGATAAAACTATTTACAAGGCTCAGATAGAATTAGCGAAGCATTGGCCTACTTCAGTCCGCTGGGGCTAGCACGTTGCAGTATATTTACGGGAGAGACGGGGCGGTGGCTTGGGCGAGTCGATGCGAAGCCGCGCCGTCCGCGAGGCTGCTGAGCTCTGTGCGCCGCGAAGCTCCAAACCGGCGTTATGGTCCCACGGCGAAGAGCGTGGCGGTGCCGATGACTAGCGGCAGGAGGAGAAAGCTTAGGCCCGATACGAGGCCTCGCTACCCGCGCTCCGCGTCACCTGCGCACCGTTCACTCGTGGGCCGGACCCTGGCTTCTCCCGGCGGCGTCCAGGGCTGTCGTCGGGCCTACACCGCGACGGATCGTGACTTGGAAGGCAGCGCCGGCGACGGACCTCGGGCCTACACCACGAGGGCGCCGTCATGCTGTCGTCTTGGTTGGTTGGTTGGTCGGTCGGTCGGAGGGTTGGTCGGTCGTCGGTCGGTCGGTCGGTCGGTTGCCTCAGACCATGGCACATACCCACGCGAGGGATTGGCCAAGAAGTTTTGTACCTAATGAGGATGTGACCTATATTATTTTAGATCCCAAAATTTAGAAAAGGAAATACCGAAAAGAATTTTTTAAATATGTATAATATGAGAGTAGCTTCAGGAAGAAAAATGAGATAAGTGTGAACGTTTGGCTGGCTAGCAGGAAAACCGGCCTGTCGCCGCAACACAAGAATGAAGGGCAGACACAACATCCTTTTGCAGACTCCTAGGGCGGAAGCGCCTAGTGACAGGACCTCGGAACTAGATAGCGGAAGGTGAAGGCGTCTGAAGGTTGACTCCCGATGCGTGCGTCGCATTGGGGAGAAGCTGCGGCAATTAAATAGGAAATGTTCTATATTTTCCTTTTCGTCGCAGAAAGGGCATTGCGGAGATGGAGCCAGACGAGATTTATAAAGATAAAAATCTAGTGGGGGAATTTTGCACCGAAGTTTAGTGATTGCTACGTCGCATAGCCTTGTTTCACAAAACATCGGCTTCCATGCATGACGAAGGTGGCTATATTCTCTAGAAGATAGAAGGGAGTCTTGCTTATAAACCTGGAGTAGCTGTAGACGTTTAAATCTCGCCCCCAATAGAAAACTATCATTTGGACATTGCACGACCACAGGGCCACTAAGAGACATGCTGGCTAATCGATCAGCCACTTCATTGTATGAGATTCCTGCATGTCCTGGAACCCACACTACCCGAACCTCACAAAGCTGATGAGGAACAAATGATCGGAATGTGGGGATATTTGGATAATATTTTTCGGGTGTTAATGCGGAACACACTGAGAGGGAGTCAGAAAGTATAACAACATGGGAAAATCTATGCTAAAGTTTTTGAAGAGCCAAAATTATTGCCAATAATTCCGCCTGGAAAACAGGTGTGTAATCAGGTAACCTGATCGAAAAGGACTAATCGAGGTACTGGGAGAATATCCCGAATCCAGCTTTCTCATCAACTTGTGAGGCATCGGTAGCAATGACGATTTGGGAATGAAGGGTTGACGAATGATCCTCCAGCAATCTATTGAGAATTCGGGCCGGCAACGTCTTTGCATTCGGGGGGAAGATATTATCAAAGTTTATTTCAGCAGATGACACACTAATACAAGTAGAGGGGAGCCGAAAAAGGTCTGCGTGAAGTGGCCGAAGCCATGACTGTACTAGATCCATCTGGGGTCTCCGTAACCGAGGCCACTGAATGCCTCGAAAAAGATCAGGCCTCAGACGGAAAATGAACTGTGCGTCATGCAGTGGGGGTTCAAACAATTTGACAAAGGTTAATACGGTCAATAATTGGAATCTACACTTCAGTGGAGGAAATCGTGCCTCAATGTGTAAAATAGGGTTAGCGACATAGTTTGGCAATCCCAAGCATAGTCGCAAACCCATTCTCTCAACGATAAATAGGGGGTTTAATTTGTACGCCGCACAACCAGAAAATAGGACGCAGCCAATACCGGGCGGACATAACTCCGATATATCATTAACAGTGTATCTCTACGCAACCCGAATTTGTGGCTACTGTGGAGCACGCCTGCAGCTCTTTCTCCTTTAGTAGCAATATGTTTAATATGAGGACGCCATGTAAGCTTGTCATCATAGATTATACCGAGATGGCCGACCGCTTCCGAACTCCTTCTTGCGTATCTTCGTCTTCCAAGCGGCCTCTTTTGTGGTGGCGCCTTCTGTTTGGCGAGCGCTACACCACCGGTTCGGCGGATTGACCACCCCGCTGCAGTGACTGCACTGGCCCTTCACTACATTAGTCAAGTCATGAGCCGTGATTTCTTGTTGTGTGCTACCTACGTATTGTTCTTACGGCTGTACTGCTCAGTTATCATACAAGCACTTCTGCTAAGGTCGTTAAATGGACCCGCAGTATGTGGTACATAAATAAAAATACGTAGAATAATAAAAATATAAATGAAGCAACCGAACATAACTGCCTTTTTATTATTTATGCATTATTAACTCAATAATTATAATCTAGCACCGAAAACTCCTGTGTGTTATAAATTTTGGCGCACTTAAAGATCCCGATGCGCTCAAAATTAATCCGGAACCCTCCACTACGGCGTCCCTCATCGTCTGTGTAGCGTCGGCGCGTTAAACCTCATAATCAATCATTAATTATAATATGGCACTTTTTAATGAATCGGCGACTACTTACCATTTGGTTGATTATTTGTTTATTACTGTTTATTTAATAAATTGTTAAAATTACCCATGAGAGCTGGTTAATTATTTGCTTGCATTCGGTCGTTCATCATGAAACAATTAACTAAGTGCCATTGGGGTGCCTCTAACACGATGCACAAGACCCCGGGTGGAATTCCGAGTTGTGTCCGTTTCGAAAATGTCCATTTCGCGTCCGTTTCAGTCGTGACGTAGTTGAACTTGCGATGACTCTGACAAATGTAACATTCAACCACCTGCTTTCAGCTAATCAGGGCTCGCTTAAAATGGACACTCTAGAATGGACATGAAATTGACAAAACTGAGATTTGTGCCCCTTGTTAGATTGCGGCATTGCATTCCGTGTTCTCCCCCTCACTCTTTATATTTGGCCTTAAAAAACGCCCAACGCCATGAACACCATGTGCGACTGCCAGCCCACGCCGAGCGTGCAGTGATAATTTTTGGTTACCAAAACAAATTCCCGAAATTGTCGCAAGAATGACCAGTTGAAGAGGTCGCTGCGAATTTAGAAACTTGTGTGGTGAACTTCATCTGTAAGAGGCTGTCCATGGAAGTAACCACATTTCCACTTCGAATTGTGAGCATAGAACATGCATATTAGAGGAACACTGATTTGATTGATTGTAGGGTTTAATGCGCCGGCGCAGCGCAGATGATGAGGCGCCCCGTAGTGGAGGGCTCCGGATTAATTTCGACCACCTGGGGATCTTTAACGTGCGCCGAAATCTAGAGAAACACTGAAAGCTACTGGCCATCTGCGTTTGCGGCGGAATTACCTGTTTCAACTCTTGTATTCATTTGCGTGACTTATGATGGGGGAGACTATTAATCTACTTGAGAAACTCCTAAGAAAGAAGCCTCTCGCGGCTAATTTCGGAACTACCACAATTACCACGCAGTCAGATATAGCCCTCGAAACACGAGCCGTATTGAACCGGCTGCTGCCCCGTCGAGAAGTCTCGTAAATTTGTAATTCAAGCACTGTCAGTTCATTTGCAAACTTTTTCTGGGTGTTATAGTGAAGATATATTTGTGACTCCACTCTATGACGTCTGGATGACGTCTTAAACCCTGTTGTATGAGATTTTATCATTTTTTCTACCGGAGATGTTTACTATACCTTTACTGTAAGCACTTTATTAGAATTGCATTTAAAATACATTCCTTCGACAAGACCATTCTCTCATAGGAACACTAATGCCCCTACACTGTAGTTAGATACGGCATGAGTCTTTAATATTCGCTTGTTTATTGTTGATGTAAGATTTGTGCTTCTCAACTCATAGTTAATTTATGCAGGTCAAACGTGCTCAAGACTTCAGTGGGAATATTGCGCTCCCGGCTTGCATCTGTGTCGCCGCGGCCAACATCACTGTTGTATTAATAGCGGAGCTGTATAGTGTTGGCCCTAACCACGCAGTCCCTGCTGGTGTCATCTTCCCAGCAATGTATTTGTGTTTCGAGGTGAAGCCGACTCGTAGGGGATCAATGTAAGCTTGGTCTTTGTAGGCTAGCTTTCCCACATTGCATTTTGCCCACTGAATTAAACATGGCCATATACGGAGGGAGTATGATTACAGAGAATGTCTCTACCTCCTGTGTTATCGGAAGTACCCCTAAACAAATTATATGACGATCAGCCACTACCGTTATGCCGAGTTTCATTCACTTGTCGTAATTAGTCCACAGTGAAGTTGTAAACGTTACATAATTACTGTCTGCAGTCAATACATAGCCATGTACGGAGGGATCGAGTATGATTACAGAAGACGGCTGTAACTCTTGTTTTACCGGAACTATCCGGAAACGAATTAAATGGCAATTATCTGCTTAGACGACTCTAACATTACGTACAAGAAAGAAGCCGAGGCTAAGTGGAATCTTCGTAAAGACAACCCCCAGCTCCGCGGTTTCGGCAGATATCACACTGGGTGGAACTGGGTTTAGATTTTTTTTTTTTATTGTGAACAGTGAGGCAGCACGGAAGCCAAGAGTAAACCATCGGCGCCTTACGTAAACGGATTCAACCTGCCTTTACCTTATTTCACCACATAAGGAGGCTGTTTCCTGTCAGCCGACCCCCTGCGATCACCGTGAGTCGCTTTAGTGAAACTGGCCGTTACTCCCGAAGACGGCAAAGCTCCAGTATTTACGGGCCGTGACCTGTGGGGTCGCTGCGTTGTGTTGTGTGCTGAATATTTCCTTTCAGAAAGAGAAACCACTCTTATTTGGAACTCCGGTTCTAGGGTAAGGAAGGTGGGATGACCCAGAGTGCAACCGCGACGTCGAGGCCCGGCCAGTGACCAGTTTTTGGCGGTCGCGGTCCGATCACCCTGTTCTGAGATGGTGGGAGAGGGGAGGGGAGAAGGGATCGCTTGGGCACTCACACAAGGACGGATAGAGCGTGTCTCGTGCGTCAAAGTACAGTTGCGAGAAGAGGTGAGGGTACGTATAAGCATTAATAGAGTGCGGTGTGTAAACGTATGCGTTTGAAGAAGGCGCCACATTTGGTAAGCCTAGGCTGTGAGGAAGGGGTGGGGATGCCCTGGTGTGTGAGAAGACCGAGTGTGACATCTCGGGAACGCCGTGTTTAGATGTAAAAGCAGTGCCTGCCCGGGGGTTAGAGCTTGGGCTTGTTAGTGGGCAGCCTCATTACTACCTATGCCGGTGTGAGCCGGGGTCCACAGCAGCGCCACCGTTTGTGAAGGGGTTCGAGTGCGACCTGTGAAGCGTGAACACGACTCTTTCTTGCTACGCGCCCCATATGAACGCTTTGGCTGGTGATTTGTCGCCTGCACCAACTTTTCCAGTTGCTTTCCTGTGTACTTCTTTTTTCTTCTCTCTAGACACTGCTCAGCCTGAAAACGGAATCAAATGTCTAAGCATCTTCAGTTCAAAGCTTTTGAACGTTTGGCCTTGCCACTCGTGCAGCCAAGTCGTATGTATAGCTTGTTCGAAACGAAAGTACCTATGCTGCAAAACAAGTTATCCTCCCCTTCGTAATTTGAAAGAAGACCTGTATTAGAAAATATTACAATTTCCATATCAGCGGTGCTGATAGCGCAAGAAAAACATCACTTATGAATGCAATTTTCTCGGGACAGAATCCCTCCCCTCCCCGCCTCCCCCCAACTCCCTAAAAAAATCGTCCACAAGAGCACAAAACACAGCTTTACACCTATTACACATAATTGGACGTTATTTAACTGGACAATCCACCCCGTCTAACGAATCTCGAGAGGTGAAGCGAAGCACTTGAGCCTGGAACGTTGTGGCGGGGGCTGCTGCACGCACGGCCGCAGCATTGTCCTTGGCCGCCGGGCGCGTGCCACTCGCGTCTCTGTCAATTAAACAGAGCAGTTAATATGGCTTGACCTTGCTCGCGGAATGTTACGGCATGAGCCAGTCGGCATACACCAATGAGTGATCCAAACGCACAATAATTGAAAGCGCTTGCGTCAACTATTGCCCCTTTGCAGCCACTTCGCTTAATTGCCCTCATTGAGCTATGGCAGTGCCCGGCGTTACAAGAGGACGCCGAACTCATCACAGAGGAAGAATGGACCATGGCGCTCCACAGCGAAGATTACTACACACAACTCCGGGCTGTCCAGAAGGCCTGCGTTAGGGCGGAGGTCCTAAACCTCCCGCCACCCGCGAAGGTGCGGCCCGCGTCTACTCTGACGGTCCTCTGGGCCGCTAGGTTTGACCTTCCGGACCTAATAAAGTTCAATGTCTGTCTGTCTGCCATTGAGCTAATATTAATGCATGAGGCTGTCCCTTCTTGTTAGCACGACACGGTATTACTGCGATGTATTTGCAGTAAAACCTCTATAAACGTAAACCGGTTTAACTGAACAACCGGTTAAGGGCAACAAAGGCATTTCAGTTGATTGGTTTTGCATTAAGGCAATGTACAAAACTGTCTGTTTAATCGTACTCAATATTTCAGACCCCGCTTAAACGGAACCGGCAATAGACGGTGCAATCTCGGTGCCATTACGGTACGCATCACTGTCTGGATTGATGCCGGTTCGCGCCTAGGTATTGCGTTTCCGGCAGTTAGTCGCGCACTGGGCACACTGCAGCCGTATTGTTTGCTTCCAGCCGCAATGCGCTTGCCGTTGTGTCCAGAAATTTAGATTTGTAGCCTTAGAGCCTTGGTTTAAGCCTGATGACCACCGACCTCCATTTGCTGCAACTTGCGCAGGTTGGATTGGCATACCAAATACTGAGAAGTTTCCTCAAACGAGAAGCTTCTCAACTTTTCATCCAACAATGCCTTTAGTGAAACTGGTACTGTAATGGGACGATAAAAAATCGTGCCCGCTCCCCTCCCCCTTCCGTTTAACAAAGACTATAGTTGCGCGCGAACACCCGCCACGGTGGCTCAGTGGCTAAGGCGTTGTGCTGCTGAGCACGACGACGCGGTTTCGATTCCCGGCCACGGCGACCGCTTTTCTGATGGAGGCGAAAAACAAAAAACGCCAGTGTGTACGAGGTTTCGTCGCAGGTTAAAGATCCCCAGGTGGTCAAAATTAATCCGGAGCCCTCCACTACGGCGCGCGTCATGGCCTGCGTTGCGTCGGCTCGTTAAACCCTACAATCAATCAGTTGAACGCGAACCATTCTCGTGCGATTGGTTGTTGTCTGAGTTTTGACATTGACTCGCAGACGGTTTGTATTTTTACTCATTGCGCTTTGACTTTGACTCGCACCCAGTTTACACTTTTGATCGCAGCGCTTTCACTCTGACTTTCCACCATTTGATTTTGCACGCAGAGAGCTTCGCGTTCAACCATTGTCGTCGTAACACGGAGGGGTCCATGATTTGTGTCTTATTTTGCACGTCCATGCGCCCCTTTCCCCCCTCTCCAAACACAAACTGCTCTACAGTGCGGGGTGGCGCAATCGAATATAGGCGTCGGCTTCATAAATCGAGGAGCACGGGCTAGATTCCGACCACGGGAAGAGTTTTAATTTTTCTGGACTTCACCAATATTTGGCCTGAAGATATTCGGCTCTGGCCTTACGTCACCTTTCGTGAAATATCGGGTTCGTATTCTTTGGTAGTCATGTACACGGGCGCAGCAAAATATGAAGACAGCGGAGTTCGTAACAGTAGCGGTGAGCGAAGATGGTTCCCCGGTGGCGGGCTGCACTATCGGTGCCGTCACAGCAGTAAAAGCTGATGAGATGACCATAGCGCTTGCGGCTAGCCAAAAAGGGGGTCAAGGTAGTCATTAGGGACTCTAAAAATGAGGTGAGAGATCGGGAATAGTGACAGAGGCTTCCGCCCAAATATTGAATGGGACCCAAGGACCCAAAGAGCAAAGTTCTACTTGTCTGAACTTCGGCCCACCAGGGACTCAGAGGAAATTAGGAGGCTCAATCGGTCGCCCGAGGTCTCGCACACCGGTCCGCCCCCAGAACCTCTCCAATCCACGGAAGAAATTGACCCTAGAGAGGATATGCGCCAATATAAAGAAGTTACGCAATACTATAGATTGTGTAGACCAATCTACCCAGAAGCGGCCTGACAGGATGCTAAGTGAAAAGGAAGAAGCCGCGGAAGTTTTTCCTATAGCGCGTCTGTTATCGTGACTTTTGCAGGACTAAAATGTCCCTCTGAGGTGATGGCATGGCCGCTGGTGCATAGGGTAGACCCTTTGGAGCCTAGGCCACTGCAGTGCCGGAAGTGTTGGAGATTTGGCCACACATTTCGGGGATGCAAGTCCAATCTTAGGTGCAAAAAGTGTGGAGACAGTCATGATGCGCAATCCTGTCGATCAGACATCGAACTCTGCTGTCTCTGTAAGGGAGCCCACGAAGCGACGTATTCCAACTGCCCGGCCAGGTCTCATGAATGTTCCCTCTTAGAGATAATGGGAAAAAACCGCTGCTCTAGGTTTGAGGCTTCGGCTCGGTTGAAAAGTCGTACCCAGGATTATGCGGCAGCAATTCACAAAACAAGTTCCGCTGCTGATGCCGCGTTTCCAGCGACCATTACTCCAGTAATTGAAAAGTCCATCACGCAGGTAATGCAGCAAGTGGTCGCTCCGCTTACTGAGACTCTTGTCACGCTGACGCATGTCACAAACCTTTTGGCGGCAAAGTTAGGATGCTCACTACCGGATGTTCCCATTAAACCCCCAGGCCACATGTTCTACTTCTGAACCTCAGCT
>CM023458.1:40335438-40584907 GCA_013339765.2 Haemaphysalis longicornis
ACCGACAGGCACACAAGGGCAAGCACGACACAGCAAACAATTCTCTCTCTCTCTGCGAAAAAGTTTCCAGCTACAGAAGAATCCCACAAACCCCGAACGCCACTACAAAAAAAAAAAAAAAAAAAAACAAGGACAAGTAAGCATCCTTTGTGATGCAGCGATTGCTAAAGCATTTGGGTCCAATTGCTGAACTTGTTCTCTCATTACTATCATTTTTTTTTTCTTTCTACAACCCGCTGCAGTGGACCAGTGGCTAAGGCGTTGTGCTGATGAGCACGAGGACGTGGTGGCCGCTTTTTGATGGAGGCGAAAAGCAACACCTGTGTGTTCGAGATTTCGGCGCACGTTAAAGACCCCCAGGTGGTCAAAATTATTCCGGAGCCCTCCACTACGGTGTGCCTCATCGCCTGCATTGCATCAGCACGTTGAACCCTTCAATCAATTCATTTTTCCTCCTCCATCGCTTTCTTCTTGTCACAGCCCATACTTACTCTGCCAAGCAATGAGGACATTTAGTCGGCGACATACCATCCTACTCCACCAGTTGCTACTCCCACAATGAGCGTGCACAAATTGCTCATGTAGTTCTCCGTACATGTTTCCAACGCACGCATCTCACTTGAAGGCTGCAATGAATCCACTAGGCCCATTTTTTTTAGTCAGCTAGATTCACTAAGCTGTTTTAGCATAGGGATTGCATGCTTATTTCACATAACTGAAATCCCTGGTTCAAACCCCGTGCAGAACCAAATTCACTTTCACTTAACTTTGTTTTTCAACTCAACTGCAATAGTTTTTATTATTTGTCAGCCAGGGATGCCGCATCTTCCACCTAATGATTTCAAAAGAAAAAGATTACCAACTTATTATTCATAGTGCTTAATGCACAATACTCCTTTTTCCACAGCAAATGTTCTCTACAACATCACACTTCAATAAAAATTTTGTGAACAAAACCAAAACTGACGTGCATGAGGCCAAATCAAACGGCTATGACCCCCCCCCCCCCGTGGGTCACTTGAGATTCTTTATAGTCGTTGCACCTGTTTTCATGGCATTGAGGTCACTCCCGAGGCCACATCCACGCCAACAATTCAGGAGGGAAGCATACAAGGTGACAACCATAGCACAAGGGATGATTGATCCAGCACACACCTGCTTACAGTCTCTAAAAACTGTATGCGCACATGGAGTGTACATAACTATGAGCACAGTTGTGCAAAGAGTTGGTCATGACATGGCTGATTCTGTTGGTGCCTTGCATCTCAAGCTGCAAAAAATCCCCAACAAGTCAATAAAACTTGATGTAGACAATGCGAGTGACAATATTTTACCCAAATTGGGGAAGTGACTGAAAGAGCTCAAGCTTTATTTTTTTTCTTTCCCAAATTACATTCTCCTCCAATGACAAAGTGTTACTCTGCACAACAGTTGGCAATCATTTCTAGAGGCTGTTTAGGGACTGGGGGGGTGTTGTCACCTGTAGGGGCAGCGTCCTGACCAGGTCCTCGGTTACGGGGACCAAGGCAGCAGCTGCCACCGCGCTCACGTCATCGTTCTGGTCCTGAAGCCCCTGGAAGACGGGCTCAAACACCGCCGGGATCAGCACGGGAGTCAGGTCCTGCAGCGGGTAGCAACAGAGAGAGGCCATCCCCTTCAGCACGAAAGCTGTGCCCCTTTACTGGCCTGTGATCAGCATCACCGTTCCTGGCAGAACAGGTGGGACATATTCCTATGCCATGGTTAGGACTCGCTTGCAATGTTTTCCACTTGCCACAAATGACATGGCTTCTAACAGCATAATGCCGCGAACCATGCATTGTGTTTATTTTTGTTTTGCTTTTACCACCCCTGCGCCGGTCTGTGTTATCTCTGTGCCAAGGGAAGCGCGTGTGCCATTCTTTCATTCTGTGCCGCATGTGCTATCTGTTCTGATAGGGAGAGCATTCCGATCTAACGCGAACAGCCCAGAACAATCCTCTTGGATCTACAGTGTTCTAGATGTGAATCGACAGTTCGAGAACCACGTGCACCGAAAGATAAAAAGCCTGCAGAGCAGACACCGGGTTATTCGGCTCGCCGTAGCTCGCATGCGTACGTCACTTTGTTGACTGCTGTTTCGCCGCCTCTGTATTCTTTGAGTTGTTAATGGGAGCACAAGTTCGCTCCAATAAACGTGTTTTCCTCGAAGACAACTGCGTCGTCTGTGGCTTCGTGACAATAAGATCTATTGGCTGCCAGCCAGCCAGCAAGGAAGCACACTTTTAATGATGGAAGGATGGGCATCCACAAACAGCAGCACATGGATGGATGATGCAGCATTATGTTTCAGTCGCCATTTGCACATCCCATTAGGCTTTCGCTCCCAAGCCCTGTCTGCTGTTACGGTCACACTTGGTCACACTTGGTCAACAGTCACACTTGGTCTGCCTTCAGCAGCACCACAGCTTGCTCATGCCTTGTCTGTGTTCATGCATCACAGCCAATCCTGGTCACGTGGATATTGTGAAATACGTCCTACATTGAACACACAATGCACTCTCCTGAATATACATATAAAACACGGTTTACAGCTAAACACACGCCGGCCATACTGAACTCCGAGGCCAATGGCGTGCGTGCAACCTACTGGGGCGGCACCAACAACTGCCCCCACCTTGCGGACGGCGAGGAGGTACTTGATGCCCAGCAGTCCCCCGTGGCGGGCCTCCCACTCGGGCCGCTGGAGCAGCTGCAGCAGCACCCGCACCACCCCCCACACACCGGACGGTGGTGGGGGAATGGCGACACCGGTGTCGTCACCCTTGCACTTGCTGCTGCCCATCATCAGGTTAAGAACATGGCCCAGGGTCTGGGCACACGTCTCACGCACGGGGGCCACCACCTGGGGGAGGGGATGACAGGGGGGAGGGGGTGGAACAGGAGGGGGACAAACAGATGCAATGACCGCTAATACATCGTGAAGTCGCATTCATCATCACTACCTTCAAGGGACCCTGAAACATGCTTTGAACAGTGCAAATACACTTCGTGACGTGTAGATCACACTGCCAGAAATACCAGAGCTAAATATTACACGTGCACGTGAAGCGATACGCTTGCAAACCGCTGTGAAAGACGCAAAAAACCAACCGCGCTCTCTTCAATTTCCCTCATTATGCACCACTGTAATTGCATCATTATACACCAGTGTAATTGCGTCATTGCAGTGGTGGCTGTCGTATTGGCTACTGCTGGTAAACTTCTCGCATTTCCTGCGACCAGGGTTCGTACAGAATATTTGACTGAAAATTCAAGGACTTTTTTCAAGGATTTCAAGGACGAAAATGGGCAAAATTCAAGGAGTGTAAGCAAAATTTTATTTGCTTACAAAGACTTATGAAGCAGCGCAGTTTTCGCATGGATTTCTTTTCCACAGAAGCTATCTCCAGCTCCTTTTCTTAGCAGTTCGACGGAAGCTGTTTGCCTTGACTAAATAGGCGAGGTCGTTTTTCGCCTCAGCTTCTTCCAAAAAACGGTCCGTGGATTCCAGCAGGCACTTGAGAGTTTTTTGAAGCTTTGACTTCCTCCCTTGCATCTTATCGAGCTCTTGCTCGAGCTCTTTTCTCTTTGAAGTTGCCTGCCGTGACAGTGCTTGTTTCTTTTGTTCATCTAGGTATGCAGCATACCTATGCCGGGCTTGGCGCACTGACGCCTTCAACTCTTTTGAAATTGGAACGTTCAGCAGGCCGCCATGGTTTTTCACAGCCTCGCAGATAACTCGTTGAGAAATATATGACAGCTCTGCCAAATTCTCGACCGCAACCTGCTTGTTGATGCTGAAGCCTCTTTCCACTGAGGCCTGCCCATGGCTCAGGAGGAGAAGAAGTTTCATCACAGCCCATAACTGCGAGAAAGAAGCATCGTGCTTCAGCAGCCGCACAAAAAAACTGTCAAGTCGTTCATGATCTTTTTCATAGTTTTGTAGTTCATGCCGTTTTTCTAGGCAAAACTGAATGTACTGTGTGCACACAATGTCTCGTTTGTGCTCAGAGAGAAGCTTGTTGTCGATTAGGCAGTTAAGCACAATTTTTAGCTTCCCAAGGCACGTGTCTGTCTTGGACATCTCTGTGGGGTCGAAACATGACAACCCACGAACGACAGGGTACCTCAGAGGACTTCTCTCCATGACTTTCAGGATCATGTTCACGAAGAACTTCCGGCACTCGTACCTAAACTCAAGAATACACTTGGCGCTCGCTTTGCTGCTTTTCAAAATCTTCTCAGCTGCACGTCCAACATCCACCTTTTCAAGTTCTGTGTAAACGGCAGCATCTTCAACATCAATTCGCAGCAGCTTCGTGATGCTGGTGGCTTCTGTCATTACGGAGCACTTTACGAACCTTGACAGAAGGCTCCTCAGAACACTTTCAAGTTCTTTTGCCAGAAAAAACGTCTTGGGAGAATCACTCTGAAAAACAGTCAGGAAAGGCTGCACAACCATGGCAACATTTAGGGAAAAGTTCAGTTTTGCGAGTGCAAGCTGGTCATTTAGAAAAGCACTGACGTTTTCATATGCTCTGCATTTTGGCACGGGCAGCCTGCGGCCACTCACTGCTTCAGTGTATTGCTTCAGGTGCTCCCATGTGGTCAGGGCTCTTTCCAGTACGGGCACGTTCTCGATCCAACGGTGAGATACAAAAGGTAGTGGAAACACACTGCTCCCTGTCTCTCGAATAAAATCTTCACGCCTGGCTGGTGCATCATGAAAGAGTGAGAACAAGCTGGACAAATATGTGTCAACTGGCCAGCCCGTTGCATGCATTCCGGCTTTGTAGGCATTATGCACTGTGTGAAGTCCACATGATCCAATATCCAAACACTGAACTTGGAAGTCATTTTTCATGTGCTGCTGGAACTTGTGGAAAAGACTCCAGTTGACATTGGGGCCATCCATGGAAAGCTGAACAATTTTGCTCATCGGAAAGGACGCCAGCGCTTCCGTCAAATTCTTCATGAGGTCGTCCGCTGTGCTGTGGCCCATGAATGCCGATGTCACATATCTTGTTGTCACCTCAGAATTGTTCCACAGTCTCACGTGAACATCAAGTTGTTTCTTTTGCAGGTATTCGTTCAACGTTTCATCAAAAAGGACAACAAAATGGTCAGATTTCTCCATCATGTCCAAGACTTGAGAAGCGAAAAATGGGCGCAGA
Source organism: Haemaphysalis longicornis (assembly GCA_013339765.2). Taxonomy (NCBI): domain Eukaryota; kingdom Metazoa; phylum Arthropoda; class Arachnida; order Ixodida; family Ixodidae; genus Haemaphysalis; species Haemaphysalis longicornis. The sequence continues at coordinate 40,340,634 of CM023458.1, forward strand.
CCGTGGCACGCGACGTACGCGCATTTTTTTTCCGAACAAGTGAAGCTTCTCGCGATATCGCTATCCGGAAACATCTTTCGGAACAGCTCGGAAACTGATCCACTGGAGCTGTATGAGTAGTGTGAAGACACAACTTTCATCGTCCACAAAATTTCGGCTTCAATCACGGAGTCATGCCTTCTGCAGTCTTCGTCAAGGGTCGCAGCTCGAGAGGATGTTTCCGTGTTTTCTCGCTGAGAAGTCGTTTCTGTGACGTTTGCCGCTTGCAAAAAACTCGTGACGGAAGAGCAGCCCTCGCCTGCCGCAACTTTGGATCGGTGCTTGGCACTTTTCTGATGGCTCTTCAACGCCGACTCCCCCATTGTTGCAATGTCGACCGACCTCTGACATACTGCGCACTTCGCTCGATAAGGGTCGCTTGTCTCCGGCCTCACCCAGTGACGATATTCGCTGTGCTCCAGCCACGCAGACTGAAACTTGCACTTTCCGCCTGGCATCTGTCAAAGTAAAGTTGCAGGCATTGCACACAGCACAAACGCGAACTTTCGTCGAAAAATGACGCGCGAGGCCGACGCACGGACCGAGTATCGACCGACCGACCGACCGTTGATATCTTCCTCCATGGTTGATATAACTTGCGTTGGATTGGCTTGGATTTCTGGCTCGCATCTGTTGCCAGACGACGCAGGCGCTGCTGCCGGTTTCGAAACCGAAACTTGCTGCTATTGCTCTTCTGCAAGGCTACTTGTTTTCGCGGTCATTCCTCAGTAAACGCGTTTTTGAAATCAGTGCGACTTACGGAAATGCGTCGTTCATTTGCTTTACTTGAAACAAAGTCCACTAAATTTTCAAGGATTACAAGGAGCTCACTTATATTTAAGGAGTTTCAAGGGCCCTTGAATTCATGTTATCAAATTCAAGGATATTCAAGGATTTCAAGGGTCTGTGCGAACCCTGCCTGCGACGATCCGCCACCATCAGCACTGTGCATTAAACTCTTGTATGCCTGAACGTGTACGAACAGTTTTGGCATTTCTTCTGTGTTTTGAGTGGGCGCAGAGTTTGAGTGACAAACTCAATACGTCACTTTCGACCAATCCGCTCGACAACAAACATTTATTGCTTCAAAAACGCCCTACCAGCCTGAGCGCGGGCTTGCGAGCAGACAGCCATGCCTGCCTTTTTGTTGCACCAGACCAGAAATAGACCCCTCCAAGTTGCGGAGAAAAGGAGAAAGCTCCCCGGCCTATTATATATCGCAGGGCACCAAAGAAAATACTACGAGCTGCTCCCTTCTCAAAGAGAGAATGTACAACTTTTGTCACGTAGCATGCGGTCGAGCTGAGAGATTTGCGAGAATTATGCGAGATTTTTCATCTTGCTTGGCTACGGTGATACCGGACGGATTGTTGTAATTTTTGCGGGAGTAGATTGCTGGGACAACAGACTTTACGCTAAGATACATTTTGAGTAGTCAGTGCTAAGCGCTGCAGGGCCCCTTTAATGATGAACACTGTACAATAAAGACTAGTCACAAAGACCTCCTATTGCCCCTGGCCTTTGTCATTTAAAGCGATGCGTTGCCCTGAAATTTCCCAATTTAATTCCTTTGCGAATAGCAACGCAGTGGTGCTTCTGGCCACAATGAAAACATTAACCTGACAACATTTGTCGGGGAAAGCTCTTGCACATGCATAAGGGTGCCTCTTAGTGCATGTTCCTTTGGTGCAGAGATATGTAGGACTCTTCAACCAATCGACGTACACAGTTCGCTATATCCCACATGTTGGGTTGTTCAGAAAACAACCCAATTGGTCACTTTTTGCCCCATTGGTCTACTGGTAAATGAAAACTTGTTGAAAACAGTTCAAATCGAGGTTTCATGCAGTGACGCCACACTTCGGATATAAGGCATTTATAGTGTACCCTATGAATTAATAAACAACACAACACCCTAGGCACTAACTACAAGCAACGCCTTAGTTGGTTGCAGAATGGAAACAAGCACAGAACAATGATGCCAGCATCCTGTGGGGCTCACCTGATCCGACACAAAGTCCCCGAACTTGTCCAGTGCGAGGACACACAGCAGCCGCAACGAGAGGTCCTCCAAGAAGAGCTGATTGGCCGCTTCCATCTGCAACAGGCGTGGACAGAGCTTGTAGTACCAGTTTGTGATGACAGGAATCGTGCCCCCTACACTTGCAGGTGCACGTGTAAATCTTAACAACTGCATTTCACTCCTGTCCTCCCTGGCATCTTTTAGGGGCGAAGCCCCTTAGGGGCTGGGGCTGGGGCGTCTCCTGTCGTCGTCATCGTTGTCTCATGTACTCACAATACTAAAACACCGGGAAACTCATTTATACCTCACGCTAGAACGTAACGTGGAATAAAAAAAAACACTGGGACACTCGCTTACGCCTCGCACTAGAGAGCTTAGTGTTCCAAAGACACCAAACTTTTACAGCAAGGCTGTATACCTCTACCCCCCAACAGTTTCATCTCCGTTGGCAAAAACGAATTTTTGGAGTCCAAAAAAACGGTCGGCTACTGTAAGTGTATTTTACAGTAGCCGACCGTTTTTTTTTTTACTCCAAAAATTCAGACTTGCTGGATATTTCGGACTTTTCCAAGGAACCGCCAATTGTCCCATAGGAGTAATGGCTCACGAATTTTTTGGGCTGGTCTTTTATTCGGACTAATTTTCGTTCCCCTCCAGGTCCGAAAAATCTGTCGGCTACTGTATAAACTTCATGCTTTGCCCTTCCCCAGGTTTCACATCAGTGGAGATGATCCAGGATTTTTGCTTCTCAAGACTTTTCAGCTTCTGCATACAATGACCACTGCTTCACAAGACGGGCACACTTATTCATTTGGCAAAGCAGGCACCCTTCAATTTATAATGCCACACATTTCTTTGAGCATTTAGCATTGCAATCAACATTCGCTTGAAGTGCCCTGACATGTCCCATACCGCAGCTAATACTCACCCACTCATGGAAAAGAGAAATATTACGTCTACAAGCTAAGTGCACTCCAAAGCATTATGAGCTGCACTAGCTGCAAGACTGTCACTCCCTCCATCTTGAAATGAAGCAACAGCACGTCAAATGGGATGCGGAAGAATGGAGACAAAACTTGAGCAGTTTTCACTGCGTTTTTTTGTCAGATGTGGTGCTGTTTCCATTTTCCAGGTTATGTCACAACCTGCCCAAGTTTCAACTCTTCTTAAAAATAGACAAACGATGCACATCGTTTTATACAATGATGATGACAATTGTTATTGTTTTTTTAAGGTGCAAAGCAAACAAAGAGCAATGAGCGCAAAAAAAAGTGCTTAAAAAATGGTGCAGAGTGGAAACAAAATCACCTAGTTAAAGTTAAAATACAAATGAAATGACTGGTGATCATTTGATAAGAAGTCCAGGCTAAGCTTCCTTATGTAGAGGGTGTTGATGATGTAGAAAGATAAGCACAGTGGAGTCAGCACAATGCCAACAAAATAAGAAGTGCTCTTAGAACCCCTTCCTTTTGACCTCCGGCTCTTAGCAATCAGTCCAATGCAGGAGAGCCTATCGCCAGTACTGCAGAAAGTCTGCGCATTTTGACAGTGGTCATAAGCACTCAATGTGATTGCTACAGTGCCTAATGCATTCAAACTTGTTCTAACTTGTTGCAAAGGTTGCGTTATGGATGTTTTAGCGGCACTTCTCCCTGACAACAAGGCACAATTTCAGGCATCCTAGTTCATTTATTGCAACTGCACACTACCACTTTATAGCTTCAAAGCACTCTGAAAGTATTCTGTTTTCTAATTAAGGGCACAGGGTAAGCCCTATACTTCCCATGCATTTTTGGCCATATTGAGGTACATTTTTCTCGGCATCTAAGAAAGGTATCTACATAACTTATATATCATTTTCTTTCAAATTTTGTGCTCTTTTAACTGTACTAGAAATATGAACGTTCTTAAAAAATTCAGTTTTTTATAATTTTTTATCCGTTAGTACCTAAATTTTGGCATTATTTTAGTATTAAAAGTTGTGTACCAAAAAAACTGTTACGTGCAAATTTTCAATTCTAGTACAGCAGGTGTGACAAGTTATGTAGATGACAGGGAAAAAAAAATCAGCTCGTTGTCTTGGAAGATATAGGAAATAATGGTACCTATGTAAGAAAAAACATTGTTTTGAGATAATTGAGTTTAAAGTAAAAAAAAAAGGTGAAAAACAATACTTTTTTGCCATAAACACCACTGGAGCCATTTATTTAAAAAGCACCAGCTTCATAATCACTGTCAAAGTCATTTTTTTCCTTTTCACCCGGTCGTCTGTCCTTCCTTGACTATTTTGTGCACCATCCGTACAGATCTGTTCACAAAGTATTTTGCTTGTGGTCAACCTCTTTAAGCCACTTGATGGTGGTGTTGCGCCCAGGTTTTGTTCTGAATGATTTCAAAATGCTGGCTCATGCATTGCTCCATCATTTAATGAAAGAACAGCATCCAATGTTGCAATCATTAGAGTGTGAAGCCCAAAAAAGATGTTTTTTTGTGTGCAGCTTCGAAGGGCAAATGTGGAAAAAACGTGCAACAGGGTCTTTCGATTGCCCTCACTTAAAAATCAGCTATGCAATGGTTGCTAAGCAATTTCCTAATACAGCTGGTTCCAGAAAACCATTTTGATCTAAAACGGGAAGTTTTTTGATGAAAAAAATGACAATAAACCCTGCGAACATTCTTAAGAGGATGTTGGCACTTACTACTTGCTTACGGGAAAACTGGTTTTTAGTGAGAAATAAGACTTTTTAAGGCAAGTGTGAATATGGAAAATGTACACAAGGAATTGAACTTCCCTAATTGCGAAGAAAAACAAAAAGTCATTTTTTCAAAATTTCGCCTTACCCTGTGCCCTTAAGCTCATTGATCACAAATCCAAACTGAATATGCAGTTATGGCTTCGATAGTAAGAGGTTTTGAATATTCACGCATGCCTGCTAAAGAGGGAGCCCTTTAATGCATGCCAGCTGGTTTGTGCAACACGGCAAAGAACACGGGGCACACGCACGTGCGGTAAAATACCAGCACGTATCACACATCCGATGCGTTTCAGTCATATAACCTACCGTATTTACATTCAGTAGCATCTAAAGGTTTCACACACTGAAGATGGCTGAGCAGTTTTCCCAAACATGCGGTACCAAAGGGAACCACACAAGCGAAGTCACAGTGCTCCTCCTCCAATGGGAAGGAAGGGAAGAAAGGGACGAGGTTCTCACCTGCGCAGCGGGCGTGGAGGAGGTGCGTCCCCCTCCGCGGCCGTGGAGCCGGACAACCTCTCGGAGCGCCGTGGCAGCCCCGTGGCGCACCTCCCAGGCGGCACTGAACAGGTCCTGGCAGAGGGCCTCCACAAACGCCTCCAGGGGCCACTCCCCACTCTGCTGCTGTGAAGGAGAGGGGGAGGGTGTTTCCAACAGCAATAGAAGGGGGATAGGGCTATGTTTATAGGCAGCCTTAATCCAAAGATTCAACAAGAGAGTGCCTCAAATGAATCCTCCTTGATTCTGCATATGTCCTTTCCCGTGACACCAGGCAAACTGGCACTTTTAAACATCTCAGCATATTGTCACGAAGCTAAAGACGACGCAGTTTCTTAAAGAAAAAAAAAAAAAAAACAAGTTTATTGGAGCGAACTTGTGCTCCCCTAACAACTAAAAAATACACAGGCAGTGAAGCAGCAGTCAACAAAGTGACGTGCGCAGGAGAGTGTCAGAGAATCGAATGCCGTGGCGTCAGTTCTACGGGTATTTATCTTTCGGCACGGGTGTTTCTTGAACTGTCGTGTTACGTCAAGAACACTGTAGATCAAAGAAGATTATTCTAGGTTGTTGACGTTAGGGTGCAACACACCCCCTATCAAATGAGATAATCTGTGCGGCCTACGAAAGAAAGAGTGGAACAGCACAGCAGACGTTTCAAGTGCAACAAGCAGAAGCCTTTCCCAGTGCTTGTCCATGCTTTTACATGCTCAGTCCCCTGTGATCTCTGCTGCAGCTCATAACATCCTGGTGACACGAGGGGGAAAACCCATCTATTATTATATGGCAGAGGCCTAGCTTTAGAAACTGCCACAATCCCTCCCTGCAGACGAGACTGCTCATGGACTGGACTCGCAAGTCATGAGCCGAATAACTCAAAACAATGCAACTCAAATGACATCAGGTACCATCAACAGGACCGAGGGCAGCATGCCCGGTATCTACGCTCAGTACGTCAGTACGTCACATTTTGAAAGCATGAAAACCGCAACGACGTCTTGCCTCACCTCGTTATGATCAAGGATTCCGTATGGAATCCAAAACGTAAACTTTTTTTAATTGGGTCTTGCCCTCAGAGCAAAGCAGTCCCCTCACCTCTTCCCAGAGGTTCTCTCCATCGGTGGCATTGTTGCCGTCGCAGACCACTTCCTCCTTGATGGCCACGCCACAGCCCCGCGACTTCTTGGTCGAGGTTGGCACATCCTTGGCAATGCTGGCCCGCCGCTTGGGGCCCCGAAAGAGGCCGGGGCATGGCACGGGGCTTGGCACCGGAGCAACGTGACCCACTCCGACGGCATTGTTCTGCACAGCATCAAGCCAAGCCAATCCAAGGACCACCTTCAGACACAGTGCCGCATTGAAATTCAGCACAAGAAAGAACTCTGCTCGACTAAGGCTACAAGCTGGTATTAAAACTTGTTTCACTGAAACTTTCCAGCATTGGGTCATGGTACATCGCCTAGCAAACAACAACAACAACAAAAAATCCAACTCTAAAAAAAGCCTCTTTTCATCCCATCTGCAGATCTACTGGTGAGTGACCTTAAAAATGCCCATACACAGGCACTCAAGCATAACAGACAGTGAACAGGTGACGGGTTATACCGTTGCAAGGACGTTCTCCACCGCACCGGGTTGCACAAAGGGCCTCTCGTTCGGCCCGAGGGGTGGGAGGGGTGGACGGTGCCACCCTCCGCCACCGCCACTGCTGTCGAGGTCGTCTGTCGAGAAGAGCTCCGAGGTGTCGAGGCCGATGTGCTCGGCCATTTCGAGGCCAAGGCGCCGGTTGAGCAGGCGCCGCTGGTGCAGCAGGCCTGACTGCCTTCGACTTGCCTGCACAGATACAGGAGAACAGCTATTGCGTCAGGGAGACAAGGCACATGACTGAGTAGAGCTCTTTGCCTGCTGTTCGATACACATTGCAAGTAAACCAACTACAGTCAAACTTGCTAACCGTATTTACTCGAATCTAGGCCGATACTTTTTTTTTAAAAAGTCACTTACGAAAGTTGGGGGTTGGCTTAGATTCGAGGACGCGGCTTTACCTGCTACCGCTAGACACTCAACGCCACCTCACAGCCACAGGCTTGCAGCTGGCAGGTTTTCAAATTGAGAACTACATGGTTTTCAGGCTCCATTTGGCCTGTTTGAACATTGTGAACCCAACTCTCAGCGTTCCGTGCTTGCTTGCATACGTCGTCACGTGACCTCTAGAAGCGCCCATGTTCGTGGCACAATGGCGCTCACGAAGCGGTGCCACTACACCGTGGCTTTCAAGCAGAAGGTAGTCTTGGAGGCCGAGAGAACTTCAAACCTCCAAGCACAGCACGACTTCGGAGTCAACGAGGAGAACGTGCGCTGATGGTGAAAGTATTATCTGCTCGCAAAACAATACGCGAGCAGACGATACTTCTGACGATCTCGCAGACGATCAGCATATGGCACCAACAGATCAAATAAGACCGCTCTCCTGGTTTGCGTGTGTTAGTCCATTAAGCTGTGCGCATAAGATATTTTGCTCATAATGGATCAGGAAACACCCCGTTTTCACCCACCCTATGCAACAAAGTCCGCAAAGCTGCGCCTAATTTCGCACAAAACACTCCTGAACAACCTTCCAACAGCCGGATTAATTTGGTTGGCAAAGGGAATAAATTGGTTGGCACTTCGATTAAATTTGCTGGCACCCGGATTAAATTACATGGCACTTGGATTAAATTTGCTGACGTATAGACTAAATCGCATGGCAAATGGATTAAATTGAGCAGGAAAACCTGTAGTTTTCTAGGCCCTACACAAGTGAAACAACTCTCCATGCCACACAAACATGCAAGATTTCACTTCTTTCAAACACGGCAGTTCCTACAAGTTTTCATAAAAAACAAGCCAACCACGGAGATGGTGCAGACTCACCGAGCAGGTCATCGTCGAGGTCGAACTCTGAGCCCTCCGAGGCGAGGAGCATGCCACTGTGCTTGAGGACCTGGTGGATGTCGAAGTGCTCAAACCGCATCCAGTGGGACGGTGACCGGGTGCCCGGTGTCGAGGCCTCCCCATTCACTGCACACAGGCGAGTCGCGTGAGCAACTTTCTTGACACAACACAGATTGGGTAAACAGCATCACAGTCGTAGCATGAGCGAAGGTTGCAGGAAAGCACATTGTTTTGCATTCTCACTGCCTCCTGCAAACTGGTTTATTATGAGAAAACCGCATCCCAGGCTTCAAATAACCAACGCTTTTAGACAACTCACCACAGAGGCTATATATAAGAGCCGGTCATCTAACCGTTAAAGGGTGGTTGTGACGAGTTGACTTCAATCCATCGCAAATGTGATTGTGGCTCGAAGGGGGGTGCCAGTTAGTGTTTCATAAGACACATTCCTGTCGCTAAGTCAAAAGACTGGATATGAAAGTTCACATCACAGACAGGTGATTGTTCCAGTCTTGCAACATGCTCTCATTCTGCGTTTCCAAAGGAAACAAGCAGTTAGTAGTGCACACTTCACTTGCTGCCATGTGAATTTATTTGTCCAGTAATGTTAGCTAGGAAACTGGTCACCAGAGAACCCCTACAGAGCCCCCAACTGGAAAAGGGCCCTATCGTTTTTGGAACTGGATTGTTCAGAGCACCGATCAAAAAAAGCCGACTGTTTAGGCTCACAGGCATTTAGGTTACTGCGTGCACCGTGGTCATTTAAGTGTGCTTACTAATAATCAATTAATTAGCAACTGCGAAGGAAGAAGGGAAAAGCATCTTCCTCACCGTCTCTTCCCTCCTCCCCCTCCTCCTTGGGCAGACCAGGAGGGTCCCACTGGGGCACGTGGGAGATGATGGCCTCCACTGCCTGGCTGGCCGCGATGCGCGTGTCCCAGCTTGAACTGTGCAGGTACTTGCGCACCTGCAAGGGGACAACCACTCCACATTGAGGGTCGCTGTTGTTTCGAGACTATCCAAAAAGCACATGCCCTGAAAGGAGATGGCTTTTTTTGTTTGTTTGTTTTTCGACACATCACAAGCTGCAAAATTTATGCCCCACACACACACATTGCTCGCGACAGGATGCTTGACCACCGCCGTCACACAGCAAGAAGCTCCTACATGTAAAACTCGTTTCAAAGGACATCAGTGTTTTAACCTTCCGCCATCCATTTACCCAGCACCCATAACCCAGGATTTAAAATTCAACCCTCCCTATGGCTTGCAGCAATGTGCTCACAATGTGATCACCCTCAGTTTTCATCCTTGTGATTTGTCAATTTTCCTTCCACACATGACAAAGATGCTGGCAAGCTGAGGCCGCTTGTGGTATGACCCACCGCAACATTTTTCCCCAATCTGGTGCATCTCCAAGAAATATCTGAAAGAAACACTTATGCGAAAATAGCCATTATTTGTAGAGGATCCCTCGGTACACATTTCTATAACTGACAGAGGCAGCCTCTGTAAACTGAACAGAAGCAGTGGGTGCTCATTGCAGACCCCCAAGTCCTGCGTCAGCTCCCACACTTCACCACTGCCCGACAAGACATAGGCCACAATAAACCTCAGTTGTTGAAGAAGGGGCCGTCTTTTCAGGCAAAACCAAAGAAAGCCTACACCACAATTTTTGCCTTGGCAATTTTTCAAGCTAATTGCAACACGTGTCTGCCATTTTAAACTTGGAGTTCCTACAAATTTACCAGAGAAAAAACTACCACTGCAAAGGTGTGTCACTGTAGGAAGTATGGAAAGAACACAGATTTCCACATGCTTTGCAACTGGCTTTGCGTGTAAGTGTTTCACAAAATGTGAAAACGTGTACAATGCAGCAAAATGAACAATCAAGGTACAGTAAACTTTGGTTAAGACGAACAAGACTTTCGCTCTCTTGTAATGGCCACAATTGCAAAGATCTCCACTTAAGAGGAATTTTTGAGAATACAAATTTTCGTGGCCCTTTGAGTCTACTGTATTTACATAGGTATAAATAAAAACCTGCCATAGCAATGAGACAAATCTCTCCCCCCCTCTCCTCTCCTCTCTCTCCTCATCTCTCCTCCCTCCTCCTCCTCTCTCTCTCTCTCTTCTCTCCCTCCCTCCCCTCGACACATGCATGAGCATTTGTTGTCTGCTATGGTGATGGTCTAAGCCAGCCGTTCTCTCAACTTTTGCAACACCCCATAATGATACACTTTATTAGTTGCACTATTATTTCATAGAAAAGAAAATGACTAGAACAGTCTGTAAATGTTGTGTGCTGGTATGAATTGAATGTTGTGAGTGTGTGCTGACACGGGTCGCGTTTTGTGATGTTTCAACGTCACAAAATGCGACTTATCGGCAGACTTTCTTGCAAAGGCTCAGTGTTCTGTGGTGAAGCCCATATACCGAAAGAACCCAGTATGTCTGTACCTCCAGGGCATGCAGGTGGCCTTGCGTGTTGTGTTGTGTTTTATGGCACATAAGCAACTTAGGCTATCATGCGCCAAACAGAAGGTTTTGTGTATTTTGTGGGTAATAGCTGATTGTTACAGCACATTACAGCGTTACAGCTTGTTTAAAAGCCCTGCTTCTTTATAAAACTAAAAACGGAGGAAAATTTTAACAGAGCGTTTTCTCCTAAAAGTAGACTGGGGTGAAATTGGAATGTGTACGTCGTAGATCAGCCTACAAATGCTTTTTTCTCAGGACCTCAAATTTCGTACATGAGAGTAACATGTGGTTTAACTGCTTAGGCTCTTGGTCGCATTCCTCACATCTCGGCTTTATCTTCTTCATAAGAAGGAAGTTATGTGCTCAGATGTGTATGTCCAATGCTCGGAGATGACATAAAATAACTTCTGTGAAGCGTTCTTCACTGTTTGCTTGATTCCCACTCTAGCTATAGTCGGGTTTAACTACGTGAAGTTGTTGTTTGTTTCGTTATGCCCATGAGGACTGCCATGTTTCTCTCAGTTTACTCCGTATAAATTTCATACAGTCGCTAATGAGGAATATGTACTTGGGTTACTGTTTTGCTACCAGCCTGTGCAGCACATGCATCGGCTCTCTCGTTACCATTGATCCCAACATGGCTAGGAACCCAGCACAACTTAATTTCCTGTCCCTGTGTTTTTGCTGTCACTAAATTGTGTATTATGTCTCCTATTATGGGTTGAGCTGCATTTTTGTAATGTAGGGCTGTGATCGCGCTGAGCGAGTCTGTGTAGATAACACTTTTAGGAATGCTTTCCTTCCTTATTCCTTCTACAGCCACAGCAATGGCATAAGACTCCGCTGTGAAAACCGTGGCGCACTGAGGTAGCCTGATCACCTTCTCCCATTTACCTTGTATTATTGCACTCCCAACATAACATGATGTTTTGGAACCGTCTGTGTAGAATGAGGTGTAGCCTTTGTATTTTTCGTTTAGTGCCAAAAACTCCTGTAATATGTGTTCGCGCGGTGTTTTCTTTTTTTGAAAGTGTGTCAGTGTAAAATCGCACACAGCAGGGAATGTATACCAAGGTGGTAGTTGTTTTGTTTTTTGGGCAGTCCCAGGTAACGTGTCCAGCATACTAAGTTCTTGGCATTTCTCTTCAAACCGAAGGAGCAATGTCTAACTAGCTTGGGGTTTGTTATTAAACAGTGTCCTAGACGGGCATTTCGTAACTATGGGATAGCACAGATGCTTCGGTAGTGAACGGATCTTTAGGATGTATGAGCATGTCAGCATGGTTCTTCTGTATGTAAGTGAGTGGTTCATTGGTTTCAACATAAAGACTACTAATGGGTGATGTCCTATATGCACCAGATGAGAGTCGTAAACCTAAATTATGTACGGGATCCAGACGTTTCAAGTAGGACTGCCTTGCTGAGCCATACACAATGCAACCATAGTCTAAGCAAGAGCGAAACGGAGCGATAAACTTGTAGAAGGCATGATCTGTCAGGAACCCAGTGTTTGCGTGACAGAACCTTAAGTATATTTAGAGCTCGGGATGCTTTCTTTTTCACAGATATTGATGTGAGGCAGGAAAGTGGAGTTTTTTGTCAAATGTTATGCAGAGAAATTTGTGTTCATTTTGTATGGGATAAATTTATTTCTTTTAGGTGTAGGGTGGGGTCGGTCTGCAGGCCTCGTTTTGAGTGAGAAAAGAATAGCGACTGTTTGTGTGGTGAAAACTGGAAACCATTTCTGTCTGCCCATGTGTCAGTTGTTTATAGTCAACTGTACTTGCCTCTCGCATGTCGTTACATTGGAGGATTGTGCAAGCTATTTGAAGGTCATCAACATAGACAGAATACATAATCGACCTTGGAATTATTTTGGATATGGAGTTCATTTTTACGGCATTTTTACGGCAAACAGTGTTGTGCTAAGAATACAGCCCTGAGGGACCCCGTTCTCCTGTACAAAATTCCTCGACAGGGTTGAGCCCAGGCGCACTTGAAATGAACGATTTGTCATGAAGTCATTCAGGCAATTCAGCATTCTTCCACGGATGCCTAATTCTACTAAATCCCGCATTATTCCAAACCTCCATGTAGTGTCATAAGCCTTCTCAAGATCAAAAAAGACAGCAAGACAGTGTTGTTTGTGTATAAATGCTTCTCGTACGGCATTTTCGAGGCGGACAAGATGGTCAGTTGTTGAGCATGCTTTTTTTAAAACCGCACTGGTGAATGTCTAGAAGTTCATTTGATTGTAGGACAAACTTAACCTGGTATTTACAACAAGTTCAAAAGTTTTGGCCAGACAGCTCGTAAGGGCTATTGGTCTATAACTACTAGGGGAGGTTGGCGGTTTTCCGGGTTTTAAGAATGCTACAATAAAAGCTTTTTTCCAAGCTCCCGGCATTTTTCCCGATACCCAAATTTGTTAAAAAACTTCAGAAGTGCTTCTACAGCAGGACCAGATAGATGAGCGAGCATTTCATAATGTATATCATCTGGCCCGGGGCGGTCTGCTTACCAGCCAAAAGAGGTCTTTTTAGTTCTTGGAGTGTAATTAAAGTGTTGTATGTTTCGTTTGTGCCACCGCATGTTGGCAGTCGTTGTTTCTCAGCTGTGTTTTTATACTTCAAGAACGCTTGTGTGTAGTGTGCGGAACTTGATACTTTGGCGAAGTGTTCACCCAGTATATCTGCCTGTTCTTCTATGCTTGTTTGCACATCCGGTGCGGTTAAAAGGGGAAGTGTGTAGGGGGAGTACGTCCCGTTTAGCTTATGAACTTGCTCCCATACCTTCTTTGATGTTACGGAGCTGTTTATGGACGAGACATAATTTTGCCATGAGGCTTTCTCAGGTTTGCGGCGAATGTACCTTGCTTTAGCTCTTACCTTTTTAAAATTTATTAGATTTTCCTGTGTTGGGTACCTTCTAAAGACCCCCCATGCTTTATTTTTGCCTTTTTGCCTCCTTACATTCTTGGGTCCACCATACTTGTGGTTTTGCCTCACCACTCTCCGTGGACTGTGGGATAGCTATGTGTGCAGCATTAACAATGTGAGGATGTAATCACTTCATTCAATCGTCAATACTAAGAGTGTCTGAAAAAACTTGGTCTAAATTTGCTTCCGAAGTAAAAAGTCCCCAGTCGGCAAACTGAAGTTTCCACCTGCGTGGTTTCCGTCGGATAATGGTTGGTGATGATGCTTACAGCTAACTGAGTACAGGTAGATGATCGCTCCCATATGGGTTGTCTATGATATCCCATTTAAAATCGCTAAAAACAAGACGGTGAACTAAAGGATAAATCTAAGCAGCTCATCTTTCCTGAGCTTGGGGAGCAGTATGTAGGCTTGCCAGTATTCAGTAAGCAGACATTATTGGACAAAATCAAATCTTCTAAAATCTGGCCTCTTAGCATCAGTTTTTTCACTTCCCCCAAAAAGATGAGTGGGCATTAAAATCACCTACTATTAGGAACGGTTCTGGTAACTGATTTACTAAGTCTTCTAGATCAAGCAGTGTTACCGTGAGTTGTGGTTCCAAGTACACACAGCAGACTGCGATTGTTTTGAATGCAAGCAGTGTGGCAGCCACTGCTTCTAGCCTAGTTTTCAGTTTGTGTTCTTGAGCTGGAATACCATTTTGCACAATTATGGCGACACCACCAGAGAGCCTATTCGCCTTCTCGCGGTCACAACGAAAGACCTGGTATCCTTTTAGTATGTTCTTATGTTTAGGACCCAGGTTCGTTTCCTGAGAATGCACACGACTACAGGTGAATGAGTTGCGAATATTTCTTTGACGTCATTTAAATTATTTAAAAGTCCTCTACAATTCCAGTGGACTAGGAATGCCATATTATATTTGTATCAAGTGAAAACTAGGTTTTCGGTCCCGTGATACGATTTTTGCCTTTCTTTCCATTTTCTAGGGAGTTCCGCCGCACCTCCGAAGTAGACGGCCCAAAACCACCTCCCTCAGCTGTGTACATTGTCTCTTCAGAGACGCTGGAGGTTCGTGCAGGACGCACGTGTGTTGAACTGTCCGACCTCACCGTGTGGGGCGAGGCCTTGGAGACTGCCGAACCAGGGGTCCGTGCAGCCCGCTTTGGAGGTGGGGTGGTGCAGTGCTAGCTGCTTCCTACCGGGGGCGTGGGGGGCCTTGCTTCAGCCTCACTTGGTGTGGCCTCAGCAGGCGCCGAAGACCGCTGTGATGCTGCGCCCTGTTGCACCACAGCGGAGTATGCACGGGTATGCGCTGGTGACAGTCGCCTCCGTGCTTCGCGAAATGTTAGGTTTTCAGTCACTTTCAAGTGTGATGATTTCTTTTCCACGCTGGGCAAACACGAGAGTACGCTGCGTGGCTGCCCTCGCAGTTCACACAAAGATATGTTTTCAGCTTCACAGTTTTCAGCAGGATGTTCATGGGAGGCACATTTTGCGACAGGTGTCTTGGCCCCGGCAGCTTAGCGAGCCGTGACAGTATCGTTGGCATTTGTAGCATCGGCGGGGATTTGGAATGTACTGTCTCAGTTTCATCTTTGTGTAGCCTATGTCAACGGATTCTGGAAGTATGCTGGATGCAAAGGTCAGGACGATGTGCTTGGTCTGTATTTCTTTGTTTTCTCGTTTGATTTTTATCCTATAGACATTTGTGACGTTCTGTTCTTTTAAGCCTTCTAGAAGTTCCTCCTCAGGCACGTACTTTAGGCGTCATCGGAGATGACTCCGCGGACCGTGTTGAGTGACCGGTGTTCACTACAGTTATAGGGATCTCACCAAAAGACGTTAGTCCTGGCAGTTTGTCACACTGGTGTTTGTAGAGCAGTTCGAGTAGGAGGTCTCCATTAGCTAGTTTTTTTTACTTTGTAGCCTTCACCTAGGGTGGATGTTAGAGTCTTTGAAACTAGAAACGGTGAGACGAGTCGGGCAGTTTTTTTCTGCGCGATTGCTGTGCACCACGTGGAATCGAGGGAAGTTGTTGACGTTTTTTGCGAAAAACTTGGCGGTTGCATCGGTGCCCCCTCTTTTACGAGAGGGATCAGTTGGGCGGAAAAAAAAAGAAGCCATAAAATGAAAATCTGTTCGGCCATGGTGCCAGCCGCCACCATGAGCCCAACAGGGGACGGGACAGGAACTCGCGAGCAAGTCCCTCCCATGCCAGCTATACACCACAGCTATAACCTAATATGGCTGAACTCGGCAATAACCTAATATGGCTGAACTCAGGGTTGTCCGCCACACAAGGTTAACCCTAGCCGCCAGGAAAAAGGGAAACTGAAGAAGGAACGAGACAACAGGAAAGTTGTTAGAAAGAAGATAGGAAAGTGAAAGATGAAGGGGAGGACAGGAAAAGGCGACTGCCGATTCCCCCCGGGCGGGTCAGACCGGAGGTGCCGTCTACGAGAAGCGGAGGCCAAAGTGGTGTGTTGCCTTCGCCAAGGGGCCTTAAAGGTCCAAGCACTCGGCGTCGGCTCAACCACCAGGACCCTCTTTTCCCCGGTCACGGCGCTGCCACGCACGGCTAAACATGGGTGCTCGGGGTACGTGGTGTCGCACAGTACACGCAAACACCTGCTTTAGCAAATGCCCCCTGCGGGGGCAGGTGGCCTTGCGATTGTGGAGTGGCCCAAGGACCCTCCAGCACAAGCACATCGGACCAATACAGCTATGTGTGGCGTCTGACTCCCCTCTCAGTAGTCAGTGAGAGTGCTTTCAACTGTATGCGTTTGACTCTGCTCTGAAAACTCTTTCTCGTGCTGAGGCGTGCCCGACCACTCGGAAATTGTCGTTATAAAAAGGCACGCCTCAACATGAATGGGCAGGGCATTGTTTGGGTTTGGCCAGAGGTTGCTACTACACCCTTACAGAGTTGTCATGCTTTAGCACAGCAGCGTGCTACTGTATTACCATTTCTCTCTACTCGCCATGAATTAAACAGTTTAAGTTTGGGCTTTGGCTCTCCGTCGTCGGAATGAAGGCAACTCTCCTGCAAGCCACTCACAAGTCACGTTAGCTCGATGAGACGAGGGCTGTACTTGTACATCCTCTGCCTGGTAACAATACATATGACAAACATTTGCACTGCAGTCCTGTCACACCAATGTGGTTTGTCTGCTATTAACCTGCGCATCTGATTAACCAAGGGTGGCATCCGGCCGGATCGTATCAATGCCATTTTTAGACACCTCCTCTGGTGTCTCAGAGAAACAAGACCCCGTACCTGGCCATCGGACAGCAGTAGGGACAGAAAGAGGGATTCATCAGGGCACACCCAGGAAGGAAGTGTGGCAGCAACCGTGCCCTTCTCGTATGTACACACCTTGGCGAGCAGGTTGTGCAGCTCATGGGGGTGAAGCTTCTGGACCTCGCCCAGCTGGACGGCGGCCGCCCGCCTGGTCACGGGCGACGACCCCGTGTCCAGCAGCAGGAACAGGCGGTCGAGCCTGCAAGGAGGTGCAGAGAGACGGGGTGAGCGCCGGAAGGGGCCTTGTGCCACAGGCCCCACAGGCCCCCAAAGCAAATATGGGGTCGCGGAGTTGACACAACAGTGCAACTCAGACTCTGCCATTTTCCAGTGGGTGGAGCAAAGAAAAAGAAATGCATCAAGTTGTTGAATAAGCAGGTTGATTGATTGAATGATTTATTGATTGATTGATTGCAGGGTTTAATGCGCCGATGCTACACGGGCGGTGACGCGCGCCGTAGTGGAGGTCTCCGGCTTAATTTGACCACCAGGGGATCTTTAACGTGTGCCGAAATCTCTTACACATAGGCGTTTTTGCTTTTCGCCTCCATCAGAAAAGTGGCCGCCGCACACGGGAACTGAACCCACATCCTCATGCCAGCAGCCCAATGCCACAGCCACTGAGCCAACGCAGCGGGTCTGTTAAAGAAACACTACATGAAGCTAATGTAAACAGTGAGTAAAATAAACTTTCCCATCCAGTGCAGCAATTGATAATATTTGGGGGGGGCGGGGGCTTCAACACAGCACCTTTCTTTTCGAGAGTGTGAGGCCAATTCATTATGTTTGCCCGATAAATGCTCTTACACACATGGGACACACACCCCATTGGCTGCACAAGCTATGACGCACCCATCGGGAAGCATGTGGGATCAAGACACCATGGATGCTTTAATGTTCCAGGCCCAAGAAAAGGCAGTCCTACCAACACATACTGCAGAAGAAACACACCCACACAACCAAAACTGGACAACAGACTAGGAACAAAGAGCAATAAAGGAAGGTGTGGACCTTTCAGCACGAAAACCAACGATTCAAAAACCAAAGTGTGTTGCATACCCTTGCGATCACAGAAAACCCCCATGGCAAGTTCAACAGTGCTTGCATGTTGCTACCCCAGATCTGCAAGCAGCCCCAATCAAGTCAAGTCAACACCATAGGAATGCGAGCTTTGTGTCAAAGCTGGCAAGTCACATCAATCTGCCTTTTCCACAGGCACCTGTGAATGGTTGTCCTGAAAGGCGAATGGAAAAGAAAAAAAGCCAGAAATTTAATTCGATGAACTTGCATTTACCTCATTTTTCATCCCATGTTAACGATAAAACAGCGGCTGGAAAGTTCACGAATGCTTTTTTTCCCCTGTGCTCTGAAAGCCGGATTTTTTTTTTTTTTTGTACTACATTGACAATAAAGCCAGCTGTCCAAAGCCGGAATGGCTTCAAAGAAGGCAAACACAGTGCACTGTATGATGGCCCTCTAGCTTTCCAACCTCCTCTTCAAAGAACAACATCTAAAATTCATAGCCGCCCAATAACCAAAAAGGACAATGTACATTCTCAACCTTGTACCTTTCCGTAAAGGTACACAAAGCTCGGTTTTCTTCGCTATGAAAGAGTAAAACGTTCTGATGCTTTTTATGCTATTGTGGGCTGCAATGCCCAAAGCAAAAATTATTTACCTTCTGCCCCATTAGACATAACTTGCCCCTGGCACCATAAGGTGCAAGTGCCATGCAATTCAGCTTTTTTTACACCCTGCCTGTGGAAACAAAGAAGCCAAGACAGGTTGACAAAACGTCCGGGGGTTCGATACCCTGTCATCCTAACATCTCTCCCATGGCCCAAAATATAACGATAAAAACCAGTCGGTCTTATTTTTCAAATGTGCGCAGTGTCACTAACAAGCAGCGATTCCCTATCTTCCCTTTCTGATGACAGCGCTGCAGATATAGTAGTTTTAACAAAAACTTGATTGTCGAAACCAAGCTCGGAATTGTTTTGTTGTGATAAAAATTACATTGTAAACCAAGCTGATCGCTGTAATCAACCCGGCGGCAGTGTATTGATTGCTGTAGCCGATTGTCTCACTTCCAGTTTGGTGATAACAAAGTTGGGTCTTGGAAATAATCTGTGTTTCAATTCATTTACATAATCAAAACTCCCTGTTTTGTGCCTGTTATCATCTGCCAAATGCTACATCAGAGTTTTGTGAGAAAATACACGATGTTTGTAACAACCTAGTCTGAAATTTCTGCATGCGCTGTTGTTTTTGCAAGGGGACTTTAATTTTCCCAAAATAAACTGGTCAGTGCCCTTCCCCACTTCCAGTAATTTATCACGAGACAGCACTACATTTTTTAACACCTGTCTGGACTTCAATTTGACACAGCTACTTGACGATCCAACCAGAGTGGGTCCGATGGCCGTGAACATACTAGACTTGGTCCTGACAAATGGTTTCAATCTTGTGCGAGACCTAATTTTCCATCCTGGTTTAAGCGATCATTTTTCTATTCACTTGACCTTAGAAGCTCATGTTTCACGCCGGCTTACACACCGCAAAATGATCGGAAACTACACCAAAGGAGGCTACGCTTCAATTAACACAGAACTTGAATCTTTTATCGATACCTACATGGTAGGCATTTTTGATCGCACTGTGGAACAACAACTGGCGCACTGTGGAACACAACTGGAAGTTGTTTACAAAAAAAATCACGTTTTTGATTAACAAATATATTTCTTTAGTTGTTACGTCTGGCAATAATGCTCACCTTGGTTTACACCTGATATAAAACAACTGCAAAACCAAAAGAAACGCTTATTTCGTGTAGCCAAATGCAAAAACGAGCCATCCCGCTGCTTACAAAAGTATTTTAGCAGCTTATCGTGCAGCCATAAAAAAAGCAAAGGAAGTCTTTTTTTACAAAACACTCTCCCCTTGCTTCTCTCCAAAGAAACCCCAAAAAGTTTTGGAAGAAATTAGGCTTAATAAAAAAAGAACCTATATCTCTTAGATATGCTGACAACCAGGTCATGCACAGTGACGAATGTTGTCGCATTCTGAATGATGTATTCTCCAAGTCATTTTCGAATTGTCCTGCCGATGTTGTGCCGCAAGGTGTCATTGCAACTTTTTTCCTATGGACCCTATTGTAGTAGATCTTGTGGGCATTATGAAGCTGATTCATAACCTGAAGCATTCTTCCAGTTGTGGCATACATGAAATAAATGCAAAGTTCTTAAAAAAAAAACTATGTTTATTCGTCAATAATCCTGTCACGCATTTTTTTTTTTTTTTCAATCCCTTCAGTGCTGTGCTATGCCAATCGATCGGAAGGTGGGGAAGGTGGTCCCTGTGTTCAAATCCGGCAACCAGGGCTCCCCCTAAATTACAGGACAATATGGTTAACTTCTATTTCCTGTAAAATTTTAAAGCAAGTCATTTATTCTACGCAGTGTCTAAAGTGATGTCTGACGGAACCCAAAATTGGAAATGAGAGTTACGTCCGACATAACTCCAAATTGAAAACTTAAGTTACGCCTGACTGAACTTCAGGCCAATGTTTTGAGTTACGTTCGGCGTAACATAAAGCACAAAATTTTTCTTACAGCTAACGGCACCAAATACCGTGATGCTCTTATATGTGTAATCTATACGCAACATTATTGAAATGGTCACTTGTATGATACATGATGTCAAATTCGAAAACACAAATGTTGCTGCTTTACGGCCAAACCGGTTCAGAATGAGTAAATCATAGGTAACATGTTCGACAGCGCCGGCTCCCCTCGGTCGAGTGGTCAGCATGATATAGGCGTCAAAAAGGACTCAAATTTTTCTGTACTAGTCCACGTACACTTCTTTCCATATCCAACACATGCAAGCAAAGGAGAAGACGGGAATTAACAAAACTGAACCTCGTGCCGTGGGTGCAGTGCCAGTTTGCAGCGTCTGCAGTTTGTGGCGAGAACGAATTTACATGGGTCAAGAGTCTTTTAACAAATGTATTAATAGGGCTGGGTGTTGGTTAATATTGTAACCCGATTAATAGGCTGGCTTTATGCATCGATTATTCGGTTGTGTTGGTTTGGCAGAAAAAATGACCAAAAAGAATTATGCAGAAGCAGAAATAAGTTCATCATGCTCATACGCTTGTTCACACACATTCCAGATGAGGTAAGTAGGTCATCATCACGGTGCATGATGTGGGCGAGATGCTTAGCAGCTCGTTCGTCACTCACACTTTTCTAGAATCAGGAACATGAGCACCCGTCGCGAGTGCAGATGGCGCCGATTAATCGCGCTTTGCTTACTACAGCAATAGTTTATACAACGGCAAAACGGTATATATAATTGCCCATTCGTTTTTGTACCGCGTACATTTGTAGTTTTTATTCAAATTTTGCCTGTGGCAATGAAGATACACGAGTTCAGAGGCTACACGAACAAGTCGACTTTCGTGTTTAAGTCCTAAGAGTTGTTGATGAAATATTATTGACAAGTATACCTATTTCCCGATCTGCCTTGGCTATAAGTTTTCGGTTTTAATCCAGTACCACCTTTTCGCATACTGGATCAGTTTTCCTGCTTTTGACGTAAGGTGGGTTATTTAAACATGAATATGATACTCAACATGCTTGTGTATGAATTTCAACATGGCATTTTTCTTTCTGTTGCTCACAAGCTTAAACCGGTTAAAAACAATTAACTTGAGACTAAAGCATTAACGATAATTTGAAGGTGTAATCGATCAATAACCTACCCCTAATAATAATAATTGATTAGGGAGTAATAAAGCGAATGCCCTGGTACTCTTTTTATTCTTCGCAGGAAAAAAAAAAGAAATCTCGATAAATTGTAGTTCATTGCTCTGCTGACTAATGAAAAACGTAAGGAGGTTCCTATTTTGTTAAATTCCGTCTTCTCCTTTGCTTGCATGTGTTGGATATGGAAAGAAGTGTGCGTGAACTAGTACAGAAAAATTTGAATCTTTAATTAAAAAAACTCCATGAGCCCACCTGGTATTCGAACCGAACTTTATTTACAGAAATAAATATGACCACAGTTGACATGGGGGCAAGAGATAAGACATGAAGTACGAGAGCGCCTACAAGGCTTATATTATTACACATGGACACACAGGCACACAGACATATAGGGAAAAAAAAAGGCTTTGGGGAACCGGCGCTGTCGAACATGTTACCTATGATTTACTCCTTCCGAACCGGTTTGGCTGTAAAACAGCAACATTTGTGGTTTCGAATTTGACATCATGTATCGTA
Source organism: Haemaphysalis longicornis (assembly GCA_013339765.2). Lineage (NCBI taxonomy): Eukaryota > Metazoa > Arthropoda > Arachnida > Ixodida > Ixodidae > Haemaphysalis > Haemaphysalis longicornis. The sequence goes on from CM023458.1 coordinate 40,362,896, forward strand.
CAAGCGACCATTTCAATAATTGGCCCCCTCGATTTACCAGTCCTGAACGGTCCGCGGACAGTCTGCGGACTGTGTTCGGACCGGAAGTCCCATAGGAATACATGGAAAAATCGAGCACCGGATCGCGTTTCGGGCAGTCCGCGGATGATCCGGGACTGATAATCGAGGAAGCCTAATGTGGTTATGGATTACACTATAGAGCATTACGGTGTTTGGTGCCGTTAGCTGTAAAAATTTTTTGCTGCTTTACGTTATGCCAGACGTAACTAAAAACATTGGCCTTAAGTTCCGTCGGATGTAACTTAAGTTTTCAATTTTGGGTTCCGTCGGACGTAACTCTAGAAGCTGGCTAAGTTCCGCCGACGTAACTAGTTTTCAATTTAGGGTTTCATCGGACATAACTCTAGACACTGCATTTATTCTAACCTTGTATCATTCCTCGAATCCAACTCGTCTTTCAGCCCATTTCAACATGGCTTTTGGAAACATTACTCATGCGAAATGCAGCTTCTAACATTCACATACAACATTGCATCAGCTCTGGATCGCGGTTCATCTCTAGATTGCATCGTTGTAGATTTTCAAAAAGCATTTGACAAAGTGTCTCATCAATTATTACTTCCTAAGCTCAGTACCTTAAACATTGACCTTTAAGTGGATAGAATGCTTTTTGACTAATAGTACCCAATTTGCGACTGCTAACTAATGCAATTCTCCGCCTTCTGATGTTAAATCCGGTGTACCGCAGGGTTCCGTATGAGGGCCTCTGCTCTTTTTAATACATATTAATAACTGACCTTCCCAGTGGTATAAACTCCTCCATAAAAGTATTTGCTGATTGGTCGTGAATTTTCCGATAAATAATGCAAACGGATAACACTGATTTACAAACAGATCTCGACACTCTCTTAAAATGGTGCAGCAATGGCACATGACACTTAACACAAACAAATGTAAAAGCATGACCATTACACGCAAACATTATCCTCAGCAGCCCTTTAATTACAACATTACCAGAGCCATTCTTGAATATGTTACTTCATACAGTATATTGGTGTTCACATCAGAAATGATTTAACATGACACGCACATATTAATTACGTCTGCAGCAGCACAAACTTTTTCCTTAGGGTATATTCGCCGTAATTTCTCTCATGCCTCATCCTCCCTTAGGCTAACACTTTATCGGACACTAATTCGCCCTAAACTGAAGTATGCCTTGGCAATCTGAGACCCTGCACAACAAAACCTAACTTCTCTTGCAGGATCTCTACAAAACTGCTCAGCTCGATTTATACTTTGACTACTCCTGTACCTCCAGTGTTTCACTAATGAAAAATAATCTGGTTCTATCAAGTTTACACTATCGCCAAAAAATTTCACGACGTTCCCTGTTTCACAAAATCTTTTTTCCACAACCCATCGATGACACGCGACCTTTTCTCATGGCCCAGGTACATGTCATCCAACATCAACCATCAGTTCAAGGTTGCCATTCCATTTGGCCGTACAAACGCATTCTCCAATTCATTGCTCCCCAAACCATCTGAGGAATGAAACCACCTTCCCCTCCACACTGTGTCCATAGGAGATCCTACATCATGCTTGGCCTAAATAATGCGGGCGCCATAAAATAAGTTAATATGTACACAGGGAACCAAATGCACAAGTGTTTAAAGAAACATTAGCTTAGTTTAGCCTGCACAGATGCTGAAATGAAGCGTACATGTGAAGCACACACTGGATTCCAATCCCGAGCTCTTCCTATGTTCAAAGAGTTGAAAGCATGCTAAGTTTCAAGGGCCCGGCAGGCTCCAAGTCTGCTTCATACAATCCTTTCCTCAAATTTTGTATTTTGTCACTGCACTTACACACAGACCCAACCTCAAAAAAAAGAAAGGCGAGAAATGTGGCCACTGATCCTCATTCATCATGCCAACGATCCCCTGGATAAACATAGCAGATCTGCAGGTAGCAGAAGCGCAAGATAAACAGGAGCTTCCTTTCCCATGGCGTCATAGCCTGCTATGTTTGTACAAGCTGTCTAAAGCCCATTCATGCAACTTTGGCTTGGGTAACGGCACCTCACGTCACACCTGACCAGATATTCCTGACACACTGCATTTATACTCTTCGCGACGTCAGATATACACGCTTTCACAAGTGTACATTCCAAAACAGAGGCCATCATCAACAGTGCATACCACGCAGCCATTACTCATCTCCCAACACACATGTCGCATGCAAAAAGCATCCCAAGCAGCCTGTGTAAGCGTTAGGTTGGCTCATTAGAGACGGGTACATCAGTCAAGCCCTTCAGAAACTCGCCTACTAACCAAATATGAACCTGAGGGTCGTTTTCTGCTTGGGTGAGTGTGCCCTACCACACAAACATCTCTCAGGGATGAAGCTCCTATGTAGGGGACTCAAACAATAACATAATGGGTACATTCACCGGCATTCCTGGAGAAAAGAATGCCGCGCTGCGTGTCAACGGCCAGATCACCCCTTCCTCCTTTTTCACACAAACAAATAATGCCGTACGTACCGATGCAGCTAAGGGGAAGAAAGGAGGTCCCTAAACACAAATCAATAAATGACTTTCTTCATACATCGTCAATTAATTCAGCATCTTTTATAGGAAAACATACACGCATCAACCGAGATAACGAGATGATACAGAAGTCAACGCACAAGCATTTTCTCATCATTTCTTCTGGACTACGCCACGTGTGTGGGGTTTCTTCCCTCAACCTGAAAAGTTGCTTAATCACCCTACAACACTTCCTCTTGCCTGAGGAGGGTGCAGAAATACCTTACTATGAAATAAATTATTTAAATTGTTCTTTACATTCAATGAACCAACATCACATATTCGACTGAAATTAGGGCGAACGCGTACTGTGTGGTAGCAACATGCCAGCAACATTAACTACGGATCCAATCACAAACGCATCAAGGGAGCAGCATTGGCGGCCAGTGCAATCCTGGAATTAGGATAGCCGAATTCTTCCTAATAAGGATATTTTCCTTCACTCAAACCAAACTCCAAGCCTTCTACTTGCAAACACCCATTCAGTGCTAACATAGGACATTAAGCAGAGCAAAAGGCAGGTATCAGCACCTTTGTGCCAGCCTAAATGGCTAAAATAAAAATACAATATTCATGCCCTATGCTTCGAAGCTCTCACTGCCTGGGGTACAAGGCACACCACAGTAAAGTGCAACGGATACATCTAGACCACCTGTGGATCTCCAAATGCATTGGAATCATGTACACATGGCGCTCCTGTTTCCCACTTCAATTAGAGAAACAGCCCCCGCGGCTGGGAATCAAACCAACACCATTGCTCTTTGCTGAGCACTACTGAAGGCAGCCCAGATGCAAAAGAACCCATCGAGAGCGGAAGTTGGTCATCTGGAGTTTTAGAGACCTCTATGCAGGATGAACAAGGATGGGTGTGCAGAATATGTGCCCGTGGTGATAGTAACAGAAGCAACAGGCTTATCCACATTAGCTGGTCAGGCAACCCATTGCTGCTACTACAAAATACTGCGTTTTGCTACCTCATTTAAAAAGAAATGCACAACTATATGGCATTCTACTAAAGCTTTTACAAAGATGCTGTCATGAAATCCAAGTCTGCGCAACTGAGACACATGAAACTAATGAGACCTCTCTGCCTGTGTGCACGCGTGCAGGCACATGTGCTGGTGTCTAGATATTTTTTGTTCATATCCACATTTCGTCCCAGCACCCACAGAGCACCACTGCAAGGGACATGACCACTCAATGATCATCATCACCGAAAGCACCAACCGTCATAAGCCGGTGGTGTCAAAAAAACATCGTCCTCTGCATATAGTATAAAAGCTGTCCAGACTCTTGCTGTTCTGGCCACATTACGGCAGCACAGTTCCCAGCAATGCCACAAACAAGCCGTGCAAAGCATTTTCCGTAGCACGCACTGGTTATGCACAGAGCTTGCACGAACAACTGGATGCCCCACGACAACAATGCACCCTGTCACCGAATTGTCCTTTGGCAACAGTACAACCATCCGCAACAGTGTCAACTCACTTCCGTGACCACTTTACCAGCCAAATTTACAGCCATTCACCCCCTTCCCACAGATGCATACCCATTCAGATCAAAGGTTGTCATTTTCACCCCCCCGTGGAGATCTGGTATGAACTGCAGAAGGCCCTTGACATGCGTCAAAAAAACGTCTTCGAGCGAATTCGTCTAAGCACTGGCCAGAACACTGGGAGCGCCGCATTGGTGTGCAAGGGTTGATTATTGTTATGCTGACAGTGTGTGACAGTGCATAAATAAAGCACTCCCGAGCAGACCCAGCCTCAAAGCTTTTTCCACCACCTCGTAATTTTTCTTCCAACTGAGCGAGCAACGACACAACGGAGAGCTCATAGAACGTATTGTGTGCTCAACAAACAAATGCAAAACAAACTAGGCGAGAAGTTGACACAATTCCCAACAGGCACATTTTTGTATTTCTTTTTCCACACAAGCTTCGCACGAAAAAGTATGCGATGCCGTCCAAAAAAAAGTCCAAGTTTAATGCCGGCAAAAAGGAAAGAAGAAAAGCCTGCACTCGTTCAACAAACTAGGGACAATAAAACAATAACGGGAACAATAAAAACAGGCATCTGTCTACAGACAAAACTGAAGAAAAGAAAAAAGAGGGGGGTCCTTTTCCCAGCCGAGCACCATAAAGATGCGTGGGTGCCTTTGTTTTTGAGCCGCAGCTGGGGCTGTGCATTATTTGCCCCTTCTTCAAGTTCCCCCCTGCCCCAACCAAAGAGAAAAGAAAACAAACAAGAAAAAAAAACACTCCCTTAAAAAGGACCCCACAACAGCTGCTCAGCCGCTCTTATTAGGCCTGCTCAATGGCGAGCAAATCACGCGAGGAAAAGACACAGAACGGCCGCCAGGCCATCAATCACGAACTAGGCAAGCCAAGGAAGTGCAAACGCAGGCTCTGTTTGATTGTTTGTTGTGCACTTGACAAGCGAGCGTGGTGCGGGGTTTTCGGTCCCCAACGTATCAGAACCACATTCATCACGTCCTGCTGTAGCCTGCCCGATACACTCGAGGAAACAGTCACGTTAAAATGGTCCCGGAGTTGAGCTCACTCCCAAGCCACCAATGCCTGCTAAGAACAAACTGTGCAATTTTTCTTAGAAGTTTTGGGGTAACAATAGGACTTGCGCCCAAGTTCCAGGAAAAATTTCCCACAGATATGATTACAAGGTCCCAACTGGGTATCACATGACAAAACGAAAGAAAAAAAAAACTTTAAAACCAAAAAAACTAACGCTCACAACGCAACAAATTTTTTCCAGAGCAAACCCAAATCCCTCTTTTTCTGAAAGAGGGATTTGGGTTTGCTGAAGCCAGACATCCTGATGCACTTGCCAGAAAGGTGGTCTGCAAGGACAGCAAGAAGCCTCAACTGCGTTTTTTTTTTACTGCTTCTAAACTCACAAAAAAAAAGGAAAAAAGAAAGAACACTGAAAGGACGTCGCCTCTGAATGATATATCAGAGATCTAAGAAGATGTGAGGACCGCAATGCTGTCACACAAAGTGCGTTTCCTCGATCCCGGGGCCACACTGGAAGAATAAGTAGAAACCGAACATGTCTAGTCAAAGGGACCACCTGAAAGTGGGATAGTGCTTGGAACTTTATGCAACTTCTGTTTTTTTTTTTCCAAGAAATTACTTTCCCTTTTTCTGTTTTTCCTTCCTAGATATCTCCCAATTGTGTATCCATGTTGCGAGCTCCAGTAAAGCTCTGTCAGTCACGCACCTTTCAGACCGTCCCTATCATAAAAATGTCACGGCATTCTTGTATTCCTTTGTTCACATGTCTATGCCCTGAATCATACTATCTGGTTTATTAATTTATATTAAAATACCTTACAGGCCCATTGCAGGGGCATTGAGTAAGGGGTTACAAAGGGTGAAGGACATACTATATGCAAACTGGGGTTTCATGTCGACCACAGACAATCTCAAAATAGCCCCAAATGGACAATAATAGTGCCAAATCAACGACAAACAATAAAGAATGGAAAGATGCCAGGTCCTCTTGCGAAGTCAAAGCAGACACCTGCCCCCACCACTGTTATATTTGCATTGGGCAAATATTGGCTCTGCCTTATCTTCCATTCATAGTGGACGATTCGACACTCCAGTCGACAGAGTGATGGGCAATGTGCGAAATGGTGCTTAGCGTGACAGTTAATATCTAGACACTTGTTATTTTGAAACACAAAAAGGAAGGGGAGAACATACAGGCAGAATACAACATTTGCAGGCCACTCTGCAAGCATGATTCGGTGTTTTGAAAGGAAAAAAAAAAAGCTGCAGAGCCCAGGAAGTACTTGTTTTACCACACTTGCTTGGATTGTAGCATCCGCCAATGCCTACCTAAATGGGGCAACAAAATTACCCCAATTTCTAAAACCAGTGCACGCAGGTATCACAGAGATTGAGTTAAATGCTTAACAAAAGAAATACTGCCAAAACGGAAAAAACAAAAACAATGAAACTTGCCAGAACATGACTCTGGGCAAACAGTGTGCAAGTTTGCCACAGTGCCTCACACCACACAGGATTGGACAGCTGGGTTTCTTTAAAAGTTGACAAAACAAAGGGCTGAAAGCATCAGGCTCAAATTGTTGAGACTTAAACTGCCGTAAGAATTTTTGTTTCCACTGTATTTTGTTTAGCTATCTTCCTGTGACAGCCATAGCCTTTTATTTTGTACCTGCACTGTAATCTGCTACAGTCGAGTCCACTTATAAACGATACCGTTTATAACAATATATCGGATATAACGATGAACAGCTATGGCACCGTCAACTTTGTGTTCTTTCAATGGTAAAATAAACCGCTTATTACAATGCTCCAGTGCCACGATATCGGATATAACGATTGAATCCGTTATACTTGTGCACCAAAAGTGCAACAGTGAGGACAATAATGACGCGGTTGCGCAGACTACTCAGGTAGTTGTCGTCGTAGGAGGCCCATGCGTGACACAGTCCCTGCGTACATTTACCTCAGCTAGGTGAAGCACCTATAGATGCTCTTGGAAAAGATTTGCGCTAGCTTCACACGCGGCAAACAAAGGTGACCGACAGTGGCTTCTTTTTCCGAAAATTAGTAGTAGTACCACCTCACTGGGCATGCGAATAAAATGCGTTGATCGCCGTTCACTCTATTTATTTCGCCACCCGCTTATAACAATTATCGGTTATAACGATGGGATTTCCTTGGCACTTGGATATCGTTATAAGTGGACTAGACTGTATAACAGAAGTTATCATGTCTGGAGTTGCTCAAAACGAACGATTGACGACACATTTTTAACAAAATAGAAAGCACGAAAAAAAAAGGGATACATAAAACAGACAGGACGATAAGCCGTTTTTTTTTCTAATAAGATTACATACAAGAATATCCTTTTGATATCTAGCACTCCCGGAGTAGCGGTATTCAGATTTGAAAAGGACTTTTAAAAGAGTGGAGCAATATTTATTCAAGATGTGCTCCCAAGAGAGCCCTGCTTTGGCCCTCAACTTCAATATCCCTTCACGTTTTCCCCTCACAGCCATTGAAAGTCTGCTGCATGTATATGCAATTCAGCCCCCACTGAACACATCTTTTTCGGGAACGAGCAGTCTTCACATACTTTGAACACCTCTGCACGGACTGCAACAAAGGCCTTCGAGTTTGTTCTGCGAAGGCCTTACTTGAGCTCCATTCAGGGATCGCTCACTGCAGCAGCCTTTCAAAGCCCGCCTAACTAGGTTTCATTTCCAAGCTGTTTATAGACCTCGCTGGTTGCAAGGTGCCAGCAGCACTATTTCAGGGAAGTGCGTTACACGGGTGCCAAGGGGGAATTAATACACCTTTTGTCTCAGCACAAAGGCTGCACCTTTTACAGCCCCCTCAACATCTACTGTGCTATTTGTTGTAGCCCAAAGTAATAAAAACTAGAAAGAAAAAATTTAAACCAACATACTACCTCACCAGACCTAAGTTGCCACATTAGCTTATTATTGATTTATTTACTTATGCAGTTATTTATTTATGTATAGTTCTTCGCCCACATAGACTGTATTTTACAACCATGATTCAGTCTCTGCGCCATCTCATATGGAGAAAACAATTACCTGTCACGGGCTGTTAATAACATTCGGCTCTGCCGTGCGGGTCTACACGGCGAAACAAATGTCATTTGATTGTGATAGCGGTGACGATTAGCGAGCTCGCAAAAATTACATTTCAAGCGCATCTAGAATGTTTTGCGTAATTTTAAAAAACGACAAAGGTTTTTTTAAATAAAAACAGAAAACCGATTTAGTGACATCAGTAGACACACAAGCCAGACAGTCTGCAAAAATCCAGATTCGGCTTTTTTCTGCTTAGCTCCAGTTCCCCCAATCCTAGTGATGTTTTGAACTAGTCATGCCGTGACATCTTGTGCAATATCCAGAAGCATGCCGAGCTGATAGGTTCCGAGCTCTTTCCTATTTTCTTTTAGCTACATCCGTTGACAGATCCTACATAGTGCTGGAATATTCTAGTATTAATCCAAAACAGGCTTTTTAGACAGTCTCTAAAATTTGGGGGAGGTTCCTGTCACTCTGTCATGTAATCGGCAGCATAGCACCCATGCAACCACTACACCCAGATACTTAAACTGCTAAACAGTTGTTATGTACACTTGCCTACAGTGGTAACATTGTCTGGGATATAACGTTCTCTTTAAAAAAAACATGTTGCAGTCCCCCATTCCCATCATTCACCACTTTCGGACATCACATGCTGTATTTCACGTATGCCCCATCGTAGCGTCCAACTGTCTTGAACATCTTTCGCGTCTCCATACACTGATACAATTGTCGGTGAGTAAGTGCATGGATGAACCTATATTTCCCAACATCCCATTTATAGAACAGCAGGCCCAAGGAAGATTCCCGTGAGACTCTGGCCGTCAAGCCAATGATATCTGACTGTGCTCCATTTAAATATTCTACCCACCCACAGCGGCTCAGTGGCTAAGGCGCTGTGCTGCTGAACACAAGGGCAGACAGGGATTTGCATCCCCGCTGCAACAGCCAACACAAAACTGTCCACATAGTGAAGATTTCAGTAGCCCATAGAGATAGATACCCCAGGTGGTCTTATACCCCTGTCACACGGCAGATCTAATGACATTTAGAGCAAATGTCATTCGCTCTAAATGCATTAATTCGGCGCTACACAGAATACGAGACATTGGCAATACATTTAGCGGCTAACTGAGGTCCCGGACCTCAGTTAGGGCCAAATGATTAGCCTCGACAGCAGTAGCGCTTCCCTAGACAGAAAAATCAGTAAAAACCAAAGATATTGTTTCTAAAAACTGTCAGTAACTTATATTTGTCTGTGTAGTAATAAAGAAAATAAACAGTCTACTAAAGAAAATCTCGTCCCCGTGCGCGCGCTAGCCGAATCTGGATTTTTGCATGTCTCGGCTTGTGATGTCTAGATGCCACTTAAATCGGTGTTTCCTCTTGTTTTTTATTTAAATACTTTGTGTCAGTTTCAATCTTTTTACAATTTACGTCCGTGAAATCCAGTGATCTAGATCGCTTGAAATTGTAATTTTTGCGGTGTATTGCGAGCTTTCTAATTCGCTCACCGCTATCACAATCAAATGACATTGTTTCGCCCGTGTAGACCCGCACGGCCGAGCCGAATGTCATTAACAGCTAATGTCATTCAGTTTGAATGACATTAGATCTGCCGTGTGACAGGGGTATGAATCATCTTGCGGCCCTTCACTAAGACACACCTCATTGCCTCAGTGTATCCTGGGTTCATGAAACTGCGAAATGTGAACTTCCTCAGATATATTCAATTAAGAACTTGTTCATTACAATCCAAAGACCGCATTTTGTGCACAGGTTATGCATGGGAGACCAAACAGTCACACATGTAAACCACAACTCCTAAAACCGAGCGCCTGTCCAACGTTTGGCATTACTTTACGAACAAGTACTACTGTTAATTGGGTGATATAAGGCGCACCCCATCCGAAACCTTGTTGATTTGGATCGAGCAACGAGCCCAATTTCAATTGTTTCACAATGCTCGAGTATAAAATGTTCTCTAATGTGTTACAAGAACATTCGTCAAGTAGATTAGCCTTTAGCACTCATACCCACGTGTTTCGTTTCTGAGGTCTCCGTTTTCCCCCGCTGTTCTCCAAATTAAGATGTATAGCCAATGAAAACCAACCAGAAACTTTAGGTGCAGGTGCACTTCAGCATTTTACCAAGTACATTTAGCATCTATTCATTGCTCTGCAACCTTGCATGTCTTTCTAATGAGACCTCGAAATTCTGCGACATCGCAGAAGAAGACAGTCCGGTGTGACAGGAGCCACCTTTACGTTACAATCTCCTTTTCTAATATGACAAAGGGCTGTCACTTTGTCAAAAGGGGCGAGTTTATAAACTAGCTGGTCCAGGAACACCGACGAGCTCATTTCTTTGCCTTCTGCATCCCTTAGCAGACCTTAACAAGGCCGGTAGCATGCCAATGTACACGTTAATCATCCGAAAGAGGGCTTGAACATAGCAAAAGTCGAGGCACCTCATGCACACATTTTGCTATGAATTCGGCTGTCAATGCACAATACAAGGCAGCTGCAGGGGCTAACGACAAGGGCATGGCTTTCCCTTCCCCAAAATGATAGGCCCAACTTGAACAGACCGAACTCAGCAGATTTTGTGAACACTGTTTACACCCGATTGTGACGTATGTACATTTGGGAGGAGATGATATAAAGAAGAGAGAGAAGAGAGAGAGAGAGAGAGAGAGAGAGAGAGAGAGAGAGAGAGAGAGAGATTAGTTTAACACGCCAAGCTACACTTGGGTTCCGAGACGTGTTATAGTGGAGGGCTCTGGGCTGACTTCAACCACCGGGAATCTTTGACGTGCACCCAAATCTCGACACATAAGTGTTTTCAATTTTCACCTCCACCATCGTGCGCACAAGTTTTTAGAGCTTGCAACACCTACACAAAAGGAAATAAACTAAAAAAGTTTTTAGAGCTTGCAACTCCTCAAACTACAACACAAAAGGAAAGAATACACCAAAAAGAGTAAATATTCACTGCAATCATTAGCGAGGTTAATGAGTATGCTATCATCCAGGGTTTGGTTCAAGCAGAGAAAATGACGAGTAGATTCCCAAAAATTGCAACAAGAAAGCAGAGTAACAAGGAGGTGGACAAAAAGCGCAACGGGTAGTGCGTCAAGGAGTTCATCAAGAACACTTCCCACTTACCGCTGCATCCTTCAAAAAGTAAAAGTGAAGGCAGCATTATTTCAGTCCTGGCGAGCAATGCAGAGTTAATAGTTTAAAGTTGTTCTTGCAGGGCTAAGTGCCAAGGCTCAATCCCTTCATCCCGTTTGTGAATTCCCCTCATCAGGGCATTGCATGGCGCTGCCAAGACACTAACACCAGTCCGAGGCCGAAATTTTCGCCAGCACTAAAATATGCCTGATTAAAACATAATTCTGGCTCTTGCATCTTTTCTCAGCATGCAATTAGTCTAAAAAGAGCCTTCAAGAGGAGTTTTTTTTGTTGCTTTTTGTTGTCCATTACATCGTGGAGGGGCGACTTTGATTGCAGCAAAATAAGTTTGAGCGAAGTGAAATGAAATTTCTTATTCATATCTGTCGCAGTGCTAGTTAAAGGAACACTTACTCCATTTTCTATCAACTCGACTATACAGAAAGTTACCATGCACCCAGTACAGTGGTTGATGTAATTTTTCCAATTTTGATATTCACACAACATACATTTCTCTCAAATTATTATGCGAGCATTTAACATTTTACTGGTTACTTTCCAATCGACGTGCTATACAAAACAAGTCACTGAGAAATATGTAGCAGACGTTAGTGGGACGTCCTGCATAAATAAATTTGAAGGATGTTAGGCGGTGTGGCTTGTTTCAAACACAAAATATCGCATTTGAGCTTTCGTTACTTTCATGGGGTGGTGAAAACCAAAAATACTTGTGGAAACCATTAAAATACCGCAGTCCAATAACGCAAATCACTCGTGTTTAGGAGCTGGAAACGTTTCCACTCAAGGAAAGAAAACCATGGTTCTAAAGCAGTAACACACCATTTTAACACTTTTCACCAGTATCCCCCAAATTTCCCCAGGTTTTCACTGTCTGGTGCTGAATATCCCCATCTGGCAATGCTGGTATGGAGCCCACTGGGTAGGTTTGCAACTGGCACAAAACATGGAAAGCTGCTCCTACGAACGCTATAGTAATTGAAAAATGGTGGACAAGAGGATAACGAGAACATTCCTGCATTTTGAGGAGTCGAAATAATCTGCACAAGGGCAGTAGTCACAAGCTGTCATTATGGCTCCAATATGCATGACATGCGAATATTCACAGCACCTCTCAAACATGGGACAACCATCAAGACATTGTTTGGGGCTTCTGACATATGGCAAAGGATATCCCTGATCCCTTTCAGAGTGAGAAATAAATTACTGTACCCTCACACGCAGGTGTCTGAATCTCGCCAGCACCTCTGAATCTGCTCAGAGCAAATTGGATGTCTACCATCACAGCTTATGCTTACAGGGCGTTTAAATCCAGTCTCGCGCATTGCGATTTCAAAGATATGGAAAGATAAGACTGAATGCAGTTTCTTGCTGGCGATTTACACAGCCAGGCAAACATTAATGCGGGGAATTACTTTTTTTCAACTGCTTGTTGCACAGCACATGTATATGCTACAAACACAAGAGCCAGCTAGCCCGATTTAGAGAGATCCGAAGTCTGCCTCGTAGTTCGAAATACACACCTCCAAAGTTTGCACCGAGATAAATTAACACCCCCCACATCGTCAAGATGACAGAAGGCAGGCAAATCATATAACTGACGGTGGGGGTGGTATGTGGGTGTCACATTCAGGGATATGCACTGAAGAACTGTGGGTGGCAGTGGCATAATGCCGAGTATTCGGTATTATTTCTACCCTTATGAGATACCACTAGGTGGCACATAGGGCAAATCGCGGTGTCTGTGTGACAACAACTGTATCCCGCTCCTCGTCCATGCTGAAGATGCACACTCTACATTTTCTTTTTTTTTTGCAGGCAAGGAGGCGTGCCATAGTGGAGGGCTCCGGATTAATTTTGACCACCTGGGGATCTTTAACGCGAGCCGAAATCTCAAACACACAGGCGTTTTGCTTTTCGCCTCAACAGAAAAGCGGCTGCCGCGGCCGGCTATGCCGGGAATCGAACCCGCGACCTCGTGTTCAGCAGCACAACGCCTTAGCCACTGTGGTGGGTCTTTACGTTCTTTGACTCAAACATACAAAAAAAAAGAAATGAAAGGACCAAACAACCAATGGCAGAAGCTTAGTCCAGCTGTCATCCATGAAATGCCCACAGAAAGATACCGAGTCAATAACCCTCATTTTTCATGCAACCTTATTTGAGCCAAGCAACAAATGCGCCCACAATGGGTTGCGAAGGACGACACTTCGACACGTCAAAAAGGGCAATCCACCACCCAGGCATACCCCATCCCTGTATGCACCAACATGTTGATGACGGCCAGAAAAAGTATTCAAGTCATCTTTTAGACGCTGATTCATCTATTTAAAAAACTGTAACAAACTAGCTCAAAGAGTGAAAGGAAAAATGCACGAAGGGAACGAGTGAACGTCGACACTCAGATGCACCTAATGGAGATGCAGCAGAATTTTTTTTTTTACTCTGTTAACGACGCAGTGATAGCAACATCAATAACAAAAGGAACAAGCATGAAAATGCGCAAACAGCGGATACCCCGTCATAATCCACACATTGCGGGAGGAAATATAGTGCATAAAGAAAAGAATACCCTCCAATATCGACCATGGTTTTTTTCTAAAAGTGCGATAAACGCTTCCACAGGCCAAACCCACATCAGGTGAGGCCCGAGTGGCTAGTTATTCCAGCAGGAAGTGCATTTTTCAGTATGGACCGCAGCAAAGTTACGGCTTCAGACAACCGACTTTTGCCGAGCATGTTTTCTCCATCCCAAATGAAATGGCATCACTTTACACACCTTAACCCGAAACGATTTTGCTTACAGTACCCCAGAACTTTTGAAATGGGAATTTTTAGATCTACAAGCCATATGTAGCCCGCAAAAAGGAATGCTGGCAACCATGTGAGTGAGGCGTGCGGCAACACACTTTTAACTGCACGCGAGGTTATAAGAGGGATTTAAAAACTTGTCCCCGGCTAAAACAACAATAATGTGCAACCTTTTTCTATTCCTTTTCGCGGTTTTTTGAATTACACATTGAAAGCGATGGAGTTTGGACACGTACAGTAGTGTCACGTTCAGACACTACGTGGCGAAACGTTTCAGACTTCAGAAATTTTAGCGCAGAAATTAAATTCCTCGCGGTTACCCCAGTATATAAAATCGCTGGCTTTCACATAAGCTAGATTACATGTACTCCCCAAAAATCAGTTGTCTGACCCTTTAAGAGAAATTGGAAATTGCAACCAAAATTGCGTTCCCAGATTCTTGCAGCTTCAGATTTCAAAACTGTAGAAAAAAATGTGCCAGCCATTCACGTTAAAGTGAAATTTGGTACATTGTAAAACAGATATTTCTTTTTATTCATGGTCCAGTGACACCCAACTTATGCATTCGTTTGGAGAAATTATTATTATTAAGAAGAGGAGAGCATGCTCGATTCCAAATTGCTTAATTACTATCATGCTATAAAAACAACGAAGCACGGCAGGGCTTCCATGATTAGAAAGTACCTCTCCCGCTCTGGAATCGATGAAGAAATGAAAAATGGCACTTAGGGCACTAACACGAGCATGTTTGTACATCCTTAACTCCTTGTAAGAGCCTCATAAAAAAAAAAAAACAGAGCATCATAGGAAAAAAAAAAAAAACAGCTCAGAATTAATTTGGTAGCTAAAATGAGTTGGGCAATGAGAGTTAATGCAAGTGCATCAATCATTTCAGCTTTTTACTTCCTAGTGTAAGGGAACGGTATGAGAAGCAATGTTCAAGGACACTACTGTCCAAGGACACTACCATTTCTTAATGCGCAAGCGTTCTCTGGGGACCGCACAGAAACCTGTATGTTTGTAACACACAGCACGATGCACTCCATTTGCGGAATTTATAAATAGGATTTATGAGCTTTTGCTATAACAAGGGTTTCATGCAATAAAAGGCTTTTGGATGAAATAAAAAAGCCCTAGGACCCCCCAAGGCAAAGCTATGTACGTGGCAATGCACCTGTTCACATGAGCATTTGGAACAAATGCTTACGCACACTGACAACTCCCACTTTGGAGCTTCTACCCCATTTTTTCCCCCCTTTCTGCCCGTAGGTTGCTTTCTACTATCCTTATGGCAGCACGATTCTGCACCCATTTTTAAAAAGGCATTAATTTTTTTTTTTTCTAGGCAGCACAGGCCCGATCCTTCTTGGTGCTGTAAGGGCACACAGCTCCAAAAAAGAACAGTACCCAACCTAGCCTTGAGGCACTCGACCAAATCAAAAGTACAGGCCGCACAACTGCCACGAAACACTCTTCCTGGTTCCGAGCTTCAAGCCCGAACACCTGTGTGCACGGAATGTAGAGAAAATGCTTAACAAACCTCGCCCCCAAGGCCGATCGTTCGCCCTACTTTATATAGCCTGTACCTGTCTCACCTGTCCTTTCAAAAACAATATGTACCCCTTATTTGTCATTTTTACTGCCCAGCCCTACTCTTTTTTGTTTTGGCCATAGCAATTCTGTTCCCAGGGCAGCGCTGGATTGACCGTTTACTATTTAGAAACATTCTGGACTGGCAAACTAACATGACCTAGTACCAACCGTGCAAAGTTGCTTCAGTTGACCCAATCACCTGGATCTTTGTACTTGTGTCTGCACCAAGCCATCAAAAAGCAATTCAAGAAGTGCAACTTAAACGGAACGCACTGCAGGTACCAATACGTTGGCTTAGCAAATGCAGTTTTCACCCACGCACTAATAGCACCTGTAAGGGTTATTCAAATCACCTACCTGACTAGTCAAAAGCAGTAAAATTCCCCCCGGCACAAACAGAAAGGATAAGCCTACAGTGCAAGTTGAACAAGAACAGCTACAGAAAAAAAAAGTCACACGCCACACAAGAATGCACCGTGATGCACTATTGCCACACTTGATGGTGAATTTAAACCACATGCCACATGGAGTTGCTTTAAAAGGGCCATGCAGACAAAATACAAGTTTGTTTTATTCGAAGATTTCGTGTTTCATAGTGCCCCCAGCGCTTGTCCGGAAGCAAAGGACGCTTTATTCATTGAGAGATCAATAAATTTAAGTTAAAATTTTGATTCTCAAGCCAAATCGTGCGTTTTCATCATGTCTGCCATGTAGTCACAAGGGCAGGTATTCAAACGAACTTCCAGTGACTCATTAGGCTCTGCAGACTTGCTTACCGTCAATCCTCCCAGATGGGCACTACCGTACTCATCCAAGGACCGTTGTCCGCCGTTGCTTCGTCTCTGACAGTATTTGGTTTTGGCTTGTTTTTGCTCCAGTAGAAAGTAATCGTTTCGTGAAACATGGGGTATGATGCTCGACAAACAGGGTCACGTAAGACAACGTCGCTTACGCCAATAGGCCAGTGTCGTGCAAGACAACTCCAAACCGGCGGACTGCTGTGCAGCTAAAACAAGCACAGTGCACCCAGTACCAACAGAAGTGCGCATCGGTACTTCTAAGAATGCTTACGTGTATTTTCGCAACTTTCATTGTTTACTGCACCAATCTTACTGTTGTAAAATGAATATGCATTACATTTAAGCACAACTAGCTCATTCGGCAAGCTTATAAGCGCTGCCTAATTTGCATTTGCCGGCCTCAGCCAATCGCACAGCTGGGCATATGACATCATAGGTCCTGTGGCAGGAAATGAGCTAGTCGGTCGCACGGCCATCCCCTTTTTTCCTCATTATATAGTTTATTTGAGCGAAAGTGTGCGTTAACAGTGGTGTCACTATGATTCTAACGAGACAATCTATCGAATGAACCAAACTTGTGTTTTGTCTGCATGGCCCCGTTAAGGCACGACACGGGTACAACGTATTGACAGTGTGCGAAAAAAAAAAAAGAAGAAACAGGAAGGACACACAAGCAGGATGTGCGGAGCTCTGAACAACACCCGAACGGGGCCAATCGTAAAGCCTCACTGCAACAAGCAGCCTTCCTTTCGCGTACCTTGTTGTTTTTTTTAAATCCTGCCTCAAGCAAGGAAGCCCCAAGCAAGAACTGCCCACAAGAGCAGCATAATTTCTTTTACATTTACGGAATATCCAGATAGCACCGGATTTCCTGTTGTCCCGGGGACAGGATTCAGCCAGAAACGGAATTCCTGGCCGCCGGGGATTTCACCAGAAACAGAAAAGAGAGGCGTGCTGGGATAGGCTGCTCGAACCAGTCCTTTTTCAACAGCGCGTGCACTAAGAAAAATCAAATGGCATTGCAAAGAAAGCAATGCAATATCGAAAAGGGGGAGAGTGAAGTTGAAAGCGCGACTACGAAAGATACAGCGATTCGAGCTCGGTCGCAAGCGTAGGAATCGGGGAGTTAGAGAATGCAATTTCGTGCGCAAGGGCACATCGTTTCGGGTGCTCTCGAATTCCCCCCAAACGAATTTAAAATCCACACACACGCAGATGTTCTACAAAAGCGTGTCGGCGGCGACTTTGTGAGCGGAGTCGTCGCTTCGGTTGCAACATCGAACGTTCAACGAGCCCCTCCGGAATCACACCACCCGGACTACCAAAACAAAAAATTTGAAGCGACGACAAATGCGCGCTCCGAGCTCGTGCGGAACGCGCGATTTCGCGCGAACCAACCAACCAACCAACCAACCCATCGCAGCTGCCATGACCCAGACAACGAACACCGCTCCAACGAGTATGCAACGCGATTAAATGACCGGACAATAAAATAGCCCCGCAGCGCGGCCTCGTATCACGCCGCTCGAGCAAACGTGCTTCGGAAACGCGCCGGATCGTCTTAACCGGGCGCGTCCGGCGCAGTAAGGACAGAGGAAATGCCGAAGACGAGAAGATGCGATTTCAACGACTTCTTGGTCGGGCGCTATCCGGTGTTGGTTGCGGGCGGCGATCGAGACGTAGGCGACGTAACTCGAAGCTTCCGCCGCGGCGATTCCAACACGCTGCGCTCCTCGCGTCAGGAAGACGACGCTGTTGTTGCCCCGCACAACCCAGATCATTGTTTCGCTTTTTTGTTGTTTGTTCGCTGCTTCGCCAACCCAAGGCCCCCAGAGCGGAAGACGTGAAGGAAACAATACCTGCTCGTCATGCTGGGGGCTGATCGAAGCAAAGTGGTCAGAGGCAACGGGAATCCGGTCGAGGGTCCATCACCTCGGCATGATACCCCGGGCTGTCGCTACTGTAGCGACGGCATCCTAGAGCAAAACTGAGTCCCAGGGATACACTTTGCTGCGCGTTGAGTTGCAGACGGCTTCACGTGGAGCCAGCGGCGATCGGGGCGTTCTGGATGACCCGAGGCGTTAGTGAAATCCCACGACCTCTTTGCGAGGGACGCACGGCCACTGTTTGTCAAAAGTTAGCACACCGACGCGATCGAAACAGCCCGAGAGGCACTCACGCTGTCACCACCTTCGTTTGCACGCACGTTCGGGTCTTGAACACTTGGCAACCGCGACGGCCCCTAGGCCGGTCGCCCGGGGGTGGCGGAATTTAAACCGGACGGGTCGTTTTCTTCGATCGAAGAACGCGTGCCCGCCTCGTGCAAATGGAGTCGGCCCTGCTGTTGGCTCCGAGGGGTCTGCGTCGTCGAGGTTTGGTCGCTGTTTTCGGTGCGTTCGGGTCACGTCCGCGAACCCAAAATGGGCCTAACCGACGTCCCACTGCGCGTAGATGAGGTTTCCGGTGGGCAAACGCGACGAAATCTCATCAGTCTGGTAATTAATCGAGGCTGATGTGGAAATAGCCGATCTTATATTTATACTGAGAGCCATCTTGCTTCAAATGCCAAATATACCAGGATGGGGCGCTCCCATTGGTCCGTGCCGAGTGCAGCCTAGAAACCAGGAACCACCATGGCCATAGGCGGCGTATATGTCGGTGAGAAGCAGACGATTTTTGATGGCGGTAGTGAACCCTTTGAATCAAAGAAAAGTGAAAATGCCGGGAACAAGTTTTAAGCTTAAAACTGCAAACTCCAGGCTTAACCCATCCTGGAGCGCATTAATAGAGTTTGTATATTTTGTATCTTGTCTTTTTCTTAATTTTTGAAATTATTTTTGTGAACTTGGAAAATAGGGTAACGTGTGCTTTTGTAACATCTGTCTATGACTTCAATACAAGCTGCAGCCGCAAAGGCGAGCGGCGTGGTGTTTGTGTTTCTGCTGCGTGCTTCCACGGTTGCGTTGAAACCATGAAGAAAAAGCGGTCCAAACAGCCGCCCAAGAAAATACATTTAGTATTTGATGAAAGGGAGCGCCGGTGAGTATCCGTAAGAAACCGACCGAGTTGATCGTCAGGCTTCCAATGAGATTTGATGGCACGGCACGTGCATTGTACGCGTCAGTTGTGACAAGCATGTCCGATATCTCTTGTGTGTTTTGATGGCGCAAGAACGCATAAGGCCTTTATACTAAATTAAACTTCCGTGCAGTGTAGATTGCGGGATACATTGCTGTGTCGTCTATATGTTTCGCCTAGGAACTGGTCGATCTTACGTGGCTTCGAATAGCCACAGCGCGTAGCGAAACGCATGGCAGTCCACTCTATGTTCATTGAGTGATTAAATTTCCCACAACCCAGCGAATATGATTTCGCTTTTAACTTTTGAACCATGCGTGCTCACATTCATCAAACTACATTGTTCCAGTCAAGCAGATTTATACGACATAACTGCAGTTTACAGAACAGTTTCGACTACTGGAAAAAAAAAAAAAAAAAACCTGGTGTCGGACAGGATCACAAAAACTTCTGAGATACGCGAAAAAAAAAAAAATGGAATCATGCTTTTGTGAGCACGAGACGCACCACAAATGGTCGACTCCCAGTTACTTCATAGAGCAGAGAAACCAACACAACCGTGATGACGATGTACGGGACGTGCTATCAAAAGACGGAATCGTACGGTGTCTTAGATTTGGCAGCAGTCGTAGAACTCATTCAAGCAGTGCAGTACTCAACTCCTCAATTTTTGATTACATTTTTCTCTTCTATTTGCTAATAATGCGGAGTTCAGGGTAAGTTCATGGCTTTCCCTGCACTACCAAGGAAAGAGGTGCGGAACAACGCCTCCTAGTGAATTGGTTCAGAAAGTGCAGGCCAAATCGTAGAGACCTTTTATCTTCACCTTACACACATACTCAAAGCACCTTTTGTTGTGTATGCGAAGGGTTTAGCTGGTATCCACTCTTGAAGTGTGTTCCAGCTAGTGCAAGCTTTCGAAGTTTCTTCATGGAAAGCTTTAGTGTATATTGCCATTCAAGGCAAACTCAAATCCAACATATGGGGCCTGTGAGCTGCAGAGCAGTGGGAGGCCCAAGGTGGTTTGCACAAACCAGGCACAGAAATTGCATGGCTGTGACAATCGCAGTTTGGTTGAACAGCTACTGAATACACATTCTGTGCACTGTGCTACTAAGTTCACTTACGTAGGAAGAGTCTGAGCCCTTCCATATCTCCAGTTCCTTACAAAGAGCTTTTTCAACTTATCTTTCAAAGTGTTTCAACTTCGAACACTTTCAAAGTGTTCGACCACATCAAGGCAGTTGGCACTCACAAGGGTATCTATCATCTGTTCATCCATAGCTCTTGCGGCAAAGACGCTGTCTCATTGCGTTATTGATTTCATTCAAAAGCATCAACAGTCCTGCAACCTACCGCACAAATTGCTTTTCCAAGGTGGTCTTTTTTTTTTTTTTCTAAATTCGAAAGTTTGCCCTGCGGCATAATAGATGTAGGCGCTTACAGAAACACGAACAAGTTAGTTTCGTGTATAAAGTTCAGGAGTTGTCGGTGACACGGTCCATGCACCCAGCGGTGCAGGTCAGGAGGGCGGCCAGGGTGGAGACTGGTTGCACGAAGGTCAAAATTCCACGAGTGTCAATATTTTCGGTGGTTCAAGAGACTTGGAAATAGTGGATCCTACCATTGTAGCAACGCAGGGAATAGTGGTGGCTCAGGAAGTTCCTTCTTTTCCTCTTTGCAGCGAGTTCCTGACTGGCTTCCAGAAGCGCAAGAAAGAACGGCAGAAGAAGGCACAGGAAGAGATCAAGCTGAAAGCCCAGGAGGAAAAACGAAGACTTCGCGCAGAGGTACCTCGTTCTTGTTGGCCCACCTGTCACAAAACGTTTGGGTTGGTTTGATAGGCCCAGGAAATTTTGATTTGTTTGCTTGCGTTTTATTTGAGACAGTTTTTTAGCAAGTACCGTGTCGGCAAAAATGGCTAAAGGCAAATGAATGCCTGAAAGAGGCCATGCTACACAGTGCAGCACAGTGGCAGTCTGTTACGCATCATAGTGAATCAAGCGTACGTAATTAGAAGATGATGAAAAGCTTTTAGACTCCAAAAGAATTTTTTTTTGCAAATAGAAATTCGGTATATGAAATAAGAACCATATGCAGACTGTCAATTTGTTCTTATTGTAATACAGAGAAAAATTGAGATTTTTTGGATAAAAAGAGACTTCGTACATCCTCAAAACAGTAAACATACCCTGTACTGTGAAGTGCTCCACTAGCACCCGCCGCGGTGGCTCAGTGGCTAAGGCGTTGCGCTGCTGAGCACGAGGTCGCGGGTTCGATTCCCGGCCGCGGCGGCCGCTTTTCTGATGGAGGCGAAAAGCAAAAACACTCTTGTGTACGAGATTTCGGCGCACGTCAAAGATCCCCAGGTGGTCAAAATTAATCCGAAGCTTTCCACTACGGCGCGCCTCATCGCCTGCGTTGCATGGGCGCGTTAAACCCCACAGTCAATCGAAGTGCTCCACTAGTGAATTATTTCTGATTAGACCTGCGCAGTATCGTTATTGGGATGATCATGAGATATGAATCAGTGTCCATTAATGATTGTGGTGGTTGTTACAATGATTAGCATGTACCTTGAAATGCTGCGGTGTCAAATTTATTTCATTACCGTCATTACCGAAAGAAGAATGGCAACATTTTTCATCACTTGACATTATTTCCTTCTGACAGAGGCAATTTTAAATTGTGGATGCTATGGAAGTGGTGTTAGACCTTAATAATATTGAGTTAGGTCAAATGATGGTGACGATGAAATTAAACGGCCCCGTAAAAACTGTTTTTAAAACATTTTGCCTTCAAATAATCTTTGACGGTTCGATTATTGTAAATTACCTCGGGGTAAAAATGTACATTTTGGACCTCTATCAAACTGAAAAAAAAAAAAAGTTCTGCTGAGGTAATTGTTTGTGAATGTAAAAAGATTTTTGCTGAACTTGAAAAACATTCACTTTCGGGACACCTACACGCTATTAGGAGTGTGTGTGCGATCTTTTCTGTTGGTCATTTCCCTGTATGGGATCGAAAGGGATTTACTGCGTGAGCATCCACCAAGACATCCTCAGTTTAATGGCTAGGAGTGCTGCAATCAAAGCCTCTGGAACGATAATCTTCGATGGCCTAAATGCATTAACTGATACAGCTCTTCTATGCAGGCTGCTTTCCCGTTGAACTGTTCTTGTTACTCTAGTTATCAAAGCGTCTCATTACTAAAGCATAATTTGAACCTTCCTTCCTTGCCATGCGCAGAAAGTTTTTCGCCTTTACGTTTTTACTCTTTGTATAATAGTGACTAACTTTTTCCCGAAGCTTCATTCACCCTGCTCCTTACGTATCTGCTCGAATCGACCATGCGCATAAGATTAAACTAATATTTTCGCGCACTAACAAATACCAGTTTCACCTCTTTCTTTGTGTATAAACGAATGGAATGCCCTACCTTCAGCCATAGTCTCCCTCACTGATCCATTGCGTTTCAAATCTGCTTTATCTTTTATTGTCTTATTTAGAAGCCGGTGAAGATATGTAGCGATTCTTTTCGTGTAAGGTGTATTACGCGTGTTGACAATGCGTGCTCGCTTCTTTTGAAGTTTATTGCATGCTGTTTTGACTCACCACTTCGTTACAGTGCCCTCACCAAATGTATAGTTGACACTGTTGTACCCGCTTTTGTATACCCCCCTTCTGTAATACCCTCTGGGCTTTTAAGGTATATAAATAAATAAATAAATAAATAAACTCATAGCGTAGCTGGTAGAGGTTTTGTGTGAGAGCTGTGCACAGTTCTGTTAAGAGAGTTCCTTCCTTATTTTTGAAATGGGCTGCAAAGTATGAGGGGAAGGGCGGTAATGAAACCTCAAGATGCTTACCTGTATTTGCATAAGCATTATCGTGTGTGTTATGAGTTGTGGGGTAAGTTTTACAGGACTGTTTTCTTTGGAAACTTCTCTTTCTTTTTGTCATGCCTACCTTATGCGACATATGCTTGTGGCGGCAGAGTGCTGATCTGCTGCTCCAAAATCTGCATTTCAGAAGCGGGAGATCTTGCAGCGCCTTCTCGGAGACCAGCCAGTGGCAGGTGAGCACTCTCCACCATTTGGTTGGTGGCTCAGCAGAGCACAAATGTGGATGGTGCATGCTGAATTGAGGGGGCTGTGCCTTGCAGTAATCATCAAGCACCTCTTTGCCAAATTTGCTTCTCTGAACTATACACGTCGCATTTGGTTCTTACCGTATACCTCTTCCACCCTGCTCTCTTGCGTGTTGTGTCAACTCTTCGTCATGGCAAGCTTGCTTGAGTTGAACAAGTGGGCAGTGTTTGGTTGGTTTTCTGTGCATGATTCATTGGAGAATGTGTTCAGCTAAAACCATTGGCTTGAGGACTTCAGTTCGCGCAACACTTGGCGGATGTCCTGGCGATTTTGCATGCTCCCCAAGAGCTCTACGGGACTGAAGGACACACTGTTAGGAATCAGGGACTTGGAGGGGTGTGACAAGAAATGTTAAATTGTGATAAGGAGTGTTAATTTCTCAGTCTTCTGGAGAGAATCAGGAGCTGGTGCTAAGAAAAGAAGCCTACCAGAGACCCATGCTTAGGAATGTGCAAAAGGAGTGTGCGAATATTTGCAACTTTTGAATATCAAAGTGAATAATGCAATATTGAATTTGGCTTTGAATCATTTAGTGCTATTCAAAAATTTCAAGTCAGTTCTCTATGTATTTTGAAGTTGGAAAACATGCACCAGCACACTCCACTGGCTGCAAGTAGTGGGCTTTCCCACACTACTCCGGTGACGCACGGCTAAACGGCAAGAGGAAGGGTGCTGCTTTTGGACAGGGCCTCTTATCTCCTTGGCACCAAGCCAACTCCACCCTGGGGCTTCTCTTCTTGAACCCTGATCATGTGGTATTCCTCGAGCTGGCCCAATCAACAGATAGAGAGCCCAGCTTTGTACTGTCTTAG
The DNA here is from genome assembly GCA_013339765.2 of Haemaphysalis longicornis. Lineage (NCBI taxonomy): Eukaryota > Metazoa > Arthropoda > Arachnida > Ixodida > Ixodidae > Haemaphysalis > Haemaphysalis longicornis. The sequence continues at coordinate 40,387,538 of CM023458.1, forward strand.
CCAGAAGCCCTCCGCTTTTCTTATCAAATGATGCGCAAATTGTTTTTTTTCTTAGCGCTGTAATGTTCCTCTTTTTCGTTTCTGTATGGGACATAAGAAAAGTAATGAATTTCTATAGCTTCGAGCTCCATGACACCGAGTTGAAGCCTTCTTGACACGCAGGCAGTGGTTGACACTCAGGCCTTGCGAAGCTGGTTTGCTGTGCACATTTGTCATCAGTCACTTGCGTTTGTTATCACACTTGCACCGATTTTGTTAGTACTGGGAAAGGGAGCCACGAACAAGTGCCAAGTGGGGATGATGCAAATCTTGAAGGCATGCAGGCGAGAATTTATGAATCAGGCTAATTTTTCTTGCCTTGTGTTGCACCATAAGCTGATCTCTTTTCTTCTTTTTTTTTTTTTTTAGCTGACATGAAGTTTATGTTCTTACCTTTACTGCCTTTTACCTTTCTTGAAATATTTACACTAATACACTGAAGCACTCGTAATTCAAGTCACCACAAGAAAGCTGTCCCTATGTAAAACCTAATATCAGCAAAGCTAAGAGCAGCAGGATAGCTTCTTTGTGCTTCTTATGCGCAACATAAAAAGTTTGCAAAACCGTTTTAACTGGCCTTTTTGTTTTTGTTCGGGCTAGTTACTGTACCATGCTTCAGAAATTGTAACTTTCAGTCTTCTTATTGGGAGCTGCTCATTATTCGCTTCGATTTGAAAATTCTCTTTGATTCACAACTATGTATTTGAACAAAATCAGTGCAAAAATCACTATTTACACACCTGTAGTGCATACCCACTTGAAACATTTGCTAACAGTAGATAGGCCCTGTGCAGAAAAAAAAAACAGCCCATACTCTCATGCCACTCGTTAGGCACATATTGGCACAGGGGACGTATCATTGGCAAAGAAATGCTGCACCCACACTTCTAGGCATGCCAGCTTGCTTCATTGTATGCAGACTTGCTCAGCCTGAAGGGTCGTTGTCGTGCTTCATGCACTCTGTGACTCTGCCAAGGATAAGTCAATTGCCACTTTTGTTTTAACTGCAAAAGCAATATTGGCCTAGTACAGTGAGATTCCCCATGTGCCAGAATTTGACCTTGAAGTGATACCATGGCTCGCGGCAGCCGCTGTGTGGACGAGTACCGGCTCCTGTCGGCAAGCTGGAGAAGTAGAAGGAGCGACTGGCTCGTGAGGTGGAAAGAGACACGTCATGTGACAGCGAATGTTTGAGTTGTGAAGATGCGCTCGCCGAGGGCTGATCACGCAATCTGCCACCATCACTAATTAATCCAGTTGGCCGCGACTGCACAGACAGCTTGCCTGATGTGCCGGACCATCCTGTAAACTTCGCTCGGAAATTGCTAATGAGTTATAGCAGAGGTGTGGGTTGGAGCATGTCATGAGGCAGGCTGAAACTAGTGAAGAATGGGAACTTTGGCGAGCTGAGCAATGGGAGAAGGATGCACAAAAACAACAGTGACAAACTTTAGAAGTGCCATTGGACACCTTGCCTTCGACTGACTGCTTCAGAAACTGACGAAACGACGGTAGTGAGCGCTCGCAGTGCAGAATGTCATTTGGCTAGCCATATCATTCAATTGTCAAACTGCCCTTCAGCTACTTTCGCTTGCGTAATCGGACCAGGCCAAACTAAGCTGCAGCTTTTTTTTTTTTTTTTCCTCTCTCTCTCTCTCTCTCGAATGTCCCAGGAAATTTTCGCTGCAAGCATTGTTTTATGTCCTTTCACTTCCCAAGCGTACACAAGGGGATGGAGGTATTCGAGAATTTACATGTTGCGCTGCGATGAATTCGAGAATCCATACACTGGTTGACATTTGGCAGCAGCTTTTCTGATGAGGTCGCACGTGTTCACACACACCTTGCAGGCAGTGCAGCGGCCGATGTGCAGGCAGAGGAGCCCGTGACGTACGACATGCCGGAGCACACGGTGACGGTGACCAACCTGGAGAGCTCCGACCTGTACGGGGACGTGCGCATCGGCAACAACCAGGCGGCCGAGAAGGACGATGACGAGGATGACGACGAGGACGACATCGACGACGAGATTGCAGAGGGCCGCACCAAGGACAGCGACAAGCGGCGGTAAGGTGGGGGCAGATTCGGGGAGCAGGACGGCTTCAGTGCATCATTGGTGATTGCTTAGAGATAACACTCAGGGGGATAACACGTTATGGGGTAGTGCTAGGCATAAAAAGACGAAAATTCTAGTGAAAATTAAGCAAAAGACATGAGGGGTAGGGCTGGGTGTGTGATGTGAATGTCCATTTAACAGAATGTTTGCCAAGGAATGGTAAATGAAGTAGGGGCACACCAAGGACTCAATTTTGCATACGTGCATTAGGGTTTTATCCTAGCGAACCAACATGGGGCTGTCTGTTTCTGTATTGACAGCAGACAGGAATTCTAAAACGTTTGCAATGTCACTGTGGATTACCTAATAATGAAAAGTAGGTGTACTTCGGCATAATGATAAGAGTTGCACCAGCAGACAATTATCTATACATTGATTTTGGGATATTTCCGATTAAAAGAGTTTCAGCTGTTTTCTCTAACCATACTCACTCTGTAGATGGCTGTTTACTGACAGCCAGCAGCAGTTTCGTAACATTTGCATAGTCCCTAAAAAATAACTAATTATGACGAGCAAATGAAACTCCGTGTAATGATCGACTCATCCTAGCTGCCAGTTTCAGCATGTTTCTCTTTTTTTTTTTTCTATTTTGAAGATGCCTACATTATATTGGGAGCTACAGAGCATTCACCAGAAAGTTGGCTCAAGATTTTAAATGCTTTGTCAACACGACTCTGTCTGTGGACACAACAATTTTAAGAAACCAGCCATAGACAGTCATAGACATCTTCACTGTAAAAAAAAAAATAAACTAGTACACAATTTACCATCATGAGGAACAATGATGACAGATAAGTAGACAGATAAGTAGCTAAATGTGACAGACTTATCTCAAGAAAGCCACTGTGTGTCAAGATTGTGGAGGAGTGCCTGAGCATGTTTGATGGTACGTGCATTTTTTTCCATTTCGATTACAATCAAAAGATGTTCAACTAAGGCAGCATGAAACGAGTTCTAGCACCAAAATTGGGTTTCTGAACGTTAATATGGTTTGCTTCACGGGGATGCGAAGATGTACTGCTGCAAGCACAGGTGTCAAACATTGCTTGGAGCCCATTTTGAGCCTATATTGCGGTTCTGGTTTCAAAGGGCTGCGAAACAAGGCTCAGTCACCATGGGATGTCAGATAATTCAATTTCCGCATAGATGGGGGTGCATGGCATAGAAGCTTTCAGTTGGGCAAACCCAAAATTGTCTGCCCCTTTCCTCTCGGCAGCATGCTTCTGAATCTGAAACAAAAACTCACAGTCGTTATCATTGTCATTTGTGTGTGGAAAAAATAGCAGAGCCAAATCGATGCACAGCAACAATATTAACGAAAAAGAAAATTTTGCGCAGGAATTTGCTTTGTCTTCTTTTGCACCTTACCTCAACCAGATCCTACCTCCATGCAGTTCAGACCTGTTGCAGCGGGGCTTGGCTTTTGACTGAGCTTGAGGATGCGGACTGTAGGTGGTCGTGAAAGTGGCCTGTGGGTGCTTTCAGAGCCTTATGTCGAGTGTGTGGGTGACAAGTCGAGACATTGTTAGTTCAAGACAGCACTATGAAGATCACCAGCCCGAGCAGGCTTTTGCACAGGCTATTGGGCTTACCCGCCCACTAATGCTGTAATCAGCCAGCCTCTCCTGCTGTGATGCTAGTGTAGGGTTGGGAATCACGCTGAGGTAGGGCTTGCGTGAACAATCCCAGGGCATGCGGTGCACATTCAATATGCACCATTGTATGCATAGGCTTGACCTGTGTCGGCCTGAACTTGAGGGCTTGTGTCGGCTTGAACTTGACAAAGCAATATGGATTGTTGTCTGAAGACAGTTTGCTGCAGGCGCATTGCGAGTCGCTCACTACGATGGCTGATGTCGGTACGCTTGCAGGGTTGGAAGATGACAGCTGGGGCATTGTGTGGCTGGCGTCTAGAAACTTTCGAGGGAACGGGCATCATTTTCCAGCGTAGGAAATCTGTCACTGTTTGTAGGCAACAGCTGCCGTGATTCTGCCAGCATTGGTAACATTGCTGTCGAGGGTGGAATTTTGTTTTGAACTAAAAAAAAGTGATGTACAGTTGGGTGTAGATCGCCCCCCGCACTCTTTTCGAGGCTTTCAGCAGCTGCAACTGAAACTGGTGACAATAGTGGTTGTGGAAAACGTCCAGGGAGCAAGAAAGGAGGCCGTCGTCGGAGAAAAGCAAATATATTTACATTATGTACAAAGAACTGTTCAATGCACAGCCATCTTGTCGCCTCGCTTGGTCGTCTTCTTCTTCTTCGTCTCTGGGGCTGTTGCATGCGCTGCTTGCGTCGTCCTCATTGTCGTCAGAAGTTCCAACAGTGGTGCTTTAAGAGAAACTCACCTGATCACATTCCTATGGAACTGATGACGTTGTGATCCACGGGTTTAAAAAACTTCGTGTACCAGTCCAAAAAGGTTTACCAATAAATAGACATGTTCCTAATGGCCTAGTTTGTGGCTTTCAGAAATACCTCTCTTCGTTGTTGAAATAAAAAATGAACAAGAGACACATTTTGGTTTATCTAGTTTTCACTAGGTGGCGCTAGGTGTCTAGCAAGTGACAGTTCTTTATTTCAGTACAGAAGTGACATATTCCAAAAATATACAAGCTAGGCCATTATGAACATTCATAGGTTATTCTAAAGCTTTTCGTATGGGTACATGATGGTTTTTAAGCCTGTGAGTCATGGAGCCCGATAGAAATGTGATCAGGCAATCCCCCTTATTTTACCATCAGCTGCTTGTTGGGCAGTCTCAATTTGTCCATTGTAGTTTATGGGATAGCGAGCGGCTAAAAAGAACCCAAAGACGTAGATTTGGTGCCAGCATTTCTTCATTAGCTTCACTCTGAGATTAAAAAAAAAGAAAGCCGGAGGCTGGAGGAGTTGCTGCACCGTGGTGTTCTCCCTCATTCACATCCTTTCTTCACTCTAATAACCCTCTAATAATCCCCACACTCTGCATGAAAGAAGTGATGGTGAGTAGCCGCAGAGCGTAAGGAATGTCCTACCCCCCTTCCATGTGCAGGCTGAAGGCCCTGGACCGGCAGATGGGCGAATGCAGCGCCAACCTGCGTGCCTCCCTGCACAAGGACAAGAAGGTGCGAGGGAAGATGCGCCGCATCAAGCTGCGCACCACCAAGAAGGCCAAGCTGGCACGCACCCACCGCCGGTGATCACCGACGCTGTCACTACACTTTACCACCGCTCCACAGCTTTCTATGTGTAACATACTTCCACAGCCACACGCACATGCACAGTCTTTGTCGATGCATCGAAATAAACAGTTTCTTTGCGGTTTTTCCGAATGCAGCAGGTCTGTAGGTGGCAGCTCTAAGAGACTGTCAAAGCGGTCTCAGTGGGATCCAAAAGGCTGTTTTCTCGCATCATATCAACTACACAGCTACATTGTGAAAATGCAGAAAAACATGTCGAAGGGCTTCTTGGTTATTGTCACTTCAAGAAAAGCAGTGCAGTCGACGGGACTAAGCAAGAAAATGCACAACACAGGCACTGTCGTCGTGTTGCAAGAGCAGTGTTTGTGTTGTGCATTCTCTTGCTTAGTCCCGTCGTCTGCGCTGCTTTTCTTGAACCTGCATTGTTAAATTGTGAGGTGCTCGTACAATTCTTTTTCCAGGGGGGGGGGCACAGTTGAATACGTAGCACATCGGTGCAAAAAATGTTAAGCATAGCAAAAGATGAACACTGTTAAAAGGCACTACTGGCAGCATTGTTTTCTGCAATGCTGTGCACAATTTTTCAAAGTTCCACACTTTTGGAAGAACGGTTAGTCTTCAAAGAAATGAATGTCGTTCATTTGGTATTCATGTTTCACTCTTTCCAGGTACTGAAAATTTCTCTATCAAGTGACATGTTGCGAGGTGGCACTGCAGCCATGCTGATATTTAATAATATGACAAAATGTTCTCTCATAAGAGAGCATATTCCCAACTTACAGCCACATAACATCGAAACCATTGTATGGTGTGTCAGAACGGGACACCTGCAAATTGCTGAAGTGACCAACAGGTGTTATTTCCAGAAGTTCTTTCTCACAGCACAATTCTTAACAAGGTCTTTTCCAACTTAGTGTTGGTAACCAGTGAGATTACAAAGTTTGGAACAACACTGATTTGAAAGGAACACAACAGGAGGTTGTCAGCACTGTTCCATGCTTCAAGATGTTGCGTGCCTCATTTTGAGTAAGGTTGGCCGACTGAAAGGTAAAATTTTAAACGACCAGCTAAATTTTAGTGAAGTCTCTGGAGTTGATTTTCTTCAAGGCCACTTGCACTGGCGTAAAAGAACAACTGTTCTTGATTCGTTTATACTCATGGGCCATTCAAGTTTTCGTGGCAGGCTTTTTTGTGCAACAGCGGCGTCCAGCGAAGAAGCCAACTTACAGATTAGAAAACAAGGTTGCGCATGCCTTGTGGCAAAGCCAGCTTTTACTTGTATTTTTTTGTTCTAAAAGTTAGATATTTTGAACTGCAACTAAGGTAATGGCAAATGGCAAGGAACAAATGAACTAGATCGCTTATGCCCGTCTGGAAGTTCTCGACTGCTAGCCGTCCTTCACTGTATACACACACGCCCACACACAAATAAGTACTCTTGGTCAAAATTTGGTGTCCTACAGCCCGACCTCCTAAATCTTATTTGCATTGTAGGCATGTCTGCAGTACTGGCAACATCAAGGTGCAAGGGGGTTTTTGCTGAGCTTTGCCATTTTCCCACTCCCCTTCCCAACAAAAGCCTCCTTCAAGACACTTGGGAAAGATGAACCCCCTCACGCAGCCTTTACCGAACATCTTGATTACATTTCTAGTTTTTGGCGGCCTAGAAATAGGAGAGAGGTGTAGCCAGAGGGAACTCCCTCACTCGGAAATGTGCTGGTGTTGATACTGTGGCATACACATATGAGCATACACTGCAATTCTGCTGAAAGAAAAAAAAACAATGCCCATGTAGGCACTTGTGAAGCAGCCAAAAATAAATGGGCACCACACCAAAGCTTGGCTGTGAATCTCCCAATATGTAGTAGAGGGCTGCAGAATAATTTTGACCACTTGGAGATCTCTTAGAGGCCATGGAGACAAAATACAGATTTGTCCAGTTTGAACAAGTAAACTAGCCCTTGGTGACTCGCTAAACTCCATTCCACTCAGGAAAGAAGTTCTCTTAACCAACACAAAGTAAAAAATATTAGAAAACTTTCAAATTTTAGCCACGGTGACGTAATACAGGCCAGCACTATGAACAGTTACAGTTAACGGCACGTTAGCATTCAAGCAAAATTATCAAATGGAATGCCCCATTAAATTGCCCGGTCGTGTTTCTTTGTTGTAGCTTTTGTCGGTGGCCACCAGTTGTACAAATAAGATCCTGTGACATTATAAAGACTTGGCAGGAAAGTGGCTGGGAGTTAGCAATAAAATTTTTAACATTGTTATCAAGACAAAGCATGTCTTTCTAATGAACCAGGCTAGTACTTTGTCTTCACAGCCTGTTTAACGTGTGCCAATATATAATAGAAGTGTGCATTTCCGTTTCCCTCGTTTATTATAAACACCAGTCGTCGTGGCTCGAGATCAAAGCTACAACTTCCCACTCTAGTGCAACACCTTATCCGCTGAGCCCCTGCCGCAGGTCGGGAGCAGTGCGTCACACAGCAACAGTCCTACTACCACGTGTTCTGAAGCTACTCCGCAGAACTACTTGACGTCTTGCTGCTTCACTTGCCATCGTGCCACTTCTAATCTCTCCCTTGCCAGGCTCGCACGGTAAAGAAAGTTCCCGCAATCATGAACTACCTAACCAGCCATGGAGTCATCCGCGTTATGCCCACTGGAACAGATGCAAATCTTGCTAGCCAACAAGCATCACTAAGGTGCAGGTACAGTGCACTGTGTAGACTTCTAATACCTAACTGTAAAAACATGCACAAATAACATCGGCTCCAAAAAGTTTGAAAAACATGCGCACCCCTTCAGAACTACTACAAAACGTTGCATAAAAGAAAGAGGCGATATCCACAGTGGGCTGCAACAGCCAACAATCCGAGGTAAAAAGCCATCTCTTTGCTGAGAAGGCTCCACAGGCTTTACTCTGCGCTGCTCCTTCAGTTTGTCTACACGCCCACCAAAAAACTGGCCATTGGCATTGCCTCTCTGCATGTGGAATTGCAACGTGCTTGGGTTCAGCCTTGTATCATTTCATCCAGCACCAAGGGTCGAACAAGGAATGTAGCGGATGTGTAAGCAAGACTGCACAACATTTTCGCAGAAGACGACGCGCCGGCACCAGGAGTAGAAGTGCAGTAGTAAGTTTTCCCACAGCAGTGTTTTGGAATAGCCAAGTTGAAAAGAGCAATGTATGGCCAATTTTTAGTGAAGCAATCGACGATGCATTTAGTGGACTTTGTTCCGAGGGCCAAAACCTCAGTGTGTATTTCATCGGTAACTGTCCTCAGGAACCTGTGCAACCACTTTCAGCACAAGCCTTGTTCTGGAAATCAATGTGTCCAAGCACCACATGTGTGTGCACCTACTATAGATTGCTTATACTATACCTCAGTAGAAAAAGTGCTTTGATGAATTATTGCCAGAATCTGCCTGCCGACTACTCTGAGGCAATTGCTGTGTTCTGCAAAGCAGTTCAAAGCTCTTCCCTGGGCTTAAGAATTTGGATTACAAGACAACAAACATGGACCAGACTCCTGTGAATAAGAACAGATACATTCACAAGGCGACTGAACTACTTTTTGACAGCACACAGTGATGTCTCAATGCATAGGTTTAAGGGTGATGAATGCTTGTCACTGTCTAGGGAGGAGACATTAGCAGCGATGAGACAATAACGTGCTCCGGGATATATTCCACTCATGCTTTTGAGTGGTTTGTCTTAGGACAACAATTGGTAAACCATCCACTCCACTCTTTTGTTGTATTATCTGCAACAACAAAAATTCTACTCCTTTAAAAAAAGGCTATTCAAATTGTTGAAAAAAATAAAGTTGTGTATTTTGCAAAAGTTTATGGTACCACATTCTGCAATGAAATTCAAGATCTAAGCATCGAATACCGTACCTGCTGTCTCTAAATTAATGTTATTTGCTACTTTCCGAATAAGTAATGGCTTCTTACATTGTCAGTCAGACAAGAATAGAGGTAGCAAGTAGCAAATGTTAGCACTGAGGCCGTAGCTACACTAGAAGAAAGCAAGGATGCGCTACGACTGAAATGCTTACCTGCGAAAATCCAGTGTCTGGTATTTAGGTCAAGGAATCTATTCAGTTGCTTGACAAGTCAGTGTCTGTAAGCTCGTAGACTACTTGTCCAAAACCAGAACTCCTGCCACCGACTACCCTTGGTGACTATAAGTGGCATTCGCAAGGCAGAAGGCAACACACATGAGACTCTTTCTGCATTATTATTAAAACTGAACACACGAGATGAACATGGGAATGAGAACACACTTCCTGGCTGGTCCAACATTGTCCTCAAATGCACACGCAGTTCCGCTGAGACGCCAACACCACTCACGTTATCACATCCAATGCAAAAACACACACTGGAAACACTCGGCACCCGAGGCACTCTCCTGATGATGATGACGCACGACCACAAGTCCGAGACCACCGCTCAGTACCGGTACTTGGTGGAGTAGTCCTTGGGGGAGACGACGAGACCGCGGCCCTTGCGGGCGCCCCGGTAGACGGTCTCGACGATGTCCACCATCTCCTGCTTGTCCTCGAGGGCCCAGTTGATCTTGTTGTTGTTGCCCGTGCCCAGATCGATCATGATGTGCTTGTTGCGGAAGAAGAACATCACTGTGCACGGGTCGTACAGCTCGTACATCTTGTTGAAGTCCGGCACCTCCGAGATGTCCACCAGGTAGATGGCCGCAAAGTTCTTCACCTGCGAGCAGATGCGACAAAGAGCGGGAATTTCAAACGGGCACTGCAGCTCCGTCGCGAAGCAAGATACGACCACCTGAAGATAGAATCAATGTATCTGGCAGCTCTACTTCAACATATGACTTGTTAGAAAGACACAAATTCAGCTCGGTAAGCATTACCAAACAGGCAGCTTCACTACATCAAGTGGAATTTTTTTTTGTTGTTTCAGTTTTGATTTCAGTCAGGTGCTCAACCTCAGCAAGTCAGGTGAGTGTGTGTACCACAGTGGTACCACATCACGGCGGGTGTTTGTTGCTGGTAAGAAAAGGGGAACAGCACATGGTCCCATTTTAAGGCGCTTTCGTTCACGCGTTTGTGCTAGAGGTATGAGCTGATGTGATGAACAACTACCAACCATTCCCTCGGTGCTGCACCTTATCTGTACCAGAACATAGAGCAACAATTAGCTGTACTTCACATCGCTAGCGAACAAAGTAGTGCAACGGAGTGACTAAGGCTTGCACTGTGGTCCCTTCGCACCTTTATGGCATCAGGTTCTCCCAAATGATAAGCGCTGCCCCGTAAAGCCAATAAAAATAAATAAAATTACAACCGTGTCTCTAATTTGAAAAAAATTCAGCAGCAGCTGCTGATGGGGAAACAGGGTTTGAATGAACATTGCCTGTGTTTCCAGTGGGGCACATTAAAATGAAGGTGAACACAGCACGACAGAGAGAACGTGTCCTCGTAGCTTTGACTTGAGTATAGTATCAAGATTACATCAGTGCAGTGCCACTCGTGCTGCAGATTTTCCCAACTCCGTTGACAGTACATTTAAAAAGCAGTTGGCCAAGGTGATCAACAGTTCCCTAGGGCAACATCTTGCAAGATACAGCAAACCTTGTTAATCCGGATGTCAACGGAGTGAAAGAAATGTGCGAATTATCCGAATGTCAAATTATCAAACGAATAACAAGAAAGCACATTTTTAATTATTTTATTCTATACCTTTACTTTGAGAAGTCCATGATGCTGGTTTGTTTTTTGCGGACAAGCTGAGTGGAAAACTACTAGTTTGCGGGCATGCGACAATCCATCCAGCGCAAGCACATTGCCTGGAACATCGTACCAAGGTACTCTTCGTTTCACTGGAGGTAAGCGACCGTTCGGCTAGTGACTCGCAACACATGCACACGTGCACAGCCGCAACAACCCACATTAACTTCCTTGGTGAAGAAAGGAACTAGCTGGCGCCATCTCTCGACGACCTACCACAACTGTTTCTAGAGGCGTTGTCTTGATTACACCAGCGTCCCCTATCGTACATGTTCAAAAGAAAAGCGATTTTTCTTGGCCTCCATGATCAACTTCGACAATGCACCGTTACTGTCGACAGATGGCAAGAGATGGCGACGGGTGGCCCTCTGCGACAGCAAAGTCGGTCACTGGTCCTTGTCACTCTAAAACGGTAACAATGCGTGCTCCAAAAACTTGTTTCAGTTGCGCTGTCCTTGACACTCCTCCAGTCCAAATTAACCAGTGCGCGTGCAATTTTGCGTCGAATCAGCGAATGTTTGTTGCCATAGGGCTATGAACATTTTGAAGGGAGGGTGTGGGAATGACAAATCATCCGAATTTCCGAATTAACGGGGGCCAAATTAACGACATTCTACTGTATCACTCCCCACCTTCTCGACGATGGAGTAGAGCACCTCGTCCATCTTCATGCACGTGGGGTCCCAGTCGTGGCCGAACCGGATGACCACCACTCGGTCCTCCTCCGACAGGATGGCCTGGTCCACCTGCCAGCCATTGTGGAGGTGCTGCAGCATGTACGACATGGCTCAGCTTGTCCGGGTGGCTCTCGCCCGCTGGTCACCTGCGGAACGAAGCAGCACCACCAACAGCATTAGCAGCGCACACCTTGACGGGGCAAGGGTTCGGAATGTACAGCTTGTTTGTCACTGCAGTTCACTGCATGTTATTGCACTTTGACACCCAGGAGAACAGCCAGAGCTTCTTTTTTTTTTTCTGTTACAAATGAATCACGTGTTTGCTAAATGTGCGGAAACAAACACTTGTGTCTGCCGCACACTACCCACAACTTTTAGAAATATGGCAGAGGACCCCAACAAAGATTCTGCACTGCCAACGCTTTGTTGCCCGCACACACTGTGCAAATCGACAGCAACCCACAAAGGAATGTCAGCATACCATTAGGCAAGCTAGGAGTGCTGAAAGCATGCATGTTCTGCTCCATCTTTAGAGTGTAGCATGTTTAAGGAAATCCTGATCTAGGCTATGTACGAAACCACGGTTGGGCAGTAAAGGCTGCGGATTTCACTCGATCACAATCTCTCCACAGTAATCCGCTTCAAATATCTTTTTGTTTCTTAGGTTTAATGTCGAGGCTACACCTGGGACTGGAGGGCTACATATTAATTTAGACCCCCTGGGGATATGATTAAAATTCATCAAAATCTAGACACGCAAACATTAGCAACTGTGGCGGGTGCACCTTACAGGCAAGTGAAACTGGGTGTTTGGTTCTGCAGTTCCCCAAGTTTCGTCTGCAGAGCATGCACCTACACTGCAACTAGCCCTGCTTTAATGCGCATTTCTTGAAACACTGCGTAAGTGACGGCAGTTTCATGCACAGTTGACTCATTAACGCGCAAGGCATTAACACTTCTGTCCTACATTGCTGCTTTTTACAGTTTATACGCCTGAACAACCAGCGTTCACTGCCCATTTGCATATGGAAAAAAAAAGGCAACAGCAAAGTTGCTTTTGCGCGGTTCTTAAAACAGGAAGATTATGCCTTTGGATATAAACAGAGGCTGCTTACGAAGCAGCAATCACGGTAACACGGCGCCACGTTAGGTTTTCAACGACACAGAAAGCCACACAGGATGCAACGAAAGTGTGCCCTAATTCGCGGTTATTTAAACGCCCTTTAAAGCACCTAAGTCGGTTAAGGCAGCGAGCACGCTTGTTTCTGAATGCAACTTTCAAGATGAGAGGGCATTTACACGAGGGAGAGCGGTCTGCAAAAGGGCAGATCTATCACGTAGACATACAGATGAAACAGCTTCTGCAAGGCGTTATGCAGCTAAAGAAAATCGCAATACGTACGATAAACAGGGTTTCCTATCAGAAGATAAAACTGGTATTATTGACTGACACCAGAATTTAACCAATTTCACCACAACGTTTGAGCAACGAAAAGCAGCCGACGTGAAAGGCTCGAGAATGTTTTTCCCAATATTATACAGCTGTTAGAGGGCGCGGTCTTTTAATTATATTAGTTCAATAAAGTAATTGCAACTTGATTTTAATTATTTTAAAATGTTTTCATATATTTTTGTTTTATAATTTGTCGCTAAAAAAAAGGTTAGTTGACTGGTATTTGTTTGAGTTTCGGTTTTTCTTATGAAGCCACAAAAGTTGAGACCAACGTTATTACTCAATCTGTTTTTACGCTACTCTCATATCATTTTTAAATGGAATTTGAGGCTGGTGACTGCCTGCTCTGAGAAGTGACTTCTCCAAAAAAAATGAATGTCTAAAAGCAAAAGTGCCAGAGCAAACGATGTGGCCCCATATGATTGGCCGCTGGCAGTTGCCGGCCCCCAGCGGGGGATTTTTTTAGGATGTACAAAAGGCGCGAGCAGGCGCTCAGGCGGTTTCTTCACTTTTCTCGCTCACTTGTTGCAGTCGAATAACGCGCGTTAACCAGGCTTAACGTGCTGGCAAGCGTTCCGAATTCGGCTCATTAACCCTGAACGCTTTCGGCTCCCGATTACGTGCGGCATCTGCCACGAACTTCCTTCGTTCGAAACCTGCGCTTCCGAGTGAGTCGTCGCATTGCGTGCTCCTCCCAGAATGTCATTTTGAACTACGGTTCCCGCGTCTCGTTTATCAACAAAACCGCGGCTTTGTTCGACCTTGCGGTGTTCGAATTGTATTGTTTCGCCCGCGCCGCCGGTCTCCCTGTTGGGCAGTCTGTTGCTATGAGCTAAGACGCCTAAATCTGCGTGCCGCATACCTTGTTTACACTTTCTCGCGGGCGTACGTCGTGCATAGTTTCGAATTCTGTCGTCGCGAGCGGGTGGCCCTTGAATCCGTTTGACGCAGGGCGCGATGTCTTCGGCGGCCCCGAAACGTGCACGGAGAGCAGGAGGAACAAGCCTCAACCGGTAAAGCTTTCGTTCGGCTCGTCCAGCGGCCCTTCTTGCGGCCTTCCCGGGTGAGTACGCAGCCCGCAGAAATTTCTGCCGTTTTGGTCTGTTCACGTACTCGCCAGACTTGCTAAGTAAAGCACCTTAGAAGCTACACGAACATTAAGGAATATTTAATGACTCAAATGGTGCGGAAATGGCTTGTGCGGGCCGGTTAGATTTTTTTTTTTTTTTGGTGTGCAGTGCATATGCGGTCCTCTGGATTTGATAGCTGTCTTTCAAGTTGAAACTATTCGTCTTGTGAGGTTTAGCAGCTCTTCTAACAGTCGTCAGGGAAGTACGAAAAAGGGGCACTTTTTCACCGCCCTCCGCTCCCTTGCCGGTGCCCAGTCTGGACGAACGGTTACCCGCAGCACCTTGGGTTCCGTCTGGACGGAACTTCAGCACTTTTCATTCTGCGCGGACGGAACGCTAGACGCAGCCGTATTATTTAGTGCTGAGAGTGCAATAAACGCAGCATTGCCACAGCTCTGCAGCTGTTTGCGTAGGAGATAGTGCGTTAGTCTGCGCTTTAAATGGAGCCAACTAGACGTGCTGGGTGGGGGCCATAAATTAGAAATACCTGTAGGCTGCTGGTGACAGGTGGTAGAACACTTTGATGCACTAACTCTCCGCTGGTTTCAATTCTCACTCAAAACCTCTTTTGTGAGGCACTGTTGCACAGCAGATGTTAAAAGTGCACTCTTTAGACCTTTTGGTTTCTTCATAGTTCTGTTTTGGGGCCCCACTACTTTTCGCAAGTGCAACAGGATTTGTACAGCACAACAACTATCACGGGATCTAG
This sequence comes from Haemaphysalis longicornis, assembly GCA_013339765.2. NCBI lineage: Eukaryota > Metazoa > Arthropoda > Arachnida > Ixodida > Ixodidae > Haemaphysalis > Haemaphysalis longicornis. The sequence continues at coordinate 40,402,623 of CM023458.1, forward strand.
CAGGATTCTGCGTAATGCATAGCTTGCGCTGACGTCATCGTAGCTGCCATGTTGGAGTACTACTTGCACAGTGGAAGGCTGTGTGCTTTCTCAAGCAGCACTGGGAAGGCAGAGAGCAGTACTCCAGAAAGGGCTGTGGTGACGTCGCATGAAAGCTGTGCGCTGTCTTCACTCCAACTCTGACCAAAGTTTTGGATACTCTAACCATCGTTCCTCTCATTTAATCTTGGCTGAGCTCCCCTCCCACAGCACCTGTCCCCTCTACAGTACCTTGTCTATTCAGGAGGTTGCATGAAGTAACAGGTAGAGGAATGGCAGAGCAAACCCAAACATTACACTTCACACCTGCCTACATAGCTGCTGCTGCTGCTGCTTTATGTGCTGCAACAAAAGCTGTCACTGTGTGAACTGATCTAGGAATTGCAGAAAGCTTGGCCAACCAGTAGACGTTGTGTTGGGGGTGTCTCCTCAGCACTGCAACATTTCTACCATACTGCTTGTCGCCCCATCAGGAGGTTGTGGTAAGGGCAGTGCCTGATGAATGCAGTTCTACGTACTGTGACATCAATGTGTGTCACATGCAGGATGGCCTGTTACGTACACGATCAGGCTGGAAGAGGTCATCCCAGTCAGCGAGCCTTCGATAACTACAAATGGTGGCGTGTAGTTTGCCCCAGGTAGCCAGTGATGTGTACGCACAACCAGGGCCATACCCAGAGGGGGCGTTTGGGGGTTCGAACCCCTCCCGAAATCTTTTCAGGCAGCACGTAAACAACTTACTGTTGCTTTCAGCAAAACTACCCCTTCCCAAAATCATAACCACCCCCGAAAAAAATTTCTGGGTACGGCCCTGCGCACAACATTGATAGTGCTGTTCAACAAACCACGTTTGATTACATGGGAAAAAAAAAAAAGGCTGGGGCCAGCTGAACCCACGCTTTTTTTTTCCTTGTAAATAACATGGACTTGTCATGGCTGCCTTTCATCCTTTATCAGCAGAATGCCAGCTCATCACAAAAGCCCGAGCGCGGATTCCGTGGTGGGTTTATTCTGCGCAAGGGGGAAAATTCCTCTGAACATTTTTGTTGGGCGGTAGTGTGCCTGTCATAGCGTGCTCCACTTTTCTGCACGTGTTTATGACGCTAACAGAAAAAAAAAAAAATAGTTTGAGTGTGAACTTTTGCTCGGGGCAACAGCCTAATGTGACAGTGGCCGGAGTGGTTCGCTGCCTGGCATGCCCACATGTAGCTTGCCGCATTCGTTGCAAGGCACCACAGAGGGTTCGCACAGGTCCTTAAAAACCTTGAAAAACCCTTGAATTTAGAAGTGTAAATTTTCCCAGGCCTGGAAAGTCCTGGAATTTTTATATGGTCCTTGAAAGCCCTTGATTTTTCCGGAGAGAATCAATTGCCCTGTCTTTTCACAAGAAATTAAAGTTTGTCGTGGATTTTAGGTGTTAAAAATGTAAAAAAACATTGAAACAATCAAGTTTCAGTGTATTGCATGAAATTACAAGTTTGGTAGATTTTCATTATTACAGGCAACATTGGGAGCGGGCACTTGTCAATCCAATCTATATCACGATACAACCAGTGAAAGCCAGCTTCTGTTCTCTATCTTGCATCTTCCATCTAGTCTATGGACTAGATGGAAGATTGCATGTTTGCTGTTCCTCATACGCTTCATCTACATTTGCTTTTACGTGAAAATGGGGGACGTGTACATAGTTCATCCTGCCTTGAAGCAACATTTGCTCGATTCAATTTCAGCTGATACTCTTGCTGGCAAAGCGGGAGATGCACGCAGCATTAACTAAGTTTTGAAATCAAACAGTCTCAGCAAAACACAAAGAAAAAAGAAAAACCTCAAAGTACCAGCCATGAAATAAAAAAATGAAGCTGAGGGAGCATTTACAAACCCGTTAGCACCTATCTAAATGTGCACTAATGTGCTTAGATATTGTGCAATGGAATGGAATGGATGACTTTATTACAGGAGGAGGCCAATAGGCCCTGGTGTGGGACACGGGGAAAAGGGGAGGGGAAGATTGTTCATATAAAAAACTTTTGCATTGTGTTGGAAAAGTTATAAATAATCCCAGATAAAACATTAGATGGGGACCTTGAAAATGTGTTTTGTGGTCCTTGAAAGTCCTTGAAAACCTTGAATTTTTGCTTATGAAGCCTGTACGAACCCTGCACAGGGTAAGGCAAAGGGGCGGATTTTTGTGCACAACTGTCTGGCACGTGCAGGTTGCAACCAGAAACCATCTATTTGGACTGCTCACTTCAATTTGGCCAGAGCAGTAGCTTTTTTTAAGCGCACGTCTTTGCAAGCTCAGTCCAATCATGCACTCAGCAGTACTTTTTTTTTTTGTGTGTGTGTGTGGGCAGGGGGGGGGGGGATGATTTTGATTGAAAGCTTTCTAATGTGGCTGATTTATCATCAGAAAGGAAAAAAAAAATCTCTTGTTATGAGGCCTTCTGCAGTGCAAATGTAGCCTGTACTTTGTGGCGCTGAAGTCTGACGTTGCTGTCAATTTGTTTTTCGACTGTATTGGGCCCGTGGTCCGTGTGTGTGTTTGGGCAACTTCGGAACCTGTCCAAGATGAAAATACGTTGGTGGCCGATGAGATAGCTTGCATATTTCTGCTGTTTCATGACAGTGAAGGAACTTGAACAGAACAGTTATATCTGTGTGCGAAATTTCATAAAATGGCTGGATTGTGTTAACATTTGTGTACGCGGTCTTCTAACCCACTCGTAACAATTTTGAAGTGACATCGGAAAGTCACTGTTGTAAACAATACTTATCAGCAGGGTGAACACAAAGAGCCAATTCTTAGTCTCTGCATTTAGCAAGATGGAAACGTAATGCCCACGCCAAACCACCTCAACACATCATGCCGGAAATAAACTAATAAGTTGGAAAGACACTTCCTGCCTCTCCTATCTCCTTGGCCAGCTGCCAGCGGGAGATGCAAGAGGCCTTTCCTTGGCTCTCTGCTCCCGTACAGTCTCCTAGCTTGGCCTTGTACAAGGCAGCTGTTGTTACCCTTTTCTTCTGTAATGCCCCGTTCGCTGGCAGGTTTTTTGTTCTTTTTTTAATACTGGTTTTTATTACACGGCCTTTTTTTTTTGCTGCTGCTGTTTCATGTTCCATGGGAAATGCCTGTGCCTACTAATGCACTACGGTGCTCTGGAAAGTGTCTAAACATTTGTGTACAGGAATATCTTATCTAATAAAAAGTTGCATTGATTACAAGCAGCCACCTAATTAACAAAATAGTTATCTTCCAAATGGGGGGTGTACGTCGCTTGAAACATTTTTTTTTTTAGTTGGACATTCTTCACAATGAGGCTTGAGAGAGGTTGCTACTGAAACGTAAACGCTGTTAGCGAAATTCCTTTCCTTGGTAGCATCTGAGCCGCCAATGGCTGTGTTTGCTGAGGGCGAATACAAGTGGCGCAGATGAAATTTCATCCTTCTGAAGTATGAATTGACCCTACAAGTTTTATGCGTTCATGAGACCTCTCAATAGGTGACGTGGCACTCCTAAAATACAAGTTGTCTCTGGAGTAGGGAGTGTGAAAAAAAAAGGGCAACAAAAGTACAGTCTGAAGTGGCAGGGGGATATGCAGGCATATGGTCCCCTGAGTTTCTCAGGAGTGGCAGTGAAAGGGATAAGGGGGTTCACTGGTCCTTGAAATTTCTCTAATACATGAGCTAGTGTCATAAAACAGCGGCACACATATGTATCATAGCGTGCCAATCCCAAATGAAATAAAATCTTACTTAGAATGAATAGTTTGAAACATACCTAGTTGTCAGATTTACAAAACTACTGACTGGGTGCTTAACTTTTGTTGCGGCTGAAAAACGGCAGATTTTGATGCTTCCAAACCTTTTTTTCTTGAGCTACTGGACACATTCAGCATTGCTATGCTTGCAATTGCAGCTTATAGATTTCTCTCTGAAATGCATAACAGCAGTTTTGTGAAAGGTACAATTACTTAGTGTTTATTGGTCAAATAATCTGAAAAAAAAAAAAAAAAAAATGCAGAAAAGTATACACACGATTTATATAGGCAGTTGTACTGATCCTAAAAATTATTTTAGAAATTCTATGATGTACAAGTAGTTCCTACGTTCCTAAGCTATGATTCAAATATATATGAATGCTTTACACCAAGTTTTGGATTTTTGCGGGCCTGTCAACTTAGCGCTCCTGATGGCTGTGCCACTCGAAAGTCAGCCTCTCTAAAATATGCATTTAAGCATACTTGCTTGTGTTCTAACAAAATCCCTATCACTTAATTAAGTAGTAAAAAAAAAATCTAGCACTCTTCTAACTTCTGTGGCCGCGGAAAAATGACTGTTTTGGGGTGTTCCAGGAAATATTTTTTAGTTGCCACAGAAAATGATTGATGCTGAAGCGTAAAATACGAAAGGACAAAGAAAGCATAGGGCTTTCTAATAGTAATAATTTCAAACAACAGATTTATTACAAATTTTATGAAAAAATTACCAAAACAAAAAAGTGACAAAAAAAAAAAAACTAGGCGCGTTTACATGTGAGTATGGTGTCGGTTAGGTGATAGGCCTGCCTGTCGTGTAGTCGCGTCTCCACTGCCACAGTCGTGCGACTGTCTGTGGTGTTCGGCTCGTGTGGGCAAGTTCTTTTGGCAGAAAACGAGAGAAGTTTTGTCTTTGCAAGACAAGCTCGCAATTTTAAATGCCGTCTCCGATGGCAAGAAAGAACGTAGGCACCCGTTGCAGTATACCAGCTAGCAGCACCCTCTCGCCAATTTTGAGGGCCGAAAAGAGAATAAAGTTCTTGAAAAGGCGCCCTTTCAGCGTAAGTTTGGTCCTTTAAATGCGTTAATGCACCGAAAAGTGTCCAAAGGCAAAACTGATACTTACCTCAGTTACGTTTGTGCATACAGGAGTGAGTGAGATTGCTTCTTTGAGAGTGCTGTGTAGTGACTAAGCTCGTGGGAAAGCAGCAGGTGCAAATGTGCCGTTTTTCACGGTGAAATGAATTCTTGAAGGGGGAGTTCAGTCACTGATGTCTAGCATTTCGGTTTTGTTTCTACTTCATTCACGCGAACCTTAACTCGTAACCTGCATGTAATGGGAAAATTTCGAATTTTTGCCAACAAACGTTAAATCCAGGTTTTAACTGAAGCGAGGACAATCACGTTGGGATAAGCACTTTATTTTACCGTGGAACATACGAGGAATTTTGTGTTTGTAAGGCACCTACAAGTCTGCTTCAACACTTTTTCGCGTTCGGTGTGGCTTCAACTTTCACGTTTGGTATTCTTAACAGTGACATCGAAAAGGACTGCACCCTGTATTTTTATACAGGCTGTCTGGGGCCCCCCATTTTGTTTGATGTGGCTGCAGTCTCTTCCCAGTCCCCTGGGCTCCCTGTCGTTCTAATGCCTCTGTGCTTCATCTTTCATTGCAGCACCATGGAGGCGAGTTTCTCCGAGTTGGTGGAAAAGCTCCAAATGAAGTAAGTGGAACTACTGGCAGGGCAGTGTTCAGTCTGTTCTTCCCGTGTCTTGTACCGTGGGGCTGTGTAGGACCCTTTTGCATGCCCAACCACTGGGAAGAGTTAGGTGCCTATGTCCTCAAGGCAGTATTAGCAGGTGCCATGACGTGCTGGACTGAAAGCACCCTGTTGTAGTCTTTTCTCCACACCAGCACCCCTGCAGTGGTAGAGGCGGTGGCAATAGCGTACGCACTAACCACTCTGCCATCACCGACAATTATAGTCGCCTATTCGAAAACGTCCATCCACAAGTCTGAAATGTATATTGCTGGGCAACAGGGCACATCTACTGAGCTGATTACTTGCAGATAGCTGCTCAGTCATCTCGCTTGTGGCAGGAGCGCGGCGCCCGTTATCTTATCCTCCGTATGGGCACTGCAGCATCTGACCTTGGTTGGCAAGCCGCCATTTCATTGGGATAGGCTAACGTGGGTTCGAGACTAAAAAAGAAAACATTTTGGCTTTTAACTAGCAAAGCCACGACGCTAACCACACACAATCGGATGAGCTGTTTTGCATCCAATGGGGCTCATCCACAGTCAGTTAATAAGGCAGATTTGGAGATGGAGGCCCATGGTCGGTGTAAATGTATGCTTAAGTCCGCTCAAACTAAATCTCTAAATATACTTGCAAAACACCCTGCTACTACATAAAACAAGTGTGAGGTGAATCTTGAAGGGCACTGTGCTCATTCCGATTCGCAGCAAGCCACCTTAATTAAGGGATTATATGCTGCAGATATGCCTAACAGTGTATAGTCAAACCCCGTTATAATGAACTCCACTTGAATGAAATGTTTCCGATTTCCCGTCAGGTAGCCATGCAAGTCAATGCAACAAATTCCTCCCCAAAAGAAACCATTTTTCTGGCTTGTTTTTGCTTTAAGGGGGGGGACACTGGTCTTGAGGACATTTTTTGGTATTTTTTAACCTATATGCTTGATTTACATGAAATGTATTTTAACATCCTCAGTATGAATATGCAGTCAGTTTTCGTCTTTGTGGTGTAAGTGCAGGGTTGTGAAACATGTTATATCACTCCGTTTCGGGCAATTTTTTTATTTATTTGTGATACTCGAATACATTTTATCCCTTTGTGCTTTAGAAACCCCAGGGAGTGCAGCTATATTACAGAAGCCATTTTAGCATCGTTTCTACAAGCACTGTAAACTTAATAAATGTGAGGTCATTAATTACCAATATTTTTGTAAAACGAACTGCATAAAAAATTGTGCTAAAAAAATAAATTGTACATTTTTATGGTTTTATTGCACTGTTCAGTTCATAAGCTTTCAAATGCAGCACAAATGATACAAATCTGACCAGTACATCCCAAGATATTGTACCGGACCGTTGATCTCGTGGGGGAACAAATTGGTTCAGAGATAACAGGGCACGAAGTTTGGAAACACGGGCAAAAATTTTCATTTAGGCGACTTCAAATGGCGAAAGTGTTGTAAATACTTCTGGTACAGCTATAATATTTTGCAGGCACATTCTTCTGGAGGTGTAGACTGCAAATAAAATTAATACAGAAAATTGATTTTTTTTTTTTTTGGCAAATTTTCAGTCCTCAAGACCAGTGTCCCCCCTTCAGAAAACTTTCACTGGGGCTGGGCTTGGACATTATTTTACTATAAAATAAGCATAATGTCACCCATTATATATTCAGGGAAATATTTCGTTGTAGCGGGGTTTGACTGTATACACTGTTAAACATATTTGCGGTGTCTAATCTCTTAACTCTCACTCTGGCGCCATAGGCAATCGGAATCCGGCTTCCAGTGATTTCAAATCTCCCGCAAAATCTAAAACCCGCGCTCCACAGACAACTATCGCCATCTGGTGTGTTCATTGGCAACTTCTCTTTCAGTTTTGGTTTCGTTTGTTTATGTGTCGCGTGTGGTGGCGGTGTAGCAAGAGAAATTTGAATCGAAGGTAGAGGGGATTAGGAGGAAAATGGAGTCAGGTTCGCGCCGCGCTCCGCACAGTCGGCCTGCTCTAGCAAGCACTTCGGCAGCTCCTGCTGTCGATTTTTCTGATTCCAGCAGCAGTGATGGGTCAAGCAACAAATTGGGATATTCAGATTTCAGTTTGGACGACGAAGCTCCGGTTCAGGTGCCTCGCACTTCAACAAGCGCTGGCAGGTAATTTCGTTGCGACTCCGCGCTGTGTTTATAAACAAAACTTGCTTCTTATCTGACGACTGCGGTTTTACTTTTGTGTTTAGGGTCTCGACAATGTACGGCCAGGATATTTTGCGAAATGCACCGCGCCGTATCGCGATATCACCTTCAAGATAACCTGGTGCTTGTGTCAGATTAGCGCTGCAGGGCAATGCGCAACGCTTCCCGAGAGCGCTGGATTTTTTTTCTTGTTTTTTTACCACCGCACTGATAAAGATTTTGTGCGAGAACAAGAGTATGCTTGGATGCACATTTTACAGAGACTCTCTCACCCTGCAGTGCCTTTGCGGCGTGGCACAACCGTCAGTTCCGCTAGGTTGACGAGCCCTCAAGAATCCAAAACTTGGTGTACACTGTTGATTTATATATTGAATCATAGCCAAGGAACGCAGGAACAATTTGTATATCTTAAAATTCCTGAAATAATTTTTAGTCTCGGTAAAATTGCTAATTTGTGTTTTTTGTATACTTTTCTTGGGAGCTTTTTTCTGAATACATGTCGAATAAACTAAGTAATTATACGTTTAACAAAACTGCTGCTTTGTGTTTTGAAGAGCAATCTACGAGCTACAATTTCATGCATAGCAAGGCTAAGTGTGTCCAGTAGCTCAAGAGAAAAAAAAACGTTTTCTGGAAGCACTCAAAATCGGCCGTTTTTCCGCCGTAACCAAAGAGTTAAATAAAGCGGCTTGCTGCGAATCGGAAAGCACAGTGCCCTTGTTCGGGATTCACCTTGCATTTTTTTATGTAGTAGCAGGGTGCTTTGCAAGTACATTTTTGGATTCGAATACCTCTTGAAAACATGCTGTGAATAACATTGGAGAGATTGTGCCTCCTTGCCTGACGCCCTTCCTTATAGGTACTTTACTACATGCTCTCCTTGTGGTAGGACGATGGTAGCTGCCGTATACAGTTGAACCTCGTTATAAGAGACATGGATGTAAGAGACAAATGGGTATAAGAGACACTATTCACCCACATGGCTGGCTGCCCTATCTTTCCCATTAAATTGACCTCTTTTATAACAGACATCGGATGTAGAAGACAGCTGGTTATAAGGGACAAGTCATCCTTGAAGTTTAATCAATAATCTCGCTTGTAACAGACATTTTAACTTCAGATGCAGTGCCACCAGTCACTAATTGCAGTTGCTTCCATTGTGGAAACACAGGTGGGCGACAGACGCCTGCAGTAGCTATTTATTATAACTTCAGCAAACACACAGTGGTTCAGTCAGCTATGAAATGACGATGAGAAGCCCTGCCAATGGAAATGCAACTTGCAGAAGTGGTTGAAGCTTACTGCCATCCATTGGAGCGCGACCGCACATGCGGGCTCTCCCACTCGCGTAGCTCCCAATCAAGAAGCATCGCAGATGTTGAGTCCTGCAAGCGTAATGAATAGCCTGAGCACACAGTGGAAGAAGCTGTGTGCTTGGCTATTCATCAGGCTTGTGAACTCAACATCTACGATTCATCTTCCACAAACAGTGAAAGGAAAAAGATTGTAGAATCGGTTGTAAAAAACAGTGTAAATACAGTCATGAAGCAAACAAAGATTCAGAACTGTTTCATAAATTCTGGGGGCCAAACATAAATTAGAATGAGCCTTTTGCAGCATGCTGTAGCGTTCTTTTGAGCTAATTTTAGTCATACGGTGCCCACCATTGAACTAGGGTCTGATTAGTAAGTGAAAACATGGTACCCTGCTTAAAAGAGACATCTCGTATAAGAGACAGAAACTGCTCCCCGGTACGTGTCTCTTATAAAGGGGTTCAACTGTAGACCCATTGTAGATATGCTCTAGTATTGTTACGTAATGCTCGTCTACACCCTGATTCCGCAATGCCTGAATGATGCTGAGGTTTCGACAGAGTCAAATGACCATGGATGGGTCCCATTGGATGCAACACAGTTTATCCGATTTTGCGTGGTTACTGCCCTGGCTTGCTATTTGTTTTATTGGTAGGTAGTATTCAAGTAGCTTTTGTTAACTTGCTTCAACACCCTTGCGTCTGTGCAGTAGTACGGCCATTAAACCCTAAACCCCGGGCTTCTGTTTAAAGCCATCCAGGGCTTGGCAATGCCCTGTACTTGGCTGCAGCCTTTCTCCTGGGGATGCAGTCGACGGGCACTGCGTTTTTTCGCAAGTGACACTCCGTGTCCCTGAGCTATTTGAACCAGTTAAAGGGCACTGACACAAAAATTTTGCATCTTGTTTTTTTTGTTGCGATAAGTAGCTAGTGACCTACTTATAACCTGTAGAAACCTCATTTGCTTCAGCGTGCGACGGTTGTTTAATTAGAGGCATTGTCAATGCGGCCAGTCGCAGTTTCGGTTTCAGCGAGTGCCGCGAAACGATGGATTTTGTGGATTTTGTGGGAACAAAGCTGACCACGTGACCGTCGGAGGGATATCACAGTTACAGAGCAGAGCCGCCGTAGCACTGTCGAATCCGCATCGACGGCAGTTTCTGCGAATGCCCCCCCCCCCACCCCCCCACCCCCCCGTACTGATCTCGTGAGGCGCCTAATTAAAAAGCGACCGTGGATGTGACGCAGGCGCTGCGAGTGCAAATGCTACCGCGGCTAACGAACGACGCGCGACGCTCGAGACGGTGGGTGGCAAGACGCGCGCTGGGAGCAGCCGGCCGGTCTGCCTAGCCTACAGGTCCGCCTACAGATGTGTTCGGCTTAGCACTGCGGCGGATATTCGAGTGCCGCTCTCGTAAGCGGTGCAGATGACAATTTTTAATGCAACCCGCCATGGCATCATTAACTCCTTTCTCATGTAAGCCACCATGGTCGGGACTTGGGGACAATTTCGTGCAGCGGTAACAAGCTATCACTCGAGCTACCTGCGCCGGCGTGGGCCACTTCGCGGCCGTGGCCGCCGCCTGCACAGCGACCGTGCGGCTTGCTCAGTGAGCTTTTCGTGCCTCCGGCGCGTTTCCGCATCCAATGGTAATAAACAGTAATAGAAACAGAGTGCCTGGAATCGCTGTAGAACTTTGGTCGCGGCCAGCTGCCCGATGAGCTGACGAAATCACGGCGCCTCCGCCGCCAACGATCGGGTCGTTCGTTCTCGAGAGCAGAAGCTCCGCCCTCCGGCCCTCCGATTGGAGCGGCGAGCCGGCAGTGCGGAAGCGGCAAACACAAACTCGTGACGTGTTTGGATGTTGTTTATTTACACTTGCGCGTGGTCCTCTGCTGGCCGCTCGGTTGCGTTTCGCACACTTCAAAATTGATTTTAAATATGTTCCAGGCTGTATTCACCGCTGATATTTTGCAGATGATGTATATGTGTTCCACCAATCTATCTCCGAAGTTATCTCGCCTTCAAAATTTTGTGTCAGTGCCCCTTTAAGCTACAGTTCCTGCTACTCGTGCTGCCACAGCAACAGTCTATATGCATGCGCACAGTGCATTGATGCGAGTAGTCATCCAGGGCTGTCATGTGTGCAGATCGACATGCCGCCCTGTGTGTGCAGTCGGTTCTCTAATAAGCTCTTGAGCACACTCGGAACTGTCGTCTGTTGTGTGATCGTATCGTGATGCCCTATCCGGGTGTAAAGAATGTTCCCACCCATGCGTCCATGCAGGAGGCAGGAGGCACAGGTGGAAGACGAGTACGGGTGCTACCTGGAGGACGCCAATGGCAACGTGACCGGCTGGTCTGCTCACAAGTACTACCCGTGAGCCGCCTTCTTATCGTGGGACGGGGGGCATGGTCTGCCTGGCTTGGCGAAAATGTGTGCACCACCGTGCAAGGCGTCATCCTATTCGCTGCACAGATTTGCGTTGTAGCAGGCATGAACGTGGTGGGTTAACTGTGACCGGTGCGATGCTTTGTTTGCAAAAGGCTGCGTTTGTGTACGCACAAGCAGGCCAGCTGGGTGAACTTTGTACGGAAAGCGTCTAGCTGAACATGAGGGGGATCCTCCAGACAAGAGGTTTCAATCCGTGTAAATTTTGTAGAAAACTAGCGTGCCAGGCTGCTGTAATGGGATGCAGTGTTGCTGTAACGGCTGAAAACGAGAATGCCCGAGTCCTGCTGTGATCATAGCCGCACCATCTGTCTCTTGCACTCGGCTACAAATGAGTGCCATAGTGCAAATGGGTGACTGACTTGCGTGGCCTGTACGCGACTTGCAAAGCCTGCAGATTGGAGTGCATCGTAGCGCACAAAAACAGAAGTAATGTACCGGCATATCTAGCAGTGGGTGATCTCGCTCAACATTCTATTGTGTCGTGCAGCAGTTGTCTGGGGGTAGGAGATTTTGTGAAAGGCTGTTGGTCTTGCACCGCTTTGCAAATGCAAAGTTGCTGGTCTGTCTTCCCACCTTTGTGCCAGAAGACAGTTGTTTGCTGCCCTTGTTCTCGGACACAGTAGTAGCAGCAGCCAAGCAGATAGTGATGTCTGGTCCAGTGTGGCTTCCAGAGTGCTCCGCTGTGCTGTGTGGCCCCGAGCACTTTCTCATCCTGTTGTGTCCTTGCAGGCAGGACTTTGAAACGGACAGTCCTGACGATTTGGATTATGAACCGAACTTTGCAAGGTGAGAAGATTGGTGTGTTTCTTTCTTGTGGGGGGTGTGCTTCCATATATGGCTGGCTGCAGTGAGGCCAAGTGGCAATAAGGAACTTTCCTCAATGGCTTCACGATGCCAGCCTTTGCGGAGAAATGCAAGCCGAAGCAGGCATTCTCATTGTGCCAGGGCTGTTTTGGGGCACTGCGAATTGTGTCCTATTCCTGAATTTCCGGTTGCTTTTACGCGAGTGATTTGATCTGCGGCGTAAGTGGTGCAGTGCATATGAGCAAGTGGCTTTGGCATCTTCAGCCTACCTGTTTGCTTAGCTCAGTGGTTTGGTTGCTTGGTTCTCTGATGTTGCATTGTTGGAAGTGAAGCAAAGTTGCATGTTGTCTGCCGTGGCCACTGTAACCTTGATGCTTTTACTCGTTGAGGCACTTTTGATGTCACTTGTTGTTGGCGGATCATGCGAGGTTTGCATCCTCGCCAATGGGCAGCCTCCAGTCCCTTGAAATGCTGAAACTGCCATTAGCAATCGTTACCCAGACCATGTGCATGTTATACAATAGTTCCCGTGTTCTCTCCTGGACTAGTATGACCGCACACTGTTTCTTCTGTGTTGATGATTCTGGGTGCTTGCTGCACGAGCTCTTGTTTTGCAAGACCCCCTCCCTTGCAAGGCGACCCACGTGTGTTCTTTTCATGTGCAATTAATTGCAATGTGTGGTGCTGTTGTGTTGCACGCAGTGGCCAGGAGGAAATGGGACACCACTTGGATGATGGCAGTGGCGATGCAACCGGGGGCAGGTACTTTTTCTGTTATCAGTTTTGGCACATTATTTTTCGTCGTCTTCTCTCTCTAATCTCTGTTTAGGGACTAAGTATACACAAGCAGCGTAGTGTCTTGGCCTCGCTTGCAACAGCCGTGCCAGAAAAGAAATAAACTTTTGTTGCTCTTCAGGTAGCATGGAGGCTATATACCCTTCACGTTCTTTGGCCTGACATGTTGCGATCAAATTGTCGCAACTGGGTCAACTGTCCAGAAAAAAAAGTCCCGCAAAATGTCCTTGGTGGCTGACTATTGGCAGCGACCACTGCACCAGTGGGATGTCACCTAGATAGGTGTGTGCATACACACCACTTATAAGATGGTGGGGGTGTTTGTGTGCTCCTATTGAGTTTGGGAGAAGCAGACCCCTCATTGCATAGAGCAAGCAGCCGTGATTCTTTTTATAAGAGTCTAGGTGATCCCAATTTTCTCTACCAGTGTTCTTATATTTTCAACGCCCCTGTCCCCTTGCTTCTGTCTCCCTTTTGTGTGTTGCAGGCGGGACATTGCATTAGAGCGTCACGAGGCTGTCGAGAATGGAACTGACTCTGCAGGGTGAGCGACCGTTCTGCCTATCCTTGTTGAGGGGCAGGGCTGGGCAGCATTGCAATACTAGCATATCGCGATAGTATCTTAGAGATACTTTTGAGCATCTGTGTTTTAGTATCAAAATAGACTTTAAAAAATGTATGTATCTTTGTATGGGAATACAGTTATGGTGCATCGAATATATCTCAATACTCTAACACATATGAATATCTCGCTACATTTATTTTTGTGGCATAGATGTCCGATTTTCTTTGTTCAGTTGGAGCCATGCCGCCTGCTTCCCTATACCCTCTCCGATTTACATCTCCTAACGTCCGTCTGGGGACGGCAGTGTTGGCTTGAAATGCTGCCGGGTAGATAATTGCCACCACAAGGCATATGTGTGTTGTGGGTCTTCATGGTTCAAGCAGTTGCACAAAGGAAAGCGAGGGATTCGGCCTATAAAGCGCTGATGGGACACATGTTGGTCGGGTAAACCACGGAGCCTATATCAATGGCTCAAATGAAGAGACTGTAATTGCACCGTGCTTGCACCCATACTTCAAAATTGCGGTGGGCCTCGGACAACATTGCGAGAACCAGGAAGTGCAGCGTGTTGCCATGGCAGGTTCCATGCACCGGTGGTGTTTACCCAAGTCCCGACTGCCTGCTAGTGCGCACTCTAAGTAGGGCGTGGGTGTGTTTCCCATGTTTATTTTTAACACTTTGTCCGAGGAAGGTAACGAGAGAGCTCCTATTATGATCTTGTCACCGCTGTAGCATTTTGTTTGATAACATTTTGTTCAAAAACGAAAGGCTAGTGTCGCTAGATAAGGGTACAGAGTATCTGCACTCTTTCTCTCCTATTGTTCCATGCCAGCGCCGGGATCACTGGTCAGTTTGCATTATGCGACACTTGTTTACACTGCGACGGTTCGTGTGCAATGGTTATTTTGTTGTTTGTGTTTTGGTTGGTCAACTCTGGTAGGCCTAGCTGGTCCTCCCTGCTGTGCGGCTGCACGCGACTGACGTCGTTGCGAACGCGAATCAAAGGTAACGCGTGTAGTAGCATTTCAGCTGCAAAAGTGTCCAAAAATGTGGCAAATGCTGGGTCCTGCCTAGCCTGACTACGTTCCTGAATATTATGGTCCTGCCGCACTTTGCCTCGCTGCGCTGTCACCGGATAGTTGCGGCTGACAATGGGCCAGTGTCGCTGAGGTAGAATCCGGGAGCACACTTTTGTGAAGGTGTTGATGAAGTCAGTGGGGCAGCAAAGCCAGTGGTGTGCAAGTGCCCGTGCGAGTTGCTGATGAGGCCAGCGGAGCAGAACCGCTGTTCTCTGGATGCACCCGTGCCAGTTGCTCGAGGGGCTAGCGGGCAGGACCGCTGGTGCCTTGCGGGTTCCCAGCCTGGCAGTCCCGCCTTGTTCGGTTGCCTTAAATGGTGATCACTCTTCTACACCTGCTCCTCATCTTCCTTCTCTTTTCCCCCCACACCTGCTGTGCCTCACTTCTCCTTTTCCTCCAGCTTCTCGAAATTTCTTGCTTCATCTTCTCTTCTTCGTCTTCTCTACCACACCCACTGTGGTTCCTCACAGGCGTCGTGTGACCACAGTTTTGTATAATTGTAGGGCTCCATTCTAACGGGACACTGCTGTAGGGCAGCGTGCCTGTGTGCCAAACAGGTGCCGAGTCTGTGCACACTTCAAATAGTGAATGTTTAATTAGGGTGCTGGCTGGGGTGTATTGGCTTTTCTTTCTTCTTTTTTTTCATTCCTGGCGTTGTTGTGCCATCGTTACCTGCTGTGTGGCTCCTTCCATTCTGCAGCATATCAGTTCTTCCACGCAGCAGCTGGTTGGGCCAGCCTCTGTCTAAGGCACGGTGTGTGCACCTCCTTCCTTACCCTCGCAGCATGGAGGAGGAGGAGGATGACCCCGCTGTGGTGGCCAGGCGATGCGAAGGTGCTGACGGAGGCTGACATGGCCGACATCATCAGGTAATTGATGGGCCTCTCCTCCTTGCCACTTCCATGCTACGATTCTTTAGCTTCTGATGCCAATCATTTCCGGGGAAGGGGGGTTGTGTTGGGCAAGTTCTTGCCAACATAGTACGCTTTTAACAATAGAGCTGTTGTACAAGCTGCAAGTTCGCCGTTGCAGGAAAAAATGGTACCCAAGAAAATCCCCAGCACCTGTGAGCGCTTGCCTTGCAACAACCGCAGCGTCCCCAGCTTGCACAGTGGCTCTAGCAAAAAAGGGGGGAAAAAAAAAAACCAGCATTAATGCTACAGCTGAAAAAACACCCTGTTTGGCCGAAGTCACCGTGGCTGCCGCATTCTCGTGGGTAATTGGAGACATGGCTACAAGTGTGCCAATCCTTCCCTAGATGACTTGCAGATCCTGTCACCGCCGCCTCTGAGTCAATGATTAAGAGCTGGTGGAAGTCTACAATGCTGAGGATTAATTTGCATCCACCACTCGCCGCGAAGACGACGATGAACCTGTTCGATGCAAATTATATTACTGCCACGTCAACTGTTTCCCATGAAATCAATGACGCTGAAAGAAACTTTCACTACGTTGTCCGGCAGTTGTTACCTACCAACAGCTTCACTATTCCAAGTCTGCTTGTTAGTGCAAGCCGTTCACTGAATTTTTTTTAAAGAATGGGGGCTGCTTTTGTTCCTTTTCTGTTGGGAGTCCCGAGGAAGGGGGAGATCGTTATGTGCTGCAAGTCTAAAGTAATTCATAGCTGCCTTCCATGGTGTAAACTCCTTTCTCAGGACAACAAACGAGATGTTCAGCTTTATGCCCGCTGCGCCTGATGCATTTAGCCTTGCACTGTTTTTCTTTTGTGGTTGTTGTTGTTACATAATTAAGCTCATGGTGGTAGAATTAGATTGATTTGCCTGGTCAAGTGCATTGCTTAATGTGGGAGGGAAAGCAGTGCAGGCGAAAGGGTATGCGTGGCAGTCTGTAGCTTGTGAACGCACTGCTGTTATTTTTTTTTTTTTTCTTCTCCCATCACCTTCAAGGCCTGTACTGTAGGGCACTGCAGAAAAGAGTGGCTGTCCGTCAAGATATCGCGAAACAAAAATCTTTATACGTAAAAAAAAAAAAAATTGAACTTTACAATGACAGCAAACATAAAAAAATCAAATTACGGAAGTAAAACACTGCGCACACACACACACTCGCAACAATATAAAAAATGAAGGAACGCCTATGACTTGAGGGTAGCAAAGCTGTACGCAACCTTCACGACTACAATGAATGTCTTTTAAGTGCACAATTGCAGCTTTGCTTCTCCATCACTGCCGCAACGTCCTTTACTTTACTCCGTCATTGTTGCTAAAAGTGTGAGCTTTCATTTTTTTTGGAAGTGATAATCATTGGGCATCACTTTGGAGAGGCATACTGTAGTGCTGTGCGTTTACACCAGATGGCCTTCTGAGTCATTGGACACTATGGATGGTGCCACTGCGCTCGTGCCAAATGACCGATACTCGCCGATTAAAGGGGGTTATTGCCATGGATCGTACAGTGGTGTAGTGTGTTTACTTTTACATGTCGCCGTGCTGGCTACAGGACACATATGCTATGACATTTCTTTCTCGTTCCGAGCGAGCGCTGCCATAATTACGGCAAACACTTGATTTTTTTTTTTTTTTTTTTTTTTTCAATCTTGATTAATCACTCTTAATGGGTATGATTGGCTTGACAAACGTGTGCAGGTGACGCCGGGCAGTCGCCGCGAGGCCCTCGCTCACGTGCGCGCATTCAGCAATTTCTTGGTATTTTTAACTGCTGACAAAAAAAAAATTACGATTTGATAAACAGCTCCGCTGTCAAAATATTTAAAAGTAGTTAGATGGAAAGAAATTCTTGACAGCGGTTTTAAAAGTTGTGGTATCGGAATGAGCTACTATTGAGGACGGCAGGCAGTTCCATTCTTTAGTTGTCTTCAGAAAAGAGCAGTAGAATGGATTTGTCCGGGCAAAAGGGGAGTTTGCTTTGTGTGCATGATCAGCATGCGAGGATAAGCATGGGGATGCAGATAAGATTCGTTTTGTCATGATAAATTCTGTGAAACAAACCGAGACAAAACAATGGCTTTTGCAAAGAAAGAGGAGGCAACTTTAGTGGTAACTTCCTGGACGATACACTGCCAGTATGATGATAGTCTGACAGTATAAAAAATGTGCGCTGTGGTTCTGGACCTATTCCAAGGTGTCTGAAAGGGGATCAAGGCCGGGATCTTGTACCGAAGAAGTGTATTGGAAGATTTGAGTGGTCAAGGGTCTTGCACAGCAAAAGCCTTAGTGATGAAGGGCCACGTAAAAGTTCTTGCACAAATAGCCAAGCACACAATTGGCATTGCTTGATATGTACTCGATGTGCTTCTCCAAAGGTGGGTAAGCATTGATGTACACTCCTAGATATTTATACGGCACTACTTATTCAATGACTGAACCCTAAAAATGATAGTTGTAGTCGACGTTGGCACTATATTCATTACGGGAAATTCTCATTACTTTGCATTTGTTAGTACTTAGGTGCATGGGCCATTAAGTACATAAAGCAGAAATATTGCCAAGATCAATTTGACTCTTCGTAATGTCAAAGGTATGAGAAATTACCCGTTAGATAATGCAATCATCGGCAAACAATTCAACCAAGGAACTAAAATTAGGCAAGTCATCTATGTAAATGAGAAAAAATGGTCAGAGTTCGGATCCCTGCGGCACACCTGAGTTAACCGAAGAAAGGGACGTTGCATTTGTTCGAGGGTACATGCAAACACAGTGGACATCAAAACCCCATTCAAGCCAAGTTTATACGAACGCAGGGGGACATTAATTTTTGATGCGTCTGAGTTTCAGAAAAGGTCACAGATTATCACCAAAGTTGTTTTGAGTGCTTGCAGCTGGTGAGTACATTGGCGTTGTATGTGCTTGCTCTCTCGATTTAGTGGAATTTGAATGCAAGAAAACTACAGTGGACGTTTGAATGTTGCTTAACTCGAGGCTTAACTGCTGATGCGTGGCATGGCAGGATGGTATGGTTGGAATGGAATTACATGGAAGGCATTGAACTGTTCCCCAGCACGGGAGGCTTGTGGCAAGTGGTTTGCAACGTAGCCTCAGCAGTGCTGTTGAGTAAAACTGCACTAGATGCTTTCTATTAATGTTGTGCCCATGATTTGTGCAACAGCTGTTGCGGCAGTGAAGAGAGAGTGAGGGTGGGCAGTAAATAAGAGCGAGATACGAAGCTGGAAGTAAAAGTGCATCCGGGACACCATCTCTCCGGCCGTGCAGGCGTTGCCGTGCATTCCTGGAGGAGCAGGGTCCCTCCCAGGAGGAGGAGCTGTGCTGCCAGGAAGTGCTGGGCCCCCACAGGGTGGAACTGGTGCAAGCATCGATCGGCAGTCTGACGGACTTCCTCGCACGGCAGCCAGGGTTTGAGCACCTCCGCGAAGGGGACCTCTTCTTCGTCTACGTGGACCCCGAGGTGGAGGCGGGGGACGAACCTGCCCTTCTGAGCTCAACAGACAGTGGCCTCCTCTCGGATGACTCCCCCGAGGTGTGCACAAGTGCGAGGAGTGGCACGGCACAAAATGAGCCTCCACCATGGAGGAAAGAATACTCAGGGAGAGGCCCCTTGCACCCCAATGCATTGCGAAAAGTGTGGATGGAAGTCACATGAATTTTCTTAAGCCCATAGACAATGTTGCTACTTGTTTACAACTGCGGCGGCCAAATTTGGGCAAATAAAACGGACAAATTTTTAAGCTGCTTGGTATGTGGCTGCCTCGCTACGCTTGCAAACCAGCGCAGTCGCTACGACAAACGTTTTTAAATTAGGCCAGTTTGAAAACTCTGCCGTTCGGAGGCGTCTGCGTTCGCCATCCTGCCAGCCTGTTGCTATGACGACGACACACTACTTTGCCAGGCTTAAGAGCTGAAAAATCGTCCTTCTATCTCAAAAACGAAGGCCGTTTTTCGATTGAAACTTTGGGTGAGGGTTAGAATGGGCAAATTGAAGGCGAAATCAACAGCTTAGAAGATGACATCGCACCGAGGAATTAGCGACGAAGCTGTTTGCGGGAGGGCAGGGCGACGCCATGTTAGTCGAATCAAACCGGAGACAGCAAAGGATGATGGGATAGAGTGCTGGGCTCCGTGGGCTCAAGTCATGGCGGGACTCGGTTTCACAAATGTGACGTCAGGGCCTCTCCTAACCTTTTCTTTCCTCCATGGCCTCCACACAGAGTTGACTGTAAATGTCCTGGCAGCATTCATTCGAAGCAAAGACAGTAGTATGCGGTAGGACTGTCTCTGTTTAGGTGCGCTGCTCCCTCCACCAAGAACAGTGGAGGAGGCTGGGTGCGAGCTGACTGCATCTTTTAAACAGCAAGCTTTGCAGTTGTAGTAATGGTGAAAAATGGTAGCCAGCCAGAGTGCAGGGCAAAAGAGAGGAGTGGTTGTTTTTGTGAAATGTGGGAACAGCGTTGGGGACCTTTTTGCGCAATTCTGCGTCTGCTTTGGAGCTGTACGATATGAGTGGAACATCTGTGTAAGCATTAAAAACTAGTTGGCCTGCCCCCGCTGCTGAGGATCTCGTGCACATTCAGTCGACGCTTGCGATTTGCATTCACGTGTACCCAGTTGAAGACGCTCACCTGTGGCGCCCCCCAGGGTGTGCCATACTTCCGCCTACACTCTTCAATCTCTAGCTTGCCCCAAATGCGAGAGCGTTGTCAGATTCGGTGTTGAGGTGCTCTCTACATCATAGTGTAAAGTCATTGGTGTAAAACTTTTCACCTGTTCCCACTACAGTGCTTGCGTGCATGTGTATTGCGGTCACTGGCATGGGTGCTCTAAGATTATGATGCAGTGCGGGCACTGTGGGCTGCGTTTGGGACATTCTGTTGGAGGAGACATTGAGGGGGGTTCCACAATAGGGACAGGATGGAGGCAACTATTGGGGCCTTGGAAAGCTGGTGGATGTGATTAAGGGGTGGCAGTGTACAAGCGAGGAAGTTGTAGGCTTGGGTGAAGTTTTTGTCTGCTGCTTGCGCGTGCCCAGGACGGACCAGCCAAAGCTAGGGGAGTGGCACAGGGGGACGTGAGCCCTGTGGAAGCAGCAGCCCCAGCCACAGCTCGTTCGTGTCTGCCCCGGATGACTTCTTGGAGGAGCTGGAGGAGAAGAGGGGGAGAGATGGCTGCACCCAGACAGTGCCCGCTAGGCGGAGGAAGCACCCTGCTGCTGTAGCTGCCAGGGGCACATTGGTCAGAAGGACACGCACGATCGCCACACCCAGACCAGCCGCATGGACACCACACAGGTACGGCTGCCGTTTTCCTCCTCACCTGGTATTGGCTTCCTTGCGGTATTGTTTACTAACGTTCAATGTAGTTCTTCCTTAACCAATCGAGGGGGAAAGTGCACTTATTGGTTGATATGAAAAAATGGGAAATATAAAACGGTCTCAAACGAAGGCCACAGATTACTTTCAGAGGGAAAAAAAAAGTGGGGTTTCTGAAGGACTCCTTACAAATAGTAATGTTTCTGCATGCCAGGTGGAGAAAATGTTGCAAGGAAATGGTTTTTCACACCAAAGTCATCTCGTTCCTTACAACTTCATTATACTGATATTCAGTGGTAACTTGTATGTTATATTGAGGATTTGGTTATATTGGGCTTCTACAGTAGCAATGACGAGTAGAATCGGGAGGGCCTGTCATCCTTAAAGAAGTTGGGAGAGAGGGGTGCATTAGGTTGTGTATTAGTACTTCAACATTTTACAGTGCAAACACACGAAGGAAAAAGGACGAACAGCACACCACGAGCGCTCGTGGTGTCACTCGTGGTGCCATTCGTCCTTTGTCTGTGTGCGCTGTACATTGCTGACACGAACTAGCGAGCCCAACAGGTTCTTGGTATTAGCAGAGCCCCTCAATGCTGTTCTGGTCACGAAACTCCAGCCACAGTTTGACACGGGCAAAAGCTACCGCGAGGGTCGAGGCTGTCAGGGAGGAGGTATTCTGCCCCCGGGCCACCCACGTGCGAAGTGCACCACTGAAGCTGCTGCCCGTTCGAGGCAGTTAACAGCGCAGAGAATAGTGGGATATCACTCTTACTTTGTTTGAAATACAATGGGGTCTCTGCGTCTAGGTGGTGTCGGGAGTAATTGCCGCATTAGTGCATGCGAGTCGGGGTGCATCGTGGTCGGTGGGGCTATGCTCGCTGCGAGGTCAATCGTGGAGCCAGGGATGAATAGAGAAAGGCGCACCGCCGCGTCAGGGGTTGGAAAGTCTAACGTATGCACTGAGTTTCTAATTTGTTATGGGTCTGGAGTGTTGGTACGACGGGGGAGGTAGGTGAGGAGGAACTGACAAGTCCTTTTGTTATGTGCGCGCCGTGTTGTTGATGATGATAGGGATGAGGAGGAGGATAGTAGCCTGTTTTATTCACCGAAATTTTAGATAACCAAAAATACAAGAAATAGAAAAATATCAACTAGGCTTGTTCTGCAGCCTGGGGGGGGGGTTATCTTATTGGGGGTATCATTTCCAATATTAAAACAGTGGTCGGACATTTGTACCCCCCCCCCCCCCCCCCACCTTCTGGATCCGCAAATGGTCGTGTGTAGTGTGTGTAAAATTTACGCGAGTAAATACGGCACTTTCAAGGAGCAGCGGGCAGCTTACGATCAGCGGTGCAGCGAGCAAGAATGGGAACGAGAAACAACACCACGAACGTGCAACGTATAATAAAGATTTTAATGAACCATTAAGAGTAGCGCATGGGTTAACACTGGTCGCACTTTACAGCTTCACTGGTTATCCATCTGTACAGAGTGCATGTTTAATTTCTCTCTTTTTTTTTTTTTTTCCATCCTTTCCCCTGTGTGGGTGTGCAGTTGGTGGAGCAGGAGCTGAGGCTCAAGGAGAAGATCCGTGTCCTCGAGGCCAAGATTGCCTCCCTGGAGGACGACCACGAGTGAGTACAGTGGTGGTGCTGTTTCTCTCTGCTTCGTTGCACTTCGCCCCCTACAATTCTGACCAGCTTGTCAGGAGTGGAGAAACGACACCACCTTGTGAACAAGTGTCTCCCTCCCTCTCCCTCTCTCCTCTCCTCTCCCTCCCCCTCTCTGCTGCAGCCGTGAGATTCGGGAGCTCCGCCTTGCATTTGAAGGGCTGCTGCAGCAGTGCAGGTGCCGGCAGCCACCACTGTCCCCCCTCCCACCACCACCCCCTGAAGAACAAGCCACCCAGCCATCAGGTGGGTGGGTGGGTGGTAGGCTTTATTTTTTTGTTTGTTTTCACTCTCAGGGTTGCCTTTCCTGTGGGAATTTATGCTGGTGGTTAGTAGGCTGTTTGTGGAGGTGCCTCCTGGCTCTGTTCTCGGCACCGGAAACGGAATGTGTGATGTTTCAGTTTCACTGAACAAGCAGCCCCGCTTTGTAGCGACAGTGTTAGCTGTGGGTTCGATGGGTGCGTGTGCAATGAAGGGGAAAAAATTTGTGAGAAATGCCATTTCAGCAGTTGCACATCTATGCGTAAACCAGAACCATTTTTCACCCATTTTATTACATCTGTTGGCACAATTCCTCTGGCATTCTTTTTTTTTTTTTTTTTGTCAATTCTTTTATGGGTTTAAGATCCCTCATGCCTTCCTAAAAAGCTTAAAAATCATCAGGAAAAAAAAATAGTTCACAAAAGGCATCCTTATCTTCTTTCTCCTTTCTTTTCTTTCGGTCTTATCTCCGACACCCCTCTTCCCCCCCCTATTAGGCCAAAGAGCCATACCACAATAAATAAGTCATTTCATTCATTCATCTGAGCTAAATGGCTGCTGCTATCTCGCCTCGTGTCCTGGGAGCAATGGCGCAGACTAATCTACTACGGTAAAAGTGGTTATATACCCTAGAAGGGTTGTGGTCATGTTCTTGCCTGTCTTCTTTAAACTCGTGAGTGCTGGCACAACAGCAGACAAGGCCATGAAGTTGATGGGATAGACAGCTCCCAACTTTCCCTTGTAGGTGATTTTTGAGCTTTCAGATGCAGCAGCAGATGTGGGTTATCTGTGAACCCCCCGGATGTTTCTAAAAAGCGGCTATTACGGCAGAGATGCCACATTAGCTCCTTTCGAGTTCCTTCCCTTGATGCAGAAGATTGGTTCAGTGCCCAAGGTGGTGGCAGTGTTGTGATAAAGCAGTTTTGAAGTCTCAGCTTAGGAAGTGTGGGAAGTTTTCTGCGTCAGGAGAAGGGCCTCTGAATGTCCTGGCCTGCCCTCATTGCTTGGCAAGGAATGTTTGTTTTCTGAGATAATTTGGTCATTCTGGTGCCCCCAAGTGTTGCATTTTGTGTGTCTGCTATTCTGTATGAAAGCGGGTAGATGATCGCTCTTGTTCAACTTTGTCTGTTTGTGGCTACTATTAATATCTACTTCATAGCACACCAGCATGTCCTTGTACCAACATTGTGCGCCTTGTATTGTTGGTGCAGCTGTTCCTTACTGCTTCGTGGCCACCGTTTGTGGTTCAAATGGTGCTAGTGATATTTTCACCTCGAAGAGACATTGGTACGTACAGTAGCTGACCGATTTTTCGGGACCTGGAGGGGAGCGAAGAATAGTCCGAATAAGAGTCCGAAAAATCCGTGAGCCATTACTCCTATGGTGCAACTGGCAGTTCCCCGGGAAAGTCCGGAACATCCAGGAAGTCCGAATTTTCAGTCTGAAAAAACGGTCGGCTACTGTATTGGCACCTGCTCCCAACTGGGTAGTGCGTCTGCCATGAGGTCACCCATCTGTATAAATTCAGCTTGCATGTATTGTATCTGTGCAGGGGTGGTTCTTGGTAGTGCTTGCAAACGAAACATCCATCAAACCGGTTATCTTGTTAAACTGGCTCCGAGCGACTCCAGCCTTGAAAGCCGGTTATCCAAATTTTCAACAGATGATCAGTACGTCCGGTTTCAATAGCCGGTGAACCGGATATTCAAATATTCACATGATTGGTGTGCAATATGTTCTGCAATGAAGCAGCCATGGAGAAGAAATCTGCTTCAGAAAAAGGGGTGCGAAACGGTGACGCCATTTAAAATAAGCATTCAAAAACCTGCTCAGGTTCACAACGCTATCTTCACATATAAAACAGAAATCTGGATACAAAATGGTTAAAAGGTACGCTAACTAATCTCTCCGGTTATCCGGCTTTCAAATTCGAATAATTGGTGAATTTGCCACAAAACTGGTTTGGTGTCGCCTCATTAGACATCTCACTCACAGTTGTATGAAACTTTCCTTATAAACCCCTGTTGGCGTTAAGTTCGTGTCTACGAACTCTTTTTTTCATGGCGAATGGCTGTACAACTTGAGAAGAGGCTCAGCGAAACCGGTTCCCATTCACTCGGCCTGTCGGGCCGGGACAAGGTTCAAAGGGCGTGACAAAAACCAACCAGGCTGGTCGTTCTTTCCGCATTGTTGGGAGTGAACGTGGTAATGTGTCTCCTCGACTGAAGGGGCCGTCCCTAAAGGCGGGGAGCTCCCTGAGCCTTCAGACCAAAAGAACGCACAATGTGGGTTGTTTTGCAGTTATGATGATGAAAATTTGAGGGGCACGTGTAGTTTCAATTCTGATTGTAGATATGAACATTTTGTTTTTGATGAAAGTGATTATATTCAAATTTATTTGAATTTTTATTTTCAATTTTGACAGCCTATGTAAAAAAATTGCTGGAGGGATGCAGCTAAACAGGAAGCAGTGAACTGTGCATAAATCAAAGAGTGCAATAAGACTAACATTATTTCACTGGTCTGTAGCAGAAGTTACGACCATTTGAAGTTTGGGCTTGAAAGGTGCAGCCAGAAAAACCGGTTTTGCCTTCCAGGCCCAAACTTCAAATGGTCGTAACTTCTGCTACAGACCAGATAGAACGATAATGTTAGTCTTATTGCACTCTTGATTTGTGCACATTCACTGGTTCCCTGTTTAGCTGCATCCCTCCAGCAGTTTTTTTACATAGGCTGTCAAAAAATTGAATAAAAAATTCAAATAAATCTGAATATAATCATTTTACTCAAAAACAAATTTTATATCTACAATCAGAATGAGAAACTACATGTGCCCCGAAATTTTTATCATCATAACTGCAAAAATAACCTTTTTGATCAAAGACCCATGTGCCCCCTTAAGTGCGCTACCTTCAAGATGTCCCATCTCATTCACAGTTGTATATGCAAACTTTTCCTTTATCGACCCTCGTTGCTGCGAGTTTCAAGTTCACGTGTCTACGAACTCTTCTTCTTTCAGGAGGTGGCGAATGGCTGTGCCACAACAACAGACTTTGAGGAAGAGGCTCAGGAGGAGGAGGGAGCCAAGGGTTCCCAGTTCACTCGGCCTGTCGGGCCGGACAACGTGCTCTCAAACGGCGTCTGCACAAAGGAGGATGGGGCGGAGGACGGAAGCCAGGCTAGCTCTTCTTTCCGCATTGTTAAAGGAGTAAGAACAGTGGTGAATGGTGTCTCCTCGACTGAAGCGGCCGTCCACACTGAGGAAGAGCAGGGGGAGTCTCCCTCCGAGCCTGTGGCCAAGCCGATCCAAGCCGAGGCCGAGAACGGCGGCCACAAACCAAATGGTGGGTGGCTGCTCTCCCTTCTCTCTCTCTCCTTTCTCTAGTATGGAGGACAGGAAGGGATGGGTGGCCCTGAAGGCTGCGCAGTGTGCGCTGGGGATGCAGAGTTGTTTTGATAAACTCCCATCTCACCGTGCGCTATTTGTGGCATCGCAAATCGTGATTGGAAACCAGTCAAGTAGAAGGGTGGTTAATTAACGATGTCAAATTATCGGATGGCAAGAAGGCATGTCTGGTAAGGTGCACTTATTTCAGTTTGGTTTTGTCAAAAGCTCTACAAGGGCAGCCAGTTTTACCTGTGGAGGTGCAGACGCTAGTTTATGCAGCAGATGTTGCCGAAAGCCTGAGATCACTAGAGCAATCACCCATGGGACTGAGTTGGCCTTCAGCTTTCGTACTGGACATCTGAGCTGTTTTCTCCATGCTCTCCTTGGTGACAGTGCCGAACAAGTCTTGTTGGGCCATTTGTGGTTGGCTGACAGCTTCATTGGTTTTGGCCTCTAGTACATCAGCTCCATGGAGGAGAGACTTTGCTCTGTGTTGATGTGGCTGTTTACACCATGGCAGTGCGCAGGGCCGGTGGGTAAGATCACTGCCAGCATTACTTTTTTACTTCAAGCAAAGCACCGAGGGTTGTCAAGCAAGTTTCACTGCCGTTACCCTCCCTTTAAAAGCACTTTATCTTCACAGAAAGGAAATGAGAAACAAAATCAAAGCCCCTTTCTTAATTAAGAGAAAGATTGCGAAGCTGCTTCCACCATGTTGGAATAGCACAATCGGATAAACATCGGATTCATAACACAAGGGACCCAGGTTCAGTTCCGACCATAAAGTTTCATACTAATATATACTAGAGGGAAATCTGTCGCTGCAGTCGTGGGCCGCCGTGGGTGGCACCGTTGCCACTAGCGACATTCCTCGCCTACTTGGCTTGGCTAGCCATATGGCTTTCTTTTTATCTGAAGCCAAAATCAACCAAAAAAGGGTAACATTTTTTTCTTGTTCATCGTGCATGAAGCTTCTGCATAATCGCTGACAAATTAATCTTTCTGGAGGTTCAATTGTATAATAACAAAGCAATTTTGATGAACCTTCTACAGTAATTGTGTCGGTTTTTCACAGCCGGAGCCGACTTTTTCAGCCTGTTCAGGAGCCACGCCAAGGGCAAGTGGGACGTACCTGCCGGTACATGACGGAACGCTCTCTGAAGCGCGGGCTCCCCTAGACAGTGGTGCCAGATTTCCCTCTAGTGTATATTAGTACGAAACTCTACGATTCCTACCACGAGAAGTGTCTTGTTCTTGAGCCTCTTGATGTGCCTTTTATCATCATTATTTTGTGAAACCCACTCTGTAAAGTTTGCTCTCCTGCAGTGCGTTATGTGCATCGTTGAAAGCCCTCAGTGAGGCCTAGCAAGCTTCTCTTCAATGCTGTTTCTCCTTGTGATCAATGTGTCTGTGCTTCTGTCTGTCCCGTGTAACGTTGTGTGTGTCCTTCCACACCGACGTACTCGTCGGGAGTGTGTGTCGGCGGAGTCTCGTCTGACCCTGTCCCTCCGCGCGTGTGCAGCTAGGGGGCGCTCTCCCCGGGTGCCGGACTTTGCGGAGCTCCACTGGCGCCTGGAGCACTCTAAGAGGGCCAGAAGCTGTGCAGACCTGGACTCCTCTGCCAGGGGAGCCAGCCCGTGTGGCTCCACTTGTTCCAGCGGCCAGGAGCAAGGTATATTACTGGGAAGGGAGGGGGAAGTGTCGGCGTTCTTTCACGAGGATCTTCAAGTTTGTGCTGCGTGTTTTTTTGGGATGCTGGAGACTGCGCTTATTAGCCATAGGTGGCAAATGAGTGTGAAAATAAGGGCGTGCCTCACTCTGTCTTCACCATGGGGACTGTCAAGCATAGGTATCCCTGGTAGCCTGTAGTGAACTCTGCTGTACACTGGGCATAAGTGTTGCTTTGGCCTGCTGAAGGCCTACACAAAATGCCTCCACTGAGGCGAGGGCATCCCATCATTGAGGGCCGAGGGTCACAAGGTCACACCCAGGCGAGGAGTATGCTGCTGGTGCATTTTGAAAATTGTGGGGCCTCCTGTTAAAGACTTCAGGATCCATTTATTCGAAGGGTCTGTTTTCAGGAGCTTCTTATCCCTTGCTGGAAAGCAGTAGCTGGGCACGCTTTGACCCTGCTTGATTGGGGCCACTAGAACAGGCTCTAGGCCCGCAACAGGATCGAGTGGTCAACATCTCTAGGAGAGATCTTTGGCCTGCAGTCTGACTGAATGGGCTGTGGGTGATGGTTATGGTTTTGTCAATATTTTAAAGGGGTGTGGTGTTATCTGGTTTTCATTTGAGTACCCTGTGGGTTCTTTTCTCTTTTTTTTTTTTTTTTTTCCCAATCATTAGGACAGTCAGTTTTGTTCTAGAGTAGGTATCAGTGAAGATAATGCTCTCTATAAAAAAAAAAAAAAAATCCCGGGCCATCTCCACTAACGTGAAACTTGGTGAGGGGCAAAGCATGCAGTGTATAAGTGTATTCTTGGCGCCTTGGCATTTGTGCCAACGGAGATGAAACCGTTTGGGGGTGCAGGTATAATACAGCTTTGCTGTAAAAGTCTCTTGTTTTTGAAGCACGAAGCTCTCTAACGAGAGGTGTAAATGAGTGTCCCAGTGTTTTCTTAGTACGCGTTACGAAGTGCTGCAGAGCGAGGCATGAACGAGTGTCCCGGTGTTTTTTTTTAGCATGCATTCTAGTGCAAGGCACAAATGAGTGTCCCGGTGTTCTAGTACCGTGACTACGTGAGACGACAACAGGAGACGTCAACAGCCGCAGCCTCTAACACATTAAGTAAATAAAGCAACTGTACAGTGTGACAAACGTGCTGGGTGCTTCGCATGTCGCCTCGCCTGCAACTGGCGTAATTGTCTCTGCTGATCTCCCCCAATGCGTGCATCTCTCTCTCCCTCTCCCCCCTGCTTCCCTTTTTCCAGTCCGAGGCCCAGATGGCGAAGATCGTGATGCAGATAAAACAGAAGCTGCCGCACTGCTCAGAGTGAGTGGCCTCTTCCTTTCGCCTCTCCTCTCCTTCTCGTGTCTCTTGGAATGCAGTGTGTGCACAATTCACTGAGAACCAGGGCTTGCAGGTGCATCTTTTCAGCTCGATTGGCAGTGTTGTGTGCAGGCAGGGGCAGCTAGCCAGTGGTTCAGGCAGCATTTTTGGAATGAGAGCACTTGTACATTTGAAATGACGAGTATGTTTGCTGTGAGGCTTGAACAATGAGTGAAGAGGTTGGTGTGTGTTTTCTAATCCTTCACAGCACATGCCTGTTGAACACGAGGTAAGGAAAGATGCAAAAAGGGGGGTGGGTTTCTGTGGGTGCAAGTAGAGGAGTGTTTTTTTTTTTTTTGTGCATTTGAGTTCTGGTGGGAATGAGAGATTCGTGTCAGACGTCCTACTGTATGTTGCTAATGAGTTCTTTTAGCACTTGATATTTTCAACCTGGACACTAAGTCTAGCTGCTAATGTAGGCACTGTGCTGTGCATTGTATAGTAGATTTGGCAATAGGCAAGCTCTCCTACGTAGTTTGGTCTCGACACACGGGGCAAAATGCCGAGTTCGAGCCACTGTTGATGCCTGCAAAGTGGTAACGACTGAGAGCTTTCAAAATAAAATAAAATTCACGTACCATAAAAACCTGCTTATAACATGAACTGGCAACTGGTGGGGGAAATATTTGTTTGCATCTGTACGTCTTTCAGTCTTTTGTTAGGTTGTTAGTGAGCTCTTCCCAGAGATGGAGCGCACAAGCTATTGCGCTTGTTGATTAAAAGCTCAGCACACTGCGTCCTCCGGGGTGTTACCCCAGGCATCTGCAGTCGCATTGCATGGCTGGCGATGCCAGCTTTGGCCACTTGACTGGCACCATTACAGGGCCAACCTCGCGCCTTTCTTCTCATGGAATGGCACGTGCCCGTGTAAACCGTGAAAGGCCAAGGAGTTTGAGCGGTTCTTTGTAAAGTGAAATGAAGAAATGAAGAGGAAATTAAGACTATAGCCTTAATTAAGGCTGTACGAGCTTGAAGCAATGGCTGTTGGCTAGAGTCTTTGTTCTCCTGGAACTCCAGAACTACCACCGCCATTTCTGGTGCAACTAGGGGAGGAAAATCCGCCCTAGGCATGCATCACCCCCTGAAACGTGCAACACTGGAAGGGTTGGGCACGTTCCTGCCTGGCTGTTTGTCCCCATACCTGTGCTCCGTCGTGCTATGCTAAT
Organism: Haemaphysalis longicornis; assembly: GCA_013339765.2. Taxonomy (NCBI): domain Eukaryota; kingdom Metazoa; phylum Arthropoda; class Arachnida; order Ixodida; family Ixodidae; genus Haemaphysalis; species Haemaphysalis longicornis. The sequence goes on from CM023458.1 coordinate 40,433,161, forward strand.
AGTGGTGGTGGGAGAGAGTGTGTCGTGAGGCCCTAAGAATCACTCACCCCCGTGTGTCCATGTCCACATGTGCAGGGCGGACATCCGTGAGCAACTGGCTCACGTGCGTCGACTGCAGGGGGGCTTCTCCTGCATGACCATCAAGGACATTGTGGCCCTGGCGCTGAGCTACATGAGGCAGAACGGTGGGTGTCCGCTCTTTCTTGGAGTATTTTTTTCCTTTTGGACGGGGTTGGGGATACGATCCGAGGCAGGAAGTGCTCCAGTGGGTGTTTTGCATACGCCAATAATATGCTACCTGGCTCTGCACTGCAAGATAGGTGGCAGCGTTTTCGTCGGCTGTTGTCTGTGCGTTAAAGGAGTCTCAGCCGGGTATCCACAAAGACATCATCCTGCATTTAGGAATGAGACAGCTGCGGATATTACGCATTTTTTTATACAATGCCATTTCCCTGTGCCAAGCTGCTCCAAAAGCGGGAAAATTGCGAAAATTGCACCAAACTGCTCCAAAACAGATTGAAAGGCACGGATTTTGATGCTCATGTCAGTTTCGGCGGGTAATAAAGCTTCCCACATCCCGGCCACCACTTTTATTATCGGTCAATCGTGAATGCAGAAACGGCACTAATAGAGACTGAAACAAAGCAAACGATAGCTTCTAAAACGCGATTGGCTTTCCGTCCGGGTTCGCTGAAACGGCCTTCCCGATTGGGCATCGCTGTGGCATGAAACGTGGCTGCCGCCTGATCCGGCTGCTACTGCCTACTTCACGCACTCGGTGCGCATCGCTGATATTTTCCCTGGTTTATTTTACGCTACAAGCTGGGTTCCAGTTTATTCATTCTATCTGTTGAGGCTCTGAACAGTGACGTTAACCCGGGGATAAGGTTTGAGATTGGTGCCAGATTATGGGAAGCTGCGCGGCTCGAAATAAGTTCATTGAAATGTGGGGCCCACGACTTCGGTGTGGTTTGTCCTTGAGTGCGAAACGCGGTGCGTACGTCTATAATCGGTGTTCGTGAAGTGAACTTTTTGGCTCGTTGCGGCGTTACAAAATGCTGAGTTGTTGCTGTGTTTCGAAGCCAGATCACGAGCCTTGGGAATGGAGGAGTCAACACGAAAGTTACGGCCTGCGCTGCGGCGCCGCGACCTGTTCAGGCAGCGCCCAATAGCTGCATGACTGCATGGTTACCATAGCACGCGACTAATAACACTTGATGTATGCGAAGTGAAATTTAATGCCAAAATCTAGGTGGCTAAACATAGTAATGCTACTCGGATGACTATGGGGTGAACGTGCGCCTCGGTGATTGAAACGGGTAGGCTGGTGGGGCTATGCGACTGTTAGCTCTAAGTTGCTCAACGGTTGCTGTGGATACACTAGTTCGTACAATGCAGCCTGGGATTACAAAAATAATAATTTGAGCTCCAAAGGGTGAAAAACACACCATAATGGCAGGGCCCTTAAATCTGACTATGTTAACAGCAGTTTTGTTAATGTTGCGTACAGCCGCAACACAATATAATCGGTCAGTAAAAAGTAGTGGCATTAGTACTTTGTGATAATCTTGGAAAAACTTTCATGTAAAGCTGTTTCAGTGTTCTGTGTATTCAAAACTGATTGAAAAGTGTACTTGACCCCCGAAATTGCTGCAAAAATTATTTTTTTAAGCTCAAGAGGCGACATATTAATTGTCATTTTGCTGCTCCAAAAACTGCTCGGGCTGTCTCACCCCTGTGCAGCATTAAAACAGTATCTACAAAACAGCTTGGTGGAGTAGCATGTGTGTGTTCATGCTTCCATCATGCTTCTGGCCTAACCATGTGGCGTTTTTTAAGTTCTGAGCTGAATGGTATAATTTATAGAGCAGGTTACGTGAAGTTTTAAATATATATGGACATAGTCAAACCCCCAATAATGAAATTGCCGGGGAAAGCTGAAAAATTCACCGTGGCAAGTTTCATTGCCGCAACGATGAAACGTAAAAGACAAGTAAAGGGTCGCAAGACTAAAACTTGTTTCCAAGGAGCCATTTTCATTCCCCATTGCGGGAATGGTGAGTGTCGTGCTGTGTGTGTGATTGGTTGATAGCTGATCCCGTGCCTCCTGTGCTTCTTTCCAGGCGAGAACTGAGACGGCACCAACTTTGCTCTCCTCCAAGCGAGGGGGAGGATGGCCGACACCACTGCCTACCCAAAGTCGTTTTCTGCGATACTGTTCCCTCCGTGTCAACCTTCTGCTTGTTTGCCCGTACTACTCCGGTTACAAATTATGGTTTCAACGGGCAACTCTGTTTCCTGACAACTTTTGTACTGCATCTTCTTTTTGTCGTTGAAAATACAAATCTTGGCTTGCAGGTACAACTGAGTCGCTGTGCTTGCCATTAGCAACTTTTGTTTTGTTCGTTGCACCCTGTCATTGCACACTGGAAGTGCTAGCTGGTAGGCATCCACATTTGCCTCTGGCAGCAGCAAGTGTCGAATTTCATGCTTCAAGAACTGTGTATTGACGTGTATATATGTTGATAGGGTGGGAATAAACAGGCAGGAGTCTTCCCGTCCTTGTTCGTTTTACTGCCTGCCACCTTTTCCAAGAGCATAAACCTGTGGGAAGTGCTTGTTGCCAAGGTGCATGCTGCCCTGGCAACATGTCTGCACACTGTTCATTGAAAAGAATCCCCAAGTGCCTCCCGCATCGCCACTTGTGATGAGCGTGAGTGCTCTGGCTACAGTGTGCCAAAGAAAGCCAACACGAGATGTCACTCGGCTTGACGGCTTATTAAGCCAGGATGCCTACTCACTGCCTTTTGGCTTCAAGCCATTTGGACGGATTGTGTGGATGCAATCTTCTGATCTGGCACAATCGCCTCGTTCAGATCTCTGATCAGCTTCACACACTCTTGATACTGCCAATGGAGGACATTGCGGCAGTTGGGGCTGAGATAGGCGTACCCCCTATAATAAACTATTGACAGCTCTCGCTGTAGAAGCTTTCGCATCTCTTGCCTGGAGCTCTTGGCTGAGTTTTTGAAGACCCTGCAACTTTTCTTGGGCTGTGTGCAGCCTCTGTCTGTGGCTTGGGCTTGCTTGCAATTGCTTGGCAGGGAGCCCAGGTTAAATGCAATGAGACTTAACATTAAAATGGGTTTTCTACATGGCTTGTATCGCGCGCTGCACTGATCTGGTTGGTAGAAATTTTGGTCACTAGGGTTGCCACCTTTCCCCCAAAAGAAAACCGGCCCTAGGGGGTGGGGGTATATAGAAGGTTGAATTTGTGTGGGCAAAACAGATGCCACGTCTTTTTTGCCATGCAATGCCGGTTATTGTAGTGTTTTCCTAGTGAGAAATCAAAATAAAATTTGCGGAGAAAGTGCTCAAGAGTGTGTAAAAAGGAAACCTAAACGCGATTTCCTGGAAACACGTGACGTATTTTCTTTGCTCACGTGTCTTTGTGCAGCTTGTCGGCACATTGTCGTAGTCGCTGAATTGACACTTATAAAACGCCAGAACAATCATAATCGTGGCACGATAGCCAAAAAACCGGCCAATGACGGCCGGTTTTAGGTATGGACCGGCAACCAACCTGCTGTCTAAAAAGCTGGCCAGGTGGCAACCCTATTGGTCACTAAGAAGTTGCTGTAGGTGTGGTAATGCAATGATTACGCTTCGTGCCTCGGATGGTTTCTCAATGTTAGCAATTAAGTAATTTCATGTGTACATTTGTGCTTAATTGTAAAGAAAATATTCACGATCTCTGTTTGTAGTTTGGGACGTGTGTGCTGAACATATGGTGCAGTCTGATGCAGATTTCTTTTGGGTGCCCAAAGCAAGCCCCATTTATGTTACTTAAATTTTGCCTTCTGTGTGTGGACATATGTAGCCTGCATGTATTTCTGCATCTAAAGCTGCCAATGACCCTGCGCTGGTATGTGCTGCCCTGCAAGTATTTAGCACTGCCAGGATTCAGAGTGCACACTCTGACTTTGTGTAGAACTCTTTGTTTTGGAATGAATAAAGTTGTTCATTATTATGGACCCACCTGGGGTTTTTGTGTGAATGAATTGCACAAAATACAGTCGACAGTAAAAAAAACTCACTCTACTGGGAGGCATACAAACTGCATGAACGTTTCCTCAGTAATTGGCGAGAAGCATCACGAATGAATCAAAACGCGCAACGGTGAAGCATCGTCACAGTGCCAAAACATTAATTAGACCAGTGTGATAGACATTACAATTGTGTAATGTAATTTTAACCCATTTTTTGATACTCTAGCTATTCATGATGGGAGTGGAAAGAGGGATTTCAACATAAGGTGTAGCCTCTGTGTGTAACGTACGCCCGAAGTCCAGAAATAAAATGGGAGGGAAATGCTCAGAACTTTATAGCATTCTATAGATCGTGTGAGCATAGTATCCCCAGCTCTGAATTCAAATATTACTTGTCCAAATGCAGGTCTGAAGACATGCGTTAACGGCCTGGGCTCATATTCCCGGCCTTTGCGCGCCACTTTGCGTGTTCCAGAAAAAAAAATGGACTATTTTATGTTCAAGTTTCTGAAGTTCTTTTTAAAACAGGTGTCTAGGGGGGTGAAAGAAATAAACTGTCTTGCCTCGAAAAAAATTCTGGTTGTAACCCCTGAGCTAGTCCACCTGCTTTTCCCTGCACACCTTGTTCCTCCCTAGCTAAGACCTGCAGGAGCAGCGCATCCTATCCCAGCTCGATACCTTTGCGTGGAAGCTCGGAGCACGCGTGGTACATTGGACATGGTCACAGAGGGAAAGGGCGCCACTCCAACGCGAAGTCTTCGTATAAAGATCCAATTCCATATAGATCCGAGTCTACTGGAGAGGTCTGTTCCGCGCTAGGATGAGGGCACATGTGGCGCGACGAAGTTGTTCTTCTGTTGAAAAGTAAGTAACTGGAGCAACTGGTACACTTATTTTAAGCAGCGTTTCTTAAGTGTGACCGCCGTTCAGGACCGTCACTTGTGACCTTACGGGAGAGACGGAAGTTGCAACAATCTAGGAGATTCCAGCATTCTATGAGTTTCGTATAATTACTTAAAAACTCTGTGATATATCTGATTAAAGTTAACTTCCGCCTGGGGACGCAAAGCCTCAAACGAAAATGAACGACACCTGAATACCGAAACCGAAATCATTATAGGTCCATCCTGGCTCGCGAAGCTACCGGCCTCCAGCGGTGGTTGTTCGCGATGCACGCGCACACGCAGTGCACGCAGCACGCGCCTCGACGCGCCTCCCTTCTGTGCACGCGCTTCATTCGCGTTCTGTGCTTGCCCTGCGGCGTGGTGTCGAGCGTTCGGCTTCTTAACCCTCACCGCTTTTAGCTCACGGTTACGTGCGGGTTCTGCCACAAGCGTCCCTGCACCGCAGCTAACACGCCCGAGTGAGTCGTCACCTTGCCTAGCTGCTTCCCTCGGAATGTCATCTGACACGCCGATCCCGTTCCTTGCTTTTAGCCACTGCTTTGTGTTGGCCTGGCCGCGTCGAATTATATCTTCGCTCGCGCCACCGGTCTCCCTGTTGAGCTGTTTGGCGCCTGTTGCTGGTTGCACGTACCTTGTTTTCACTTTTTCGCGGGCGTACTTCAAGCATAGTTTCGCATTGTTATCGTATAAGCGGTGGCCTTTGAACCGGTTACTGCAGGACGCCATGTTTTCGGCGGCTCCGAAACGTGGAAGGAGCAAGAGGTGCAAGCCTCAGCAGCTGAAGCTGTCACTCGGCTCGTCCAGCGGCGCCTCTGGCAGCTGCCTACCGACGTAAGTTCGCAGCCCGCATATTCTCGTATACTTTTGGGCCGTTCGTGTACTGCCACGTGTTATTCCCTCTGGTACGTCTACGTAACGCACTTTAGAAGCTACTCGAATATTAACAGCCACGCAAATAGTGCGGGAAAGGAGACACCGTCGTGTTAGATCCCAGAGTGCAGTTGTTTTCTGCATCTGCCAGCTGTATAGCCATCGCATGAAGTGACAAAGTAGAGCAGATTTTCTACCCATCGCAGTCGGATTTGCTTTTTTGGGTCGCTTCAATTCCCCTATTTTAAGACCCATTTCTGTCCCCAGAGCAACGCGGTCTGTCTCATGGCAGCATAGCGAGGATTGTTGGCCCAAGTGATTGAGGTTTGTGGGCAGTGCCATTATGCGTGGTTTTAATGTTTAGTGAGTACTCAAATGCAGCATTGCCTTAGCTGTGGCAGTTGCTTGTGCTGGCGGCAGAGTTTGGAGCTGTTCCAAATAGAATTATTCAGGCGTGTGTTGAGGGACACGCCTTGTATGGCGGCGCAAACAAGCAGTGACTTCTTTACCAGCCTGGACATGATTAGCTGCTGCTACAGAGCCTCCGGAAAGGCTTGGCAAAATACAGTTGTCATTTGAAAGCAGGATTATAATGACCCAGCGCCAAGGCTCTTTTTCCATGTTGAAATAGGTGGAAAGGCTTGCTTCCTGCCAACCAACTGGTGGTAGAAGATGAGGTGCTGTGGAGGGATCTATTGCCTCATAGCTAGCATGTCTATCGAGTTCATTCAAGTTCTCTGGTGGCTGGAAAGAGAAGACGCGATGAAGATAGTACGAACACAGTGGTGTAACATCCTCATTTAGAGACGTTCATTGTGCACACAACGGCCCCGTGAGAGCGTGACGTATTCTGCACACGTTCCTCCAAATTGTCAATGTTGGCTTATATTGCCAGGGTCAAACGTTCAAACCGATGATAAAGAAAATTAGCCGTGTAAAAATTTCCCAGGACACTTGTGTCCACAGATGTGCTTTGAAGGTGAAAGCTCGCGCAATACTATTATTTGTACTTCTTATATACACATCCTGTTGACACACTAGCCAGGCTATTTTACTCTCCGTAATCAACCTTCATCCAGTATGGTCCTAAATCCATGTTGACTCATCGTAAACCACAATAATTCATTAATCCACCTTAGTCCCACCTGGATTCATCTCAATTGACTGTAATCCGTACCTTAATTGGTCTTAACACTCCTTACTAATCATTTCTATCAATCACTAATCAATCGTTAAGTGAGGAGCACCCGGTGAATAATGGGACAGCTGGTCAACGGTGCCAAAGCATCACTGCTTTGTTGGTGGAACAGCTCCGAACTGGGCAGGTTTCAATATGTACTGCCGCTGGGTCTTGTACCAAGTAGATGTGTGGAACCCTTTTGCATGCCCTATGGCCCTGAGAGGAAGTTAAATGCCTGTGGCCCCAAGGCAGTAGGAGCAGGTGACACGACATGATTGCACACGGGCCTCAAGCATTCCGTTGTAGTAGGCTTTTGTACAGTAGAAACAAAAAAAAAGATTATCACTGCTGATGGTTGACTGGAGTGGTGAAATCTTAATGGGTGGCACTGGTGTGCAAGTATATGTTAAGTGATGGGCTGCTCAGGGGGGCGGTATTCTCGTGTTTTGTCTCTCTTGTGTCCTTTCAAAAGTATCCTTTGAGCGAGTCCTGATTGGCTAAAAGCAAACAACCGGATGTGACGTAACGCAAGCGCGGCGGACCTACTGCGTTTGACTGCGGCTTCTTCGAACAGGCGATTTGAATTTCAGACAGACTGTTTTGGAAGCAGTCATGAATGCACCGATTATCGCCTTGTTGTTGGCTCGCCGGCGGAACAAGCGGTCGAGAAGCCATGTAGACGCGTTCGACATGCCCCGAGAAGCATTCTGCCAGCATTTCCGCCTCTCAAAGAGCACCGTGCGAAGGCTGTGCGACGAGCTCCTGGGACGAAACTTGGTCGGCAGACACGCGGGCCCAGCGTCAAGGAGCAAGTGTTATGCGCCCTTCGTTTCTTCACTACCAGTGGGTTTCAGTCAGTGGCCAGTAGCGAAGAAACGATATCGCTGTCGCAGCCCTCCGTGAGCCTGTGCATGATACGCCGCACCACGCAGTGAAATAAAGGATCGCCTGCAGCTAGCTAACGGTCAGCAGGTGCAATGGAATAAACGATCGCCTGCGAGCTTGATAGCTGTCGAGCAGACGACCAGAATTACACAAGCACTCCGCATGACATTTATAACCTTTTATTGGTACTTTACGCATACACATACCAGCCTAACGTTCGTAGACTTCTCGTGCAACAGGTGCGTCGTTAAGAAACTAAAATCCCCCCCCGCTCTTACACATTTTTTCACTCGTAGAGCACCACAAAAATGTCAACGACGTAAAGCACCATTTCGGGTCCTTGGAAAGGCCTGCATCGGCATGCCACAAGTGCGTCGATGCCAAAATACGTAACTGGATGGTCATCTTGATGCACGGCCATTGTCACCGACCTCAAAACGAAGTGCAACCGGGAAGAACTGAGTAGCCGCAGCATTGTTTACACTTCACTGTCACAAGGAAACAGCTGGGAAACAGCTGACTGCAGCTGCCATCTTTGGACGTTCCTCCCCTTGCGGTGAAAACTTTCGACGTCGTAGAGAGAGAGAAAAGACTTTATTTCCGGCCAGACTAAGACCTATTGGTGTTCTTCAGCCAGAAGAACCATGCTGAGCTGGTCGTCGAGGGCCGCCGACGCCAACCACACCCGCCAGTTGGGAATAGGAGGGTTAGGGTAATGAGGGGACTGCTGGGCGACTGGACAGGAGAAGATGATGTGCTCAACATTTGCGTACGTACAGGCGCAGTTGGGACAGGATGGGTCTGAGCGGCGACGATAGAGGTAAAGGCGTGCCGGAGTGATTAGAGTGTTCAGCTGAATTGCCCGAAGGGTGTGTACTTGTGCAGTAGATAAGGAAGTGTGGGGTGATGGAAGGGTCCGAAGTGAATGTCGGAGATGCTTGTAGTGTTGTTTGAGGGTTTTCTTGTAGAAATATGCCTCGTCCGCTAAGGGCGGGGAAGGCCAAGGGATCACCGCCGCCCGGCTAGTAATCTCGCGGGCCAGCTGGTGAGCCAGCTGATTTCCGGTGATCCCTGAATGGCCTGGCACCCACACCACAGCAACCGAGGCAGGGGAGAGGAGCGAAAGAGATTCAGATATGTCGTCATGGAGATCTTCGGGAAGTCGGTTGTCGCGAAGAACTCGAATCGCCGCCATAGAGTCAGAGCAAATGCGATAGCGGGGAGAACGGGGTTGCAAAGTGAGTTGTCTAGCTGCGTGGACGATCGCCGCCAGTTCGAGGGCTAAGGGTGAAGTAGGATGGGAGAAAGGGCCTGCTGTGGAGGTGATTGGGGGGCCAGCGGGGCTAGCCATAATGACACAAGCAGTGGAGCCCCGAGTAGGGTTATATGCGGCGTCAACATAGCATGTGACAGTGTCCGGAGAGAAGGATTCGTGGTGGTGGGCACGAGCTTGTAGTCCCTCGTGAAGTCGTGGGGTCATGTTGGACGGAATCAGGGCACAGCGGAGGTTACCGGGAAGGGGCCGTTGGGGGTTGTGCAGAGGAAACTCAATTGGCCGAATGCCCGCCTGCTGCAACAGCCAATGGCCCTGCTTAGAACCAGACAGACGGCCCAGCTGTCGATCCCTGTGGAGGCACAAAAGATCGGGAAGAGGAAGGAAGAGACCTGTGGCGTATAATTTCTCTGTAGATGTGTGCATTGGGAGATGCAGGGCAGCTTTGTAAAGTGTGTTAAGGGCAGATTGAACCCTTCGCAATTGTGTCTGTAACAAAAAAAAAAAATTCATCTCGTTTAGTTTTTCAAAATACGTTCTAATAAACACATAATAGATACTCTGATACGGTTTTAGTTCTTTCAAATGCTTTTGCAAGAACAGTTACGGTATTTGAATCAGAGGCCCACTGCTTTTAACCGGAAGTATGTCACAGTGAAAGGGGCGCAAAAGGGACGTTTTCAAAAGGGACGGTTACGAGAATACAGCACAAGATATTAAAGGTCATAGGTGTGATTTGGTGGTCAGTTCATGCTTGCCTAGAAAACATTTTGCTCTTTGACAGTGCACGCTTTCTTGGAAGGCGAGAGGCAGGTTTAAAGGCCAACCGCACTGAAAATTGACCTCTTGAAAACCCAATTTCTATATAGTGTACCTAAAAAAGACTACGAGTCACAAAATGTGGCAGCTGAAATGCGTGCATGCATGGTGCAAACGAAAAGCGAAACCGATTTTCGAAGCCAAAATTGAGAAGAGCGCAGCCCAGGCTGAAGTGACATTGCAGCTGGCGAGCGAGGCGAGTCGGCGGCCGGTTGGTCAGAGCAAACCTGTGAGCACTTACACGTGCAGAAGCCATAGAACTACACCCAGCCGAGCTCAGACTGGCCTAATGGAGGATGAAGTACTTGGCTGGCCGGAATGTCACTTCCGCTTCATGGGTCTTTGCGCAATCTGCCGGCAGGTGCGGCGTCGTGTGCTACGCAGCTACTTTAGCGTCTCTACTTGATTAATAGGGCGTTTCACGTGGCTGCGAATCACACTCGGGTTGGTTTAATTGTGCTTACTGCATGTTTAAAATCGATTTGGGTGAGGCAAAATTTCAGTGTTGTTGGCCTTTTAATAAAATTGTGTTGTTTGAACCTACCTAAATTCATATTATTTGCGCCCCTTCTAAGTGTGCAATGTCTCCTGAGGCGGAGCTGTGCCTGTGAATGGTGGGAAAGGTTGGGAGGAAAGCATTTGGTCCTATAAGCACTGCAGTGGCCAGAAATTTGCTTTGACACACGTGGCTTTCTTTACTGTTTTTTTTTTGTGTCACTGAGCAGTGATGCGATTGCATTACCCTACCAACAAATGCATTTGAAGGGATGTGTCTTTCACAGGTTGCACGTTTGTTCACTGTCACAGTGGGGGTGCTTAGTTCAATCATTGTCATGCTGTGGTTTATCACGGGCAGGGTGTAAGCCTTGCTTTCCCTTTCGTCATGGAAGTGAAGTGTTTCCTGGCATGTTACCGTGTGAGTCGGGATGTAGGTCGAGTGAGAGCATAGGTCGACCCTCTTACCCTGCCGCTGAGAAATGTGAGAAAAATTTTTATTGAGGCTATAAGCACTTTTTTGTCTAAGGTTATTCATTACAGCTGTCTGAAATCTTGTCAGACGACTTCCTTTGTCTGGCTGTCTCCCACACAGCAAGTCCGGGAAGCTGCATACGGAGATTTCTCAAACATGTACAAGACCATGTCATCACTTGGATCTCTCTGATTTCCAGTGGCCCCAACAGCCGCGGCAAGAGCAGCGGCAAGGACGACGCGCCCATGGTGAGCCGCACAAGCACCTCCTGCACCATGGCCGGCACGCCCGCACGGGGCACGCTGCGGGCCAGGGCGTAAGTGCCGCGCTTTGTCTCATTCCTCTTGCGTGCATCTAGGGACACCGCAGGGGTGTTTCGTTCTGCGTTCGGACACCAGTGCACAGTGGAGCCCATTCCGCATTGCTAAGTTTCACTCGTTCCGAAGGGCAGCACTCCAGCACCGGCTTATCGCAGTTTGGCCTTGAGAAGCAGCCGGCAGATCTCTGGCTTTGGAAGCGAATGGGTTAAGATTAGTTCGCGTGCGACCTTTAACTGAAGGCAGAAAATGGAACACAAAGTTGAGCACAAATTGTATGCACCACAAGTGTTGAACACGCAATGAAGCGGTCTTCAGCAGCACATCTTCGCCTTGCACTTGAGCAGAAGGCGTTCTCGGCTCTAAAAATGCTCTCGTGCACTGCCCACGCAGCAAGGCGCAAAATGTGCGTGTGTGAACCACATTTTCAATTCCAGTTGCATCCAAGCAGTACCTAGAGATTTCAGTTCAGCGTCCGTTACGTCGGCGTCATGCCCGTTAGGAGGTGGGGCCTGCCTTGCTGTGCATTTCCCCTTTTTGCTGAAGCCCAAGCAGATGGCGAGACCTGGCAGGGTGGTGGTTTGTTGCTTTGGAGGTTACCAAGAAAGCCAGCCCCTCATGGCTGGTCAGCAGAACGGATTTGGTTGTTGGGTCGTGGGTGCTTCCTCCTGGCCCCATCTCGGCAGCTTATTTCTGCTAAATTTTTGCTGCCCAGTTCTGTGACCTTCTGTGCGGTCCAAGATGTCGGAAATCTCACACTTCAGTGGATGTGCAAATGGATGTCTGCGTGCGCTCGCCCAAACATTTGCGGGTGGGGCTCGAGGGATGCCAGTGGAAGTCGCAGTGTCCGGGTAACTGCACAGTCCGCCACCGAGGGCCCCAGAGATGGCTCCCGGAGCCGCCGTGGGGGCTCAGTGGCCGAGGCCAAGCATGTGCTTTCAGTCCCGGCTGCGGCATTTTTTTTCTTCTGAAACGGAAGCACCTGCAGGTCGAGATGTGTTGAAGGTCACGAGGCAATCTAAATAGGCCCGGCATAGCTTCAGCACCCCAAGTGGGAATTTGGGGGCAGGGAAATGACGGGTGTTTCCAGGAACAGCAGCGTGTGTGGGTCTTCCTCGTGCACGTCCATGTGTTCCTTTTTCTCCTCTCCAGGCCTCACAGCGGGGCAGTGCTGTAGCAGCAGGAGCTGTGCAGTGCAGGGCAGTGTGCCGAGGACAGCCCGCAAGCACTCCTCGTGAGGTAGTGGCTTGCCAGGATCACTCCTGCAGTCGTCGTGTTTTTCAGTGGGAACCGGTTTCTCAGCTCGGCTGGCTCATCTCGAGTCTTGAAAGATGAGGACGCCAAGTGACGTTGCATGTGCAGGCCAAGATTGTGTGCGTGAAACCCGTGCGAGGCGTGCCATAGTGGAGGGCTCCGGATTAATTTTGACCACCTGGGGATTATTAACGTGCGCCGAAATCTCGTACACACGGGCGTTTTTGCTTTTCGCCTCCATCAGAAAAGCGGCCGCCGCGGCCGGGAATCGAACCCGCGACCTCGTGCTCAGCAGCGCAACGCCTTAGCCACTGAGCCACCGCGGCGGGTACTCTATAAGTACTCTACATGAACTGTCTTCTTTTAAACCATAGGATGGGCTGTACCACTCCTCCTCGAGAAGGGACAGTTGATAAGTTATAGCGGAGCACTAACACAGGATTTTCCCGCTTGGGGGAACGTCAGGGAGCAGTTTTTTATTTGAGGGAGTGGCGGTGGGTATGCGTATATTTTTTTGCCTGGCCGTCTGACACCTGTCCTTGAAGGCTGGTGTAGCTAGCACTAGTTTGTTTTTGCAAACCTGGAGCAACCTCTTTATAATCTTACCAAAACGTTCTCTCCAGTTGCTCCAGAAGAGGAAGCAGCTGCAAATTCTTCTGGTAATGCTGGTATCAGTCATGTAAGGCTGCTTGTAGTATGTGCAGTGACTGTGATGACTCGCTGCGTATTACTTGGATGCCATTTCTCATTTTGCACCCAAATGCTACAAGCTGAGCCATCATGTTGTGTTGCGATATTATGCTTTTTTTTCAAGCGAAGCTTAAAATAGCGGACTTAAAGTGCAGTGTGTATGCGAAATGCCATACAGTAAAGTCCACCTTGAGAAGCTCTGGTGATGATGATGGTGACCTGCATTCACGTTCACAGGTCTATGGATAGGCCATTGGCAATACGTTTGGCCAAAGAGCTGCATGCTATGCGTCATACAGTAAAGCCCGCCGTAATTGGAGTACTATCCTGGGAACATCCTTCCACAAAAATCACTTCAGTGTTGAGTATTAGCCAAGTTATCGTTCTCTAAAATGTGTCAGCTAGAAGGCCTGGAAGTTTTCACTCTTTCCTTGTGTCTCAAAGCACTGTGGATGCTGTAAACTGACCAGCTCAGAGCAACACAGCCTAGAGACACTTTTCAGGGCCCTTGCGTTCTGGGACACATGCAGCCATTGGCTGTGCTTGGTGGTACATTGCACTTTGCATTTTAGCAGCCGATGCATATGCCCCCCCCCTCACTACTGGCTGCGTGACAAAGATGCTTCCGGTTGCCCAGTTGGCCCGGTTGCACTGCTTCTCACGTCGGTTTTAAAATAGGGCAAACAAGCCTTTGAAGGCCAGATGGGGGCCCCAAAGGCATAAAGGCAACATGCTCATTTATGACAATAATTGTAGATTTCCACCAATGTCTAGGGGCCTGCTGGCGTTCCAGGCACCTAGGAGGCCGGGTCGCTCAGAAAAGGCTAAACGCCACCGCAGTTATTCAGTCACCGCTCTATTAAGGGTAATTCAGCAGCCATGGGCAATTCACTACATTCGCAGGCCTATGGATAGGCCACATTGTTGGCCAAAGAGCTGTATGCTAAAAGCCACACAGTAAAGCCCACACTGAGAAGCTCCAATGATGATGACTTGAACTCGCATTGACGAGACTATGGGTGGGCCACGGGTGTTTCGTTTGGCTGAAGAGCAAGTGGTTATGCAGGCATGTATTCGTGAGCATAATCGCGAGAGTGCTCATGAGCGTCGTGTGGACTAGAGGTGTGCACGGGCTCGGGCTTACCCGAAAGCCCGGGCCCGGCCCGGCCCACGGGCCAGGCTCGGGCCACCCAACTTACTTATCACCCAGGCCCGGGCCGGACTTGGACCGAAATGTAAATGCTTCGGACAGGCCGGGCTGGCCTCGCACAGTGAAGCAATACTTAGGTTTTCTATCATATCACAGAAACTACATGTTGCTGACGCGGTAAAAGCACGGGTCAGGTTTCTTTTTACATTCCACGGGACTTATCATTAGGCCCTAAGGCACATGCGGGTGTATGGCAAGCTGGTAAGTGTTATGCGTGGGTTCTGTTGGTATGCCAGATTCAAAGAATACGCATGAGTGGCACGTGGCATGTGCTGCTTCGATGAACTGCGGCCATGTTGTGTTTATTATCCTGGTGGCCCACCCAGGGTTGCCAGAACTAAACAGTGTTATACATAGGGGGCGCTGCTTACTGCCACATAACACGCCCCCCCTTTTCTTTTTGTTTACAAGTTCATTCGGTTAGGAGGGCGAACTTCTCTTCCTGAACGGGTTTGGCACAAAGCTGAGGGTCCACAGCCAGCACCACTAGACACATTCACTGGTTGAGAACAGGTTTGGCCCACAGGTGAGAGCCCGCAGCCAGCACTACTGGACACATCCAGTGGTTGGGTGGGAACCTCATTTGCGTTGGGCAATGGGCAGAGGTCCTCTGCACTTCTTTACACTTGATGTCGGGCCTCTGGGTTCCAAAAAGGCAAGTGTGCCTCTCGGAGGTGATAGCTGTTCCTGCGGTACGTCCCTCCATCGCTGCTTTCTACAATGGACTGCGGTTCTTCAGCCAAGGCTGTGATGACGCCCCTTGTCCACTTGTTGTTGAGCCGGAACCATACTTGCTGACCAGGATTCAAAGGCTTCAGGGTGGCCGTGTGCTGGTCACCATGCTTGTGCTGTGCCATCTGGCGAGCTTGCAGCCCTTGGTGGTGAGTTTTGGTCGGATACTGTGGGCCCAAAAATGCTGGGTGCACTGGAAGTGGCGTGCGAATTTTTCGGCCCATCAACATTTCTGCTGGAGATGGCAATGTGGATGTTGGTGTTGCCCGATAGTTGAGGAGCGCCAATTCCAAGTCCTCTCCACACTCTCCTGCTTTGCGGAATGTCTCTTTGAGTGTTCTTATCGCCCGCTCCGCTTGCCCATTGGACTGAGGGTAGTGAGGCGAAGATGTGACATGCTTGATAGCCCATGACGCATTGAAGTCTGCAAATTCCTTGCTGTCAAATGGGGGGCCGTTGTCCGAAATGACCTCATATGGAATTCCGAACCGTGCATACATCTTCTTGAGGCTACTGATGACTGGGCGACTGGAGGTTGACGACAGCTTTTCTACCTCCACATACTTAGAGTAATAGTCGACCACAAGCAGGTGTGACGATCCATCAAAGTGAAAAATGTCCACTCCCAGTTTTTGCCATGGCAGAGATGGCAATGGGACATCCATCAGGGGCTGATGATGGTTTGCTGGCATTTGGCGCTGACATGTGATGCAATGTTTCACCATGTCTTCCACGTCCTGTGTCATCCCTGGCCAGTAAAGAGCTTCTCGAGCCCTGGCTTTGCATGCTGACATTCCACGGTGTCCCACATGAAGCTTTTGTAGCGCTGCTGGTTGACTGGCTGCTGGCAGCACAAGCCGATGCCCTCGACAGAGCAGTCCTTCTGCAAAGTGAAGTTCTTCTCTGCAGTCCCAGAGCTTTTGTGTTGATGGATGTGCCTGCTGCCGTGCTGGCCAACCATCCTGCACGTACTGGATCACACGCTGAAGGGTAGGGTCAGCTGCCGTCTGTGCTCGGATGAGGTTCAGTGTGTCGCACGAGGCCATAACGAGAAGGCAAACTGACTGGTGAGCGTCCACCAATGTATCCACGGAGACCGAAGCTAGAGGTGCTCTGGACAGTGCGTCTGCTGTAGCAAGTTCTTTACCAGGCACGAACACCAGCTGTGCGTCATAGGATTGTAGACGTAACAGGCGTTGAAGTCTGGGGGAGACAGCATCAAACGGCTTCTGTACTAGACCCAGAAGAGGTCGATGGTCAGTTTCCACGACGAAAGGACGTCCATACAGAAAGTAGTGGAAGTGCTCTGCACCATACACTATGGCCAAGAGTTCCTTCTCGATCTGGGAGTACTTCTGTTGCGCACTTGACAGCGTTGCAGATGCAAAGGCGACAGGCTTGCCCTGCTGCAGCAATACCGCACCCAAGCCATACGAGCTGGCATCAACTGACAGTGTTGTTTTCTGGGTCGCATCATAAAATGCGAGGACTGGAGTTTTTGAGAGCGATAGCTTCACCTCGTCGAAGCATTTCTGTGTGTTTGCGTCCCACAGCCAAGGAGTGTCCTTCCGCAACAGCTGCCTCAGTTGGTGAGTCTGCTGAGCTAGTTGCGGGGCAAACTTTGTCAAGAAAGTAGCCATGCCCAGGAAGCGTTGGAGGTCTTGTCGATTTGTTGGTTGGGGGTACTGTGTGATGGCCTCCAACTTTGCTGCATCTGCGTTGACTCCTTCTGCTGTGAGCACGTGACCAAGGTAGTTGACCTTTGGCACTGCCAACTTCAGCTTGTCCTTGTTGAACTTCAAGTTGGCGCTGCGGGCCTTCTCCAACACCTTCCGTAGCTGCTTGCAATGCTCGGACAGGGAGTTCGAGGTGATCAGGATGTCATCAAAATATGGGTGAATGTCTTCCTCAGAGGCAAACACTTGATCCATTGCTTGCTGGAACATCTCGGGAGCACAACTCAAGCCAAATGGCATGACCAGAAATCTGTACCGTCCATATGGAGTTGTGAATGTACACAGCCGAGAGCTGGCGTCATCGAGCCGCATGTGATGAAAGGCTTGGGCAGCATCCAGCAGAGTAAACACGGTAGAGCCATGTCGCCTCGAGAGAAGAGTTTCAAACGTCGGCATCTGGTAGTGAGGGCGCTTAATGGCCTCGTTGAGTTTCCGGGGGTCGAGGCAGATTCGCAGGGAACCATCTTTTTTGCGCACAACAACAACAGGGCTGACCCAGTCAGTGGGCTCAGTGACCTTGACGATCACTTGCTCTTTTTCCAGTCGCTGCAGCTCCTGCTTTACTTTATCTTCCAAGGCTGATGGAATCTTGCGAGGTGCCGAGATTACAGGTTGTGCATTTTCTGCCAGAGTTATTGTGAACTCCCCTGGGAAACGGCCTATCCCCTCGAACACATCCTTGTATTCGTTGATGATGCTTTCCGGTGTTTCATTCTTTTCCTGGATGTGCTCAACCGTGTTGCAGTCAAGTTTGTCAAGTCGCTGTATCAGCTTCAGTCTTTGGCAGGCATCCAAACCCAAGATAGCAGCAGTTGGCATGCCAACTATGCAGAACTTCAATGTTTCTGAAGCAACGGGTGTGCTACACTGGAGAAAGCATTCCCCAAGTAATGGCAGTGGCTCACCGGTGTAGGTGGTTACGTGGGCGCCTGGGCTGCTCAGCGGTGGTGGGTCTCTCCACTTCTGCCACTCCTCAGCGGAAACAAGGTTCACATCTGATCCGGTATCCAGTTTAAATGAGATGGGGTGACCTTTGACGGTGACTGTTTGATGCCATGAGGAGGACCGCTGCACAGCGCGAACAGTCAGCACGTCCAGGGACAAGGGTCCGTCCTCCTGCAGCTCTCGCACGACACGAGCAGGGCGCGGCGGCTGCCACCGGCGGGGCTGTTGACACAGTGCCGCATAGTGATTGGGCCTGCCGCAGTTGTGGCACTGTTGTCCAAATGCTGGGCACTGCCGTGGCTGGTGTCGCTGGCCGCACCTGGAGCATGTTCTTCCCACATAGGATTGATGCTGCGAAGGCTGGCGGCCCATGGGTGCCTCTGCTTGGGCTAGGTTCTGCATGACTGGAACGTTTTGTGGGTTCGGCGGGTCGCGGCGATACATTGCGAGCACTTCAGGTCGCGACGGTTGCATGTCCTCGGCGTAAGCTCTGGAGAGTTGAGCTGTCATGCACTGATCCATAACCTTCTCGAGAGTGAGTTTCCTTTCGAGCAGCAAGCGCTCTCTTAGGGCATTGTCCCGGATTCCCTGAACAAGCCGGTCGGTGATCATTCTATCACGTGCTTCGCCAAAAGCACATTGATCCGCTTGCTTCGCGACAGCCTGTGCGAACATCTCAAACGTTTGATCCGTGGTTTGCTTCAGGCTATGAAAAACGTAAGATGCATGTGTTGTATTCTGATACCTTTCAAAGTGAAGGTCAAACCGCTTGAGGACGTCTGCGAAGTTCTGCTGCTCATCAGAAAGCGCGAAGGTATTGTATGTCTGTAGGAGCTCTTCTCCACCGACATGAAGCAGCAGCGCTATCCGCGTTTCATCCTCTTCCTTGTGGTATTTCATGGCTCGCTCGAAGACCCTGTGCCTTTGCTTCCAGTCGCTCCATGCCTCTGCCGGGTTGGAGCGCGCCGAAAATGGTTGAATCGCGGGCAGAAACGACGCCATCGCCGGAAAGAATGCGCTCACTTCGTTGTATACACCACTTCTGACACCATGTTATGCGTGGGTTCTGTTGGTATGCCAGATTCAAAGAATACGCATGAGTGGCACGTGGCATGGGCTGCTTCGATGAACTGCGGCCATGTTGTGTTTATTATCCTGGTGGCCCACCCAGGGTTGCCAGAACTAAACAAACAGTGTTATACATAGGGGGCGCTGCTTACTGCCACATAACAGTAAGTGTGAGAGATCTGCAACTGCATGTCTTGGGATGAACTGAGCAACACATGCGGCTCAGCGACACACCGCCTAGGGAAGTACAACGAATGACAATTCAGCGTGACTAGTTTCCACCTCTAAGTTCGAGCGAAAACAAATTTTCAAGATGGAACACTTTGAACTGCAAACACTGCTAGGGAAACCTGCGTCTCCATCTGTTTTCTGTAGCAGTGCCCTATTCAGGGTTGCGTTTCCTTCTCTGAGCCAACAAAAGTGAAGCTGTCAAAGACTGAGGTGACAATTCAACTTTAGTTTTGCTCTTTGTTTCGCCGGGAAAATATCGTGACGATCGTAGCTGGTGGTAGGAGGTGGCCTGTGCCCTCGGGCCTAATGGCCGACAGACGAAGACGAAAGGAAAAGCGCAACAGGGGAGTAAGGGGGTTTAAATGCGCCAACAGCCGCCTAAATAGTAACACTTAATATGATTGAAACTTTATAGATATGCGATATGCGTCGGTATAGAACGTAGTGAAGTGGCAACGATAAAATGTGCATAAATGAACGCGTGTACTTTGCGTCTCGATAAAAAAAAAGAGACCGAGTTTGACAGCCCTATATACTCTTGAGAAAAGGAACCGTATACTGACGAAACAACAAAGTAAGTACACACCCTGTTTAAACAAACACGAACCGGCTGGTCCCCTGGTATACAGGTCCCATTTCTGGATAGCAGTTGCAAAAATCAGGTTCAATTGCCCAAGGTGCCATTCTATTTTTTAATTGCTTGTTTTAATTCATTTATGGAACATCATGAAATTCTACACAAAATGTTTGTTCCCGTTATGTTAGTTCCAGCTTTTTTTTTCCTTTTCAGTAGCTTGGGCCATTTCGGTTTCGGCTACTTACTTGAATATTTTTCAATATTACCATGAATTTGTCCGTGGTTAAGGGGTTTGGGGTTCTTTTTTTCTTTTTTTAGGTTGGGCGGTTCGGTCACCTTTATGTCGGTTTCAATTCTTTCGTATGTAGCTGAGCGAAGGACAGCTGCGGTGGGGATATGTGCACGATATGTTTAATTGGGGTTGTCTTGCCCGTTTAATGTTGGTTTTGCCTGTTATCATTTCCCTTAAGATGCATTTTACCACTTTTAAGTAGTTTTCGCTTCCAAACGTGCCCCAATCAGGCGCGGGCCCCTACGGTATTTGGGTTGGAAACACACAGCCAGGCCAGGCCCGGGCCATAAGGTTAAGGTCTCGGGCCGGGCCGGGTCGGCCCATCGGCCTTCTTCGTCGGGTCGGGCCGGGCCTACTGCGATAAACACCGGGTCCGGGCTGGGCTCGGGCTTAAATTTTCGGCCCGTGCACAGCTTTAGTGTGGGCCCCAAAGTTTGTCAGGCATAATTGGAGGCTAACAACTGACGAAGCCCTTGGTTGTCATCGTACATCGTGTGTTTACCATCAAGCTTTGCGTGTTTGACCTTTTAGTTTAGGGATGGGTTAAATCATTTTTTCCGCTTCCTCAATTTTCATCGTAATTCGTGATTTGTGCTACAAGTAGTCATTTTTAGCCCTCAGCCACTGTGCTAAGATGTAGCTTCTGCACTGCAAAGTTGTGCAATGCCCGCAGGGGCACCTTGTCTATTTAGGTGACGGTAGTGGCGACACCGCGGACCCCGAGCCCATGTGGGTTGGACCCACCCACGCCCCGGCTGTGCGTGGCTTAGCCGTGTCCGGAAAAGGGCATCCTGGTGGCTGAGCCAAAGCCAGGGTTGTGTTGGACCTTTACGGCCCCCTGGTGGCGGCAACACGCCACTTTGGCCCCTGCTTCCTGCAGACGGTACCCCAGGATTGACCCGCCCTGGGGAAAGCAGCCAGTCCCCTTTTTCCTATCTCCCCACTCTCTCTCTTTTTCTGTCCTGTCATCTTTCCATGCCTGTCCTGTCACCTACTTTTTTTCCTGTTTTTTCCCCTTTTACCCTCAGGCGGCAAGGGTTAACTTTGTGTAAAATGGCCTACCTAGACCACTTTTCATAAAGTTATAGTGGCCACGTATGGCTAGCGTGACTACCTGCACGCTCCCCTGGTTGGGCTCCGTGGTGGGCGGCCAGCGTGGCCACCGAATCAGCAGCTAAATTCATGGCTAAAAGTAAAACACCTCTTGATCGGTCCCTGAAAAGGGCCCGGACCGAAGTCACTTCTCAGTACCTGCCGCAAAAAAACAGCGACAACTTCTCACGATTTTTTGTCGTTCAGGAGTAGAGGAGCCAATGCAGACAACGTCTCCGTTTGCAATTGCCAAGGCCCTCAATCAACTAGTGGGGACAAACTACAACGCCAGGAAACTCCAGAATGGAGATGTACTGGTAGAAGTGCACACCAAAGAACAGAGCGCAAAAATCATGGAACTCACAAAAATCAACGACACGAACGCGACAGTGACTACGCACCGCTCACTAAATTTCTCCAAGGCGTGGTCTCCGAGTCCGAGCTGTTTCACTGCTCCGACGCGGAGATAGAAAGCGAACTTGCAGAACAAGGGGTGTTGCAGCGCGCAGAATACTGAATCAGGAAAAATGGAGAGGACATTAAGACCAAACATGTTGTCTTAACATTCAACTGTACTACGCCACCAGACTCGGTAAATGCAGCGTATCTGCGTTGCAAAGTGCGCCCCTACATTCCAAACCCAAGGCGCTGCTTTCAGTGCCAACGGTTTGGGCATGGGTCTGGATCCTGTCGCGGCAAACCCACATGCGCTAGGTGTGGAGGAAAAGCGCACGAGAACGAAAGATGCGAAAAAGAACCCCACTGCGTAAACTGTTCTGGCAACCATGGTGCGTACTCCAGATCCTGTCCGGTCTGGAAGAATGAGAAAGAAGTAATGACCATCAAGACAACACAGAATCTATCTTACCCTGAGGCTAAGAGAAGGCTAAGTTTCCAGCAAAAAGGAACTTTTGCGGAGGTGGTGCGGCGGGGGCCGGCGCCATCTCTGGTGTCTGTAGGCACACAGGTCGAGCTGAGGGACCTGGTGTCAGCGGTACGGCCCCCTCCTGTCCCAGAGGCTGGGCTACCCCAACGCCCAGCACTGACTCAGTCCACGCAGGTGGACCGAGTGGACCGCTCAGCGGACTGCTCAGTCCCGCAGCCCTCTACACAAGTCGGGCCAGATGCTGTTGTACCGGCTACCGATGGGGTGAAGGAGGCTTCGGGGCTAACACGCAGCTCAGCGGGTTCTGCCCCGGCTGCACGGTCGGCTCCCCCTTCTCGGGGGACGGTCGACACGCCCCAGAAGAAGGCGCCGCCGGGAAGTGGCACTGCTGCAGGTGCGGCTCCTGCACGGCAACGGCCTGGGGAACCCCCCGACCCTCGAAGGGTACCGAAGGGCCGCGGGAAGCCTGGGCGTCCTGCAGGCGACAGTAGGAAAGAGGGAGAGGAGGAGATGGACGTGACCTCACCCACACCTCCTTGAATACAAAAGAGCAAACCCAAAAAGACTGGTATGGTGCGAATAATACAGTGGAATTGTCGTGGGCTATTGCGTAACATAGATGACATTCACGAATTGTTGGAGAAGTCCCAACCATCTATTATCTGTCTTCAGGAAACTCATTTATCCTCTGTGCACAACAATCCATTCAGAAAATACAATCTTCACCGCAAAGACAGGACAAATTCACTTGTATCTTCTGGAGGAGTGGCAATCGTCACTCCCCAGTCGATCCCAACAAATGAACTGAAGCTTCAAACCACTTTGGAGGCAGTCGCCATAAGAACGCACATTGGAATAGCCCTCACGATTTGCTCCCTGTATATTCCACCAACCGCTCCAGTGACCCAGAATGATCTGTCCAGACTCATAGATGAGTTGCCTGAGCCTTTCCTGTTGCTGGGGGATCTCAATGCGCACAATGTACTGTGGGGAAGTGCAAGAAGTGACACACGAGGCCGACTTATCGAGGCTGTAGTGTCCGCAACTCCTTTGCATTTATTCAATAATGGGAGTCCCACTTACATATGCTCATCAACCCGCACCGAATCATGTATTGACATCTCTCTTGCAACGCCATCCCTAAGTACCTCTTCACTTGGTCAACACTTCAAAATCCTCTCGGCAGTGACCACTACCCAGTTTTTCTGGACTCCACACCGGCAGTACCCATGCTACCAGAGCGCACCAAAAGGTGGAAGTTGGAGGAGGCCAACTGGTCTCTGTTTGAACAAGCATGTAAAATCGAATTGCACGAAATACAGGACTTGAGTGCAGATGAAACTTGCAGCCTAATAACTTCACGGCTCTTGGAAGCTGCAAAAGTGTATTCCAGGAGGTCAAAGCCGTGGTGGAACTCTGATTGCAGGGATGCCCGTAGGAAGCAAAACTGCGCATGGTCCCGTTTCAGACGCTACCCCACTGCTGAATGTCTAATAAACTTCAAACGACTCAGAGCAGAGGCGCGCAAGATAAGACGTCAGTCGAAAAAGGCTTCATGGCAGGACTTTGTAAGTTCCATAAGTAGTAACGTAAGCACAAAACGGTCTGGGATAGGGTCAGGAAAGTGAATGGAACGTACAGTGCATTTACCATGCCACTTTTTGATGGTAACAAAGGCCTTGCTGAGCAGGCAAACATTCTAGCTGAATATTTTGCCAAAGTGTCCAGTTCAGCCCAATACTCTGAATCATTCCTCAGGTATAAAGAACGGGCTGAAAAAAATATAATTAAGATAAACTTGACTAATGAAGAAGCATATAATGCACCTTTCTCCATGGCTGAACTACTTCTGGCGATTGCTCAGGGAAGCAGTCGGGCTGCAGGACCAGACCGAATACATTATGAAATGTTAAGACATCTAACCCCAAGAACCTTAAAAGTCATACTGCATTTCTTCAATAAAATATGGTTTGAAGCCTACTTTCCAGTAGCGTGGCAGGAAACCATTATGCTCCCACTACTGAAGCCAGGTAAAGACCGTAGTGAACCAGCAAGCTACAGGCCAATTGCCTTGACAAGCTGCCTCGGGAAATGTTTTGAACGGATGATCAACAAGCGGCTCACTCACATTCTTGAAGAAAATCACGTTATTGATGCCCTTCAGTTTGGTTTCCGTGCAAGGCACTCAACAACTGACCACCTTCTCCGTCTAGAAACGAAAATTAGGGAGTCCTTTGTTCAACGACAACACTGTCTCCGTATTTTTCGACTTGTCGAAGGCTTATGACACCACATGGAAACATGGTATAATGCTAGATCTGCAGGGCTATGGTGTAAAAGGCAGAATGCTTGGTATGCTGAAAAGTTACCTTTCCAATCGCTCCTTTCGAGTGAAATTTGGAACAGTATTATCGGATGTGTACACTCAAGAAAATGGCGTACCTCAGGGAGGTGTTCTTAGTGTTACCTTGTTCCTAATCAAGCTAAACTCAGTCGCACGTGTAATACCGAAATCTTTGATGTATTCGCTTTATGCGGACGATATTCAGATCAGCTTTTCCTCGTGCAACTTAGCATCCTGCGAAAGGCAACTGCAAATGGGCATCAACCGTCTAGTGCAGTGGGCCGAGGAAAATGGATACAACTTTTGTGCAGAAAAAACAGTCTGTGTGCCTTTCAGTCTGTACCGAGGAATTGTGTTAGATCCTCAGCTGCACATAAAATCGGCCCAAATCCCTGTTCGAACTGAGCACAAATTTCTTGGTTTAATATTTGACCAAAAGTTAACATTTAAAAGCCATGTTAATTATCTAAAACACAAATGTCTGAAATCAATGAATGTTTTAAAACATTTATCTTACAGAACGTGGGGCTCGGATCGCACCTGCCTTTTGCGGCTGTACAACAGTCTAATTCGTTCCAAGTTGGATTATGGCTGCTTTATCTATGGATCTGGTCTCAAATCTGTACTCAAAGCGCTCGACACTGTTCACCACTGTGGCTTGAGAATAAGCACCGGAGCTTTCCGGACATCTCCGGTGCAAAGCCTATATGCAGAAACCAATCAATGGTCACTTAACAAACGTAGAGTACTCCTCGGAAACATGTACATAATGAGAATTCTTTCCTGCACAACTCACCCTTGTCGACAGCTGTTTCTGAAACCTCACTTTGAAACTCTCTTTACCAACAGGCCTTGGACTATTCCAACCATGTTTTTCAGGTACCGCATTCTTAATGAAGCCCTTGACTTTTATGTAGATGATACCATGCTGGTCACCCACAGTACCGGTTATGCTCCATGGGAATACCGCAAGCCACAATGTGACTTCTCCCTGCTGAAGTACAATAAGCACAACACTCCCAAAGAACTACTGCAGCAAGAATTCTTAGATATCCAGTTCAGGTATGCCGGATGTGCTACTTACTTCACGGATGGTTCCAAAGGAGAAAGACATGTGGGAGCAGCTGCAATTGGACCTTATTATGAAGAATGCCAACGGCTCAGACCTGACGCTAGTATCTTCACTGCCGAACTGCATGCCATACAGCTCGTTTTAAACAAAGTATGCACTGAAAGGACACCGCAGTCAATCATCTTCTCTGACTCTCTCAGCGTGCTAGCAGCCCTGTGTTCAGGAAACAAAACCAAAAATCCGCTTGTCCAACAAGTGCTTAACCAACTAATGGACTGTAGCAAAAATCACTTAGACGTGAGTTTCTGTTGGGTACCGAGTCATGTAGGAATTGTCGGCAATGAAAAGGCAGATGCCCTCGCAGTCCAGACAAAAGAGATCGAGGTGACGGAAACTCGTTTACCCTACCAGGATTACAGAGAGAGAGAGACTAAACATTTTTATTGTTTCTTATTAAAGAGTCCTTAGGGTGGCCTCCTCATTCCAGGAGTCCATTGGCACGGGCCGCGTCTTCTGCCCTCTCTACCAACTTGCGCTGGACGTCGAGGGAAGAGCTGGCCGGAGACTAAAATTATCAATAACGAAGAAGTGGCAGTCTGAATGGACAGAACTCAATGAAAACAAGCTTCCACCTTGTAAGCCGCACCTGAGAGAGTGGCAGAGCTGCAGACACAAAGAAAGATTTGTAGAGGTGGTGTTATGTCGCCTAAGAATTGGGCACACGCGCTTGACCCACAACTTCCTATTGCTGGGAGAAGACCCTCCAGAATGTGAGCAATGTGGGAAGCGCCTTACAGTAATACACATACTTATCGAGTGTCCTAGTTATGAAAACAAGCGTCGTGAATTTTTTTCTCACTTTTATAAATTTCATATTCCATTGCACCCTGTTTTACTGCTAGGCGATGAACCCCTGGTTCCCTTGGAAAAGGTTTTTAAATTTTTGAGTGCCATCAAGCTTTTAGAGAAACTTTGATTTTACCATGTTGCGTCATTTTTACATAAGCGGTTTTGAAATTTTTGAGTGCATTCAAGCCTTTACAGAAACTTTGATTTTATCACTTTACATAATTTTTACATGAGACTTTTGCCGTAGTGAGTTGAAAATATATTACCTTGAGTCTGGCGCATTATAGCCAAATTTGGCTGCTGCGCCAATAAAATTCAAATTCAAATTCAATTCAATTCAAGTTGTGCAAACTTATGGGCATAAGAGGCATGTCGCCTGTATGTATTAGCTGGACTGTTTCCTAAAAGCCTTGCCGTTGCCTTCCGGGGTTCTTACCAATACGCACTCACACTGAAGGGGCAGTGCAAACAAGCATAAGAGCTATCAGTTTTGCGGAACTAAGGGGTCTTGAAGAGTGTGGCCTTGTGTGTTTGTGCAGGCGTGCGCTGGAGTTCCTCTCCAAGTGGCCCCCTCTCAGGGAGAGGAGCAGCTGTTGTGCATCCTCTCTGCAAGCCTCCCCTCGCACCCTGGCTGTCCTCGTGCGCGAGGAGGGCTTTTACCACCAGAACGAGAGGGCCGTCACCTGTGTGGACTACCACCTGGACTCTGAGTAAGGCTTCTCTTTCCATGTTTCGTGCCCTCACACCTTTGCCATTGGTGCCCCAGGTCCCTACTGATACATGCACACTGAGGGCGAGTGCAAACTAGTGTCAAAGTGACGATCCAAAGCCAGCTTTACGGAACTGGCAAAACGCAAAGGGGTCGTGACAGGTGTGGCCTTGTGTGTGCAGGCGTGCGCTGGAGTTCCTCCCCAAGTGGCCCCCTCTCAGGGAGAGGAGCAGCTGCTTTGCACCCTCTCTGCAAGACTTCCCTCGCACCCTGGCTGCCTGCCTCGTGTGCGAGGAGGGCTTTTACCACCAGAACGAGAGGGCCGTCACCTGTGTGGACTACCACCTGGACTCTGAGTAAGGCTTCTCTTTCCATGTTTCGTGCCCTCACACCTTTGCCGTTGGTGCGCCAGGGTCCCTAGTTATACACGCACACTGAGGGCGAGTGCAAACAAGTGTCAAAGTGACGATCCAAAGCCAGCTTTGCCGAACTGGTAAAACGCAAAGGGGTTGTGACAGGTGTGGCCTTGTGTCTTTGTGCAGGCGTGCGCTGGAGTTTCCTCCCCAAGTGGCCCCCTCTCAGGGAGAGGAGCAGCTGCTTTGCACCCTCTCTGCAATCCTCCCCACGCACCCTGGCTGCCCTCGTGTGCGAGGAGGGCTTTTACCACCAGAACGAGAGGGCCGTCACCTGTGTGGACTACCACCTGGACTCTGAGTAAGGCTTCTCTTTCCATGTTTCGTGCCCTCACAACCTTTGCCGTTGGTGCGCAGGTCCCTAGTTATACACGCACACTGAGGGCGAGTGCAAACAAGTGTCAAAGTGACGATCCAAAGCCAGCTTTGCCGAACTGGTAAAACGCAAAGGGGTTGTGACAGTTGTGGCCTTGTGTGTTTGTGCAGGCGTGCGCTGGAGTTCCTCCCCAAGTGGCCCCCTCTCAGGGAGAGGAGCAGCTGCTTTGCACCCTCTCTGCAAGACTTCCCTCGCACCCTGGCTGCCTGCCTCGTGCGCGAGGAGGGCTTTTACCACCAGAACGAGAGGGCCGTCACCTGTGTGGACTACCACCTGGACTCTGAGTAAGGCTTCTCTTTCCATGTTTCGTGCCCTCACACCTTTGCCATTGGTGCCCCAGGTCCCTACTGATACATGCACGCTGAGAGCGAGTGCAAACTAGAGTCAAAGCGACGATCCAAAGCCAGCTCTATAGAACCAGTGAAAGGTGATAAAGTTGTGATGGGCGCGGCCTTGCTACAATTCTGTTGCTACAAGTGTGATGCTTGCTCCCAGTTGATTCCACGAGAGAACGAACAAGCGTGTACACGACCATTTTTTATTCATTCTTGTTTTTATTTTATTGATATATGCGCGCAATATGGAAACCCCTGAAGGTCAAGTAACAGTACCAAACTATCGTCTGGGCCGATTTCACGATTTTTTTTATTTTTTTGTTCACTGCTGGACGCCCATTTTGCGCTTCACTGATTAGCATTGTGGTCTAGTTTATGGCTCGAAACATTTTATACACACCACTTTTACTCCTTGTCGTACACAAAGACGCAAACTTGAAGAAATCTGCAGTTGCCGGCACCACCGCTGTCGGCATGTTGGAATGTGCTCCAGGCACATTCCAACATTTTTTTCTCCCGAACTACGCACTTCAGGAGAAAACAAACTTGATCTTCGGGGGTTTCCATATTGCGCGCAATATCATAAAAAAAACGAGAATGAACAAAAATGGTCGCGTACACTCATGTTCGTTCTCTCATGGAATCGGCCTCCCTATAAAGACGGTGATAAGACAGCACGGAAGGCAAGAGGAGCCAAGGTGCCATAACGTGCCTTACATTTTCCACCACCTTTATTATTGCTAGAGTTTGTAATGTACCAACAGCCCAGCTTTTTTTCATACATGCTAGTCTTACCAATGCCTTCAAAGTAGGATTACAGCCTTAATTTTTTACAAGGCCTCTCTTTGGGGCCTGTCGTTTTGCAACTTTTTCACAGTCCTCTAGGTTTTCTGTGGTTCTAAGGCCTCTGTGCTTTATCTGTCATTGCAGCCCCATGGAGGCGAGTCTCTCCGAGCTGGTGACACAGCTTGAAATGAAGTAAGTGCCACTCCTGGCAGGCCAGTGCTCAGTCTGTTGTTTGTTCCCACGTCTTGTACCAGGTGGCTGTAGGGTTCCCTTGCATGCCCTTGCATGGCTGCAGGGTTCCCTTGCATGCCCTGTGACCGCTTGGGATACAGTAGCAGCAGGCGCTACGATGTGCTTGCACTCAGGGACCTAAAGCTTTCCATTGTAGGCACCTGTACAGTACAGCTGACTGTTCACTTGGGGAGTAAAATCTTGATGCACAGCACTGGTGTGCAAGAATACGTTGATAACGAGATTGGCGGGTTGCTCCAATTTTTCAAAGTTGTACCAGTGGTTTGTTTGGTTGACAGTTCGTACTTGTTGCGAGGAAACAGCTTTCTTGACTGTGCCCTGCCTTGGGAAGCTGGACTCAGCTGTGTGTTCTTTCGGAGGAGCAATGTTAAAAATTTTTAGAGAACACCTTCAGGGCCACTGTTGCCTTGCCAGTGGTGGTGACCAGTGGTGTGTCAGTGCCCGTAGTTTTTTTCTTCCTGTTGCTTTGAGCAGTGCAGCTGTGGTTTGCACTTTCTATAGTACTGACAAATGCGTTTTATTTAGAATTCTTAACAAATGCTAATGCTAGCTAGAGCTGGGCACACTTTCACTGCACAATTTACAACGGGCATCCAGGCTTGCCTCACTTTCTCATTCACCTTAAATGCCAAATACGTATGCCAAATGAAAAACACGCCAATGCTAATGCATTTATTCAGTGAAACATCACAA
The DNA here is from genome assembly GCA_013339765.2 of Haemaphysalis longicornis. Classification (NCBI taxonomy): domain Eukaryota; kingdom Metazoa; phylum Arthropoda; class Arachnida; order Ixodida; family Ixodidae; genus Haemaphysalis; species Haemaphysalis longicornis. The sequence goes on from CM023458.1 coordinate 40,462,971, forward strand.
ATTAAAAAAAGAATAAGGCGGATTTCTCTTTACAAGGACGTCGGAGGTTGAGGAGTCCTGGTGTGGCCACAGAATGCAAAGTCACTTTTTTTATCAAAGCGCAAAACCAGAAAAGAGCGGTAGTAGCGAATCTTGTGGCTTGGAAACAAGTCTTGAATGCGTGATTGCAGTCGCTCATAACTTTGGTACAAAAAAAATGATGCAACGTGTTTTCCAGAAGTATTGTTGACCCTCTGAGGAGTCTTTTTTTTTTTTTCCCAAATTAGGGAAATCAATATGTGGCTTTTTTAATTTTGATTTATAAAGTTATAATTCTTAGAAAATGCACAGCACTCAATTCTTTTTTTGCAATGCGCATATTTTTTCTAGACAAGCGATATTTTACAGATATGTTTACAAATATCTGGTCAACATTACCTGTCACAAGTTGTTCACAATTAGATACGGAGATGGGGGCCGTCAAAGTTAGCGACAATCTGGCATCTGGTGTGATTTCACTTTATTTTTCCAATTGTTTTGTTCACAGTAGAAGGCAGAATTTGTTTTGACCTGTTTTGTAATTTTGGTGTAGTTTTTCATTTTAAAACAAATTTTAGTTGAAACAATGAAAGCTGGACTGGAAAAAACTACAGCCACTGGAAATCGCGTGTCTCTCGCACCACCTTCGCAAATTTTTTCCTCGTGAAGTATGCAGACTTGAGGAAAATGGAGGCAGTTTTAAGCTACCGTATTTATTCGAAAATAGGTCGAGCACGAATATAGGTCGACCCCCTAAAAATTGAAGTCGCCGAAAAAAAAAATAATATATTCGATTATAGGTCGACCCATACTTTTAAGAAAAAAAACTTGAGGAAACTTTTTAAAAACTCCCATTTATCTACAACGCGTCACCTCACTGGTCGGAGCCACACACTGCGTCGTCGTCGGAACGTGCGCCGCATGCGCCGCAATTCATTACCCACCCCCGCCCCCGACTGGCTTTGAAGGCTGAACAGTATTCTAGTTCACTCTAGCTGAACGGCCAATCCCGCCTCGCAGCGCTAACTGTTGAGCTTTGGTCTGAATATCTTCGCAGGACACTCGGTGTCCTTTCGCACGCTCCTCTTCCACGTGCAGCCGGAGTTTTTTCTCGAGAGCATCGTGCCTCCCACCACGAAACGCACGACGCAGTCCCCTACAAGCAAAAAGTTCGTCCCGCTGTTTCCGCCATCCCCTGATCAGCTTTTCATTAACGACTAACACTCGCTGAGCGGCGCAGTTGTTCAAGTTCTCAGCAAACAGGATCACCCGGCGCTTAAAGTCCGACGTGACATCGCGAAATGCGCACGAGGAAAACGTTGTGTGCGGAAATCACAACGAAGCAAACATAAAGAAAAGCGCATGAAACGGAGAACGGGAGATAGTAGAGACAGCGAGCGAAGCAGGCAACGCCGTTCCGTTCACGAGGGTGGCTACGCTAGGTGGCGAAAGTCACCTTTACCCCCACCTCGCGCTAGCCACTACCGCGGCTCCGAAGTCACCAAGCCAAGCCAATCTGGCTCTGCTCGCTCGTGCGGTTCGGCCGCAGCTGTGGCCGCAGCCTGCAGGTAATGCGCGATAGCCGGCAGTGACTGTGGGTGGTTTTCTTACGCTGATTGTTTTGTTATTTTTTTCTTTATTTTCTTGCCTGTCTTTGTTCTAGATGCTCCGCGCTGCCGCCTCAAATTGAGGAGCGCCGGGGCGCGACGGAGAAACGGATCGCTCGGTGCGCTCGCCATTTTTGATCACGACAGGTTCTTCGGTCACGGATTATAGGTCGACCCTCAATTTTTAAGCACATTTTCGGAAAAAAAAGGTCGACCTATATTCAAATAAATACGGTAGTCTTTGGCTTGTGCATAACTCGTAAGAATATGGGATAATGTAAAAATGCACGTGTGGCAGGCATGTTCGTTCTCTCGTGGAATCACCCTGTTGTCATGCTTCAGTGTCCTCATGCACACCCCCCGGCTCAAGTGTTCCCACCTATGCATCACCACCACTTGGGGTGCTGTCCATGCAGGAGGCACGGGTGGAAGACTGCTGGTGCTACCTGGAGGACGCCAACGGCAACGTGATCGGGTGGCCTCCTCACAAGTACTCTTCTCCGTGAGCTGCCGCCCTTTCTGTCGGGGGATGGGGTTTATGGTCTGCCTGGCTCCTCCAACAAAACAGTGTTTACACCACGTGACATCATGGCGTTGCCAGCAACCAAATGGGTGCACTTGATAAATGCCAATAGTACAGAGGAAGAGACGGTAGAGCAGCATACCGATACAGAACTGTCCCACCACCTGAGGGACACGAGTGAGCAGCAGCTGCGAGTGGTTCGTGTGTGTGTTGCCCTGCAATCTGACACATTTCTTTGCAGGCTGGTTAAGTACGACTGCTTGGCTTGTCCTTGCGAGCTCGCAATACCTCTTTTAATTCATAATTCATTGAACACCGGTCGCTATGTTCTCTCCGGTCGCTTTGTGAGAGGAAGCAGCTGCAAATTCTTCTTGCAGTGCTGGGAGCTGCCTGTACAGCAGCTGCAAGGCTGCTTGTGGACACACTGCTGCATGCGTACACCAGCGTTTGCATGTAGTGCGTGGGATGTCTCGCTGTGTTTTAAAGGGGCCATGAACACAAAATGCAAACTTGGTTCATTCGAAAGAATGCCTCCTTAGAACAACACTGACACCACCTTAATGCAAGCTTCATTCAAGTAACCTGTGTAATAAGGAAAACAGAATACACGTGCATCTCCCAGCTACTTTACCACACCAAACGTACCATGTATTATGCAATTGGCTGAGGCTGGACAATTCCAGTGGGAACTAAACAGGGACTATGAGCTTGCAGAACCAGCTATTTGCGCTTGATATTCTGCCTATTCTTTTTTTAGCAGTAAGAGTGGCGGGGTAAATAAACAGTAGAGGTTATGAATGAATGGATGAACATAGGAAGCAGTTAGTGTGGCACTTTGTCGACCGACACTGCCTAAACACAGCTGTCTGGCGCATTGCGCTTCTCCGACATGACACTGGCCATCTGACATAACAGGGTTCGCACAGGTCCTTGAAAGCCTTGAAAACCCTTGAATTTAGAAGTGTAAATTTCAAGGCCTGGAAAGTCCTGGCATTTTAAAGAGTCCTTGAAAACCCTTGATTTTTCTGGAGTGAACCAATGGCCCTATCTTTTCACAATAATTTAGTGTTAGCCGTGAATTTTAGGTGTTAAAAATGCAAAGAAACATTGTAATAATCAAGTTTCAGTGTATTGCGTGAAATTATGAGTTGTGGATTCTCATTATTCCGAGGCAACATTGGGAGCAGCACTCCTCAATAGAATTCATGTCATGATACAATCCCGTGAAAGCCGGCTTCTCTTCTTTATCTTGCATGTTCCATCTAGTCTGTGGACGGCCTTTCATTGCATGTTTGCTGTGCCTCATACGCTCCATCTGCGTTTCCTTTTACGTGCAAATGGTGGACGTGTACATAGTTCATCCTGCCTTGCAGCAACACTTGCCGAGTTAATTTCAGCTGATACTCTTGCTGACAAAGCAGGAGATGCAGGCAACATTAACGAAGTTTTGAAATCAAACACCGTCATCAAAACACCAAGAAAAACCTCTAAATACAAACTGTGAAATAAAAAATAAGGCTGGGGGAGCATTCATGAACCCATAGCGCCCATCTAAATGTGCATTAATGTTCTTAGGTATTGGGAAATAACAAAATTTTGCATTTTGTTGAAAAAGTTATCAATAATCCGAGATAAAACATAAGATGGGGACCTTGAAAATGTGTTTTCTGGTCCTTGCAAACCCTTGATTTTTTGCTTTTGAAGCCAGTACGAACCCTGCATAAGCAGCACAGCCACTTATGTGATCCTGTTTCTCGAGTTGTACTTGATGTTTTAGTGAATGATTACTCTCAACCGTAACAAAAATACGGCAGGCGGCAAGTCCAGTCAGTACCTGAGGGTGAAGAGCAGTCCTTGAGCAGTATTGCTGTGCCACCTAGGGATGCAAACAGTAAACAGGCTGACGAAAGGGGGGTGTCTGTGAGATGGCGGCAGCCGCAGTCAACATCCTGCCTTTTGTTTTTGGTACCTGCTCAAAATACGCCATTGCTGACGCCATGAAACACGATTCAGTGGAGAATTGAAATTCTGGCTTAAATTGTTTAATTTCTCAAGGAATAAAGGGTCACTTGCTGCCGGCCAAGCACCGAGTACTAAAGCTAAATCCTTTGATTGAAACGAGCTTGAATTTTGTCTTCATGGTTCCTTTAAATGGAGATAAAGCATTCTGCCGTGTGTGCAATTAGCAGATTCCTGATCTCGTGCCTTCTTTGCTTCTTTTCAGGTGAAAACTGAGATGGCCCCAGCTGTGGTCCCCGCAGGCGAAATAATTTCATTTTATTTAACTGATTAGGGCAGCGTTCCGATTATGCGCTGCCCCCGAATTTGTTATATATTATAATATCTTATAAACAAGTCCAAATGGAGAGTCGCCAATACCACTGTTAATCCGAAGTCAATCTATGCGTATGCTGTTGTTCCTCTGTTAACCTCTTGCTGAGATAAGAGTGCCTCCTATAATAAGCTATTGACAGCTGTCAATACAGTGCCACTGTGGTTACGCTCGAATTTTTTAGTTCTGTTTCTGCTGTTTGTTTTGTTCGAAATGTGTAGAGCAGCATTCTTGGCAGAATGCTCTTTTGCCAGCCAACGACCCTAAAGTGGCAAGGTGACCATTTACCTTTGTTTGGATCTTATGCGCTGCTGTGCTTCAGGCGTACCATATTCTGTGTGTCGTTCATTACATTTACAACTCTTTGAATTTACAAATTTGTGCAACTGCCCTTGCCACTGCACGTGATGCGACTTCTTGAGGTTCATTACTTCGGTGTTGTTTGTAGGTTGGCAGTAATACAATTATCAGTGCTGCCACTCCTGCGCCAAATGCGCCAATTTGCGCCAAATGAGGTATCCTGCGCCATCCTGATAAAAAACCACGATTTTGCAAGCAAGTGCGCCAAAAGTGCGCCAAAATTTGTGTTGCGCAAATCGCGTGCAGCCTGTTACAAGCACTACTTCACAGTGGTCTCTAGACATGTATAACTAATTTGGGTTGATAACTTGAACTCCCTAGCACTCGTCATCGTGTTTTCCGCGGTGAGTTTGGTTGGCGCCATCACTGTACCGCCGATACAGTGTTTTCGTCTAGCAAGTCATTGCAGCGCTGGCGTACCGTGGTTAAAAACTTTTCTTCTTGCTGTAGTTTCCAATAATTCCTCCTATCAACAATAGGTAGCTTTAGGTGCGTTTATTGCCGGACCTCTCCGCTCCGGGAGCTAGTGGGAGCGCCGTTTCGCGGCATACGTGACGCGCTCGGCTGCAAGCTCTCACTTCGCTTGTTGGGCTTGCGGAGGGGACCGCCGCAAGTGAAGCGGGCTGTGAAAAACGGCCAGTCTCTCTAAAGCATGAACCTCATGGAGCGTTTTCTGCTCGCGAAAACGCACCGCGTAAATACGCTGCGCGCGGCGGGCAACATGGCGGCGGCTTCGGCCGCGAAGTGGTGTGGGGAGCTCGAGCAACCACTTTTAAGCGCTCTCTAAACATCGCTCAAGGCACGCACGTAAGTTGCTTGTGTGGTAAAAGAGCTTATAAATGTGGGCGAAATCGGTACTATAAAAACATCATCCGCGTCGCTAGTAAAGCGTCCATGCAATACCTGCCGGGGTGGTAAGCCGAAAAACCGCCGACGGAGCCAGCCGGCCGTAACCGGGCTGTCTCGAGCGCTTCAAAACCGCCGCCATGAGGCACGCGCCTCCCCATTGGGGCAAGTCGCCAGGCTCCTCCCACTGCCGCGCGCGACGCGCCTCATTTTCTGAACGTGGCAGAAACTGCCGCGTGCGTGGAATCGTCGATGCGGGCGTGAAAAAATCGCACCCGCAACGCCGACGCGCACGAATCGCATGCAAAAGCTCCATGCGCATTTCTCGTGCACATTTCCAGCTAGCGTGGAAATGCACACGAGGACTGATAGCAAGCGCCTGCATCTAATAAAATGAACAAGTAAAACACGAGGGCTTGCCTCAACAATTAATAAACTAGAAAAGAGGCGCGAGAGGCGCGTTGTTTTTTTGCTAGGCAGGTTTGTCGAAGCCTTTCAAAATTCATTATCGTGTTGCAGGTTGTCTTTTATCCACACCAGAAAGGAACTAAATACCTTGAAAATTATGTTTTGTTGCATTTTTGCTATTGCGTGGGATACTTAGGGGATTTGATTGCATCAAACTTCTGGCGACTTCTAGCGACTGTTTCAAAATAAGTGGAAAAAAAATCCCATTGCCCCAGGAATGCAAGTTTGGGCTATAAAGAGCCTAATTTGGCTACTTTTTCTTGTGGTAGTAGAAATTTTCTTTATTGGCTATCGGCTATTCTCGGGCTATTGGGAGAGCTGACTGCGAAAGATATTTTTAATGCATGTTTGAGCCTGCCAACTATGAGGCGTTTTCAGTGACTCCTTGAAAAAGTCTTCCACTGGTAGGGACAAGGAGACCATTATTCTTCAGCTGTGTCCACCATTTGTGATCGCATGTGTGAAAACCACCTTGAAGCCTATTCAATGGCGACCTCCACATCAATTACTGGATGATACTGGTCAATTTTTAGTGTTGAGAGATGCTTGGACACATCTAGCAGTTGATGTTTAGTTGCTCCAAGGTGCTCCAAAACTGGCATTTAGGCGCTCCAAATTGCTCCAAAATTAATAATTTACTGATACAAAAATTGCTCCAAATCACCGTTCATCAGTGGCACCACTGAATTATGCAGTTTCAACACATTTTTGTATGGGCTTAATAAAGAAGTCAGTGTATGAAGGGGTGTCGGCAACAGCCATTTACCTTTCTGTTTGGATCTTATGCGCTGCTGTGCTTCAGGCGTACCATATTCTGTGTGTCGTTCATTACATTTACAACTCTTTGAATTTACAAATTTGTGCAACTGCCCTTGCCACTGCACGTGATGCGACTTCTTGAGGTTCATTACTTCGGTGTTGTTTGTAGGTTGGCAGTAATACAATTATGCAGTTTCAACACATTTTTGTATGGGCTTAATAAAGAAGTCAGTGTATGAAGGGGTGTCGGCAACAGCTCGTCGCTCGTATTAGCCCACCGCATCCATTCAGTTACACTTGAGCGACAATTGTCGCTGTCGCTCCACGTGGTCCTTTATTTTAACACTGCAAGCTCGTTCTACATTCCCGTCACAAGAAACATTAGCGTGTTCTTTTAGCAAATTTCATCAAGATAGTCTGTTGCTTCACACTGGCAGGCACAGCTGTGGTGAAATAAACTGTGGAAGCCTGACATTAGTCCTTGTCTTATTTGCACTCGGGACAAAACCATTTCTTCTCTTTTGGTGCCCGTTGCAGTCCGACACAGGAGAAATGAAACCACTTTAGTTGCACGCCTCGTTGTCGCAAGCTACCATCTTGCCTGTGTCCGGTCCACGACAGAAGCAGTACTCTACTGGGTCTGCTGGCTGTTCTTCACGACTTCTGTCTTGCCTCGTGTAGTATCGGCTGAGCAACTTGGGCAGAATGACGTTCCGGAAAAACTGTCTTGCGGAAGAAAAAATGTTTCTGCAGAACTGATCATTGCGTCTCACTCTCTCGATGTGCAGCACATTTGGTCCCCACACCACAAAGTCGGAAAAGTCAACATGGCACACTGTCATCTGAGTTTGAATTTGGTAGTAGTACGCAAGATTGTCCAAAAGCTGAAGTTTTCCGCCAGTGTAACTCAGACATGAAATGCTGGTGGTGATATCTTGAGCATCTCTTAGCAAAAATGGGCACTTAAATTCCACAACACCTCTCCCGCAGCAGCAGCACGAGGTGATGGCATCCGGTGTTGCGCCGATGAACGGGTAAGCAGCACTCAGGTGGAGTCCAGACCTGTTGCACTCATTCTGGTGCTTTGTAGCTTCTTTGGCTTTGTAAGCTTCGAAAGTATCTTGCTCATGTTCTAAGCCCCACATGACGGCAAAAACTCTTGAGGGCATTTTTTTCGGGGTAGCAAATTGATTTTACCAGTGATAAGCTAGCTACACAGTCGTGTGGCACACACTTTTCATCACTGACGCAGTCACTCTGCCAGCACGGTAAAGGAACCAGTCTGGCGAGTTACTTTTTGCCTTATTGCAGCCTCAACTGTCTTCACTGTATTGTCCCTGATGGAAAAAGTGGCAAGAAAGTAGTTAGCCTTCTTCAAAAGCATGTCGAGGTTGTCTTCCAAGTTCTCTTCCGAGACACAGCTTCCTCAAGTGGGCAGGCTGTGTTTTTACAGGCTCCTGAAAGCTTTCGCAATACTCTGGAAGCACAGAAAATACTGCAGGTGTGACACCTGTGCTCTGAAATGCTCTGTACAGGTCGCCGAGCTCCTCTTGGGTTGCTGGTGGTATGTCCATTCGTTTTTTTTATTCGTTCACTGCAGAACTGCTGCTGTTAATGATGTCGTCCAGTTTTCGCTTCTTCCCTCTCGACGAAGTGAAGTCTATGTCCTTTAGCCTCTTGAACTCCACGTACGCAGGAAGCCAGATGTTCGTTTTTGAGGTGCAGCTTGTAGCGTTTTTCATCACACCTGTTTCAACTGCGTACAGGCAGGCTCCAACATGAGAGCAGGCCTCACCTGCTCCTGCCATACAGGTGCAATGAGCAGTGAGCACGACCCCGCTTTTCTGGCACAAAATCCACACATGCAGAGGCTGGTCCCGCAACCTTTGCGAATGGTTCACCTGCGAGAGAAAAAAATGCAATGCACAATTTTCAAATGCAGAGCATTTCAGTAACTCGCAATGTCACCCGCGTTGACGTCCGTAGTCCACACCGCACCCCTCCCTACTATATATAAAAAAAAATACTATCCGGCGGCCGGTTTCAATCCCTCGACCCTGCGGGCGGAACGCAATGTACATGGTGCTCTACCCACTGCGCCACAAAGCCGACACAGAATGGGACGCTACGAACGCACCTTATATCGTTGACTCGTTCAAATTACTGCTGACGAGCGCTCTCTCGTCAGCAGTTGCCACAAGTGCAACAACATTAACGTAACGCAAACTACTTAACGTCGTGCGCCCCCGGAAATGCTCTGCATTTGATCGTGCCCCTCGCGAAGGGGATGTTTTACCTGATTCAGGAATGGCGGAGGAGCCCTACTACGCATGCGCCAACTTGACATAGAAACAAGAGACTTTTTACTTGCCCACATCTCTGCGCGAGCGCTCGTCACTGTTGATCGTGTCTCAAAACGTAACCGGCAACAGCGAAGAGTTGTTCTAGCGCGACCGTTTCTATTTCGAGCATTCCGTGCAAGATTTCCGAACCGACGAAATAGTAAAAAAGATCCCGGCAGCTTACCTCTCCGAGCAGAAGCACTTTGTCGTCTTGTAGTTGTTTAGCCGACAGGGACTTCACCCACCCGCTCGTGAAGTAATTACCCTAGTAGCACAAATTGTTGCCGCAACGTTTCTGCCGTGTTGCCAATGTTGTGTAACGTTAGGCAACGTTACACAACGTGGTGACAATGTTGCCAAATGTGGGCCAACATTGGACACATTCAGCAACATTGACGCAACGTTTACAAACAACGTATAGGCAACGTTGCCTGTATGCACGTTTTTTCACGTTGCAGCAATGTTGCCAAATGTCGGCCAACGTTGGACACATTCAGCAACATTGACGCAACGTTTACAAACAACGTATAGGCAACGTTGCCTGTATGCACGTTTTTTCACGTAGCAGCAATGTTGCCAAATGTGGGCCAACGTCGGACGCATTCAACAACATTCATGCAATGTTTACAAACAACAGATGGGCAGTGAAGCACAATTCAGTTTTGGTCCCCCAAAATAGCATATCCACCGCAATGACTCTAAATACCAACTTTTTTTTTTTTTGACTAGCCAGGATTGTTCAAGTACCCAGTTGACCGACTGTGTAAACTTAAACCTTTCCGCAGTCAAATTGAACGTTTCATTCCATTATTAGTACCATTTTTTTCCAGCTGGTTAGTTCTTAGTTTTCTCTTTCGCCTATATTTCCAACAATGCTGCCCATGAAAATTTATGGCGTGCTGACTGCTCCGATGACAATTTTCTCTGTGCTTGCAGGTATTTCCTGCACGGTTAACTAGCTTGAATGAAGTTCGAGGCTGACAGTTTTTCTTCAGTTCTTTTTGTCAAGTGCTTTGTGCCCCTGAACGAGAACGTCTTATTGCACAGCTGAAAAACTTCTGAGAATCAGCATTAGAGCTTCCTGGGCTTTGCATCAGCGAAGGGTTATTTCTTGCGGAGCTTGGTCTCGCGCATTTGTCTGATGTTAGCTTTGCACTTTTATACGCTTCGGTCTCCTAAAATGCAGTGAACAAAAGTCATAGACCTGTTTTCTTTTGGAAATTGCCCCTCTTGAGTCCGAAAATTAAGTGCTCTGTTTTGGTTTCGACCAAGCGAAGCGTTTTCCTTTTCCTAATTTTCCGCTTACGAGGTTTAAACCAGAGCCGGTCGAACCAAAGGCACCGTTTCGCGGTCATCGGATTCCAGGTAAGTGATTCGACGACGTCGGGAGGAGACAAATCGCGTTTGTTACTGGTTGCACCACCGCCCACAGCATTTTCTTACTAAGACCTCAGGTAGCAGCGTGTCCTCGTTCGTTGGCGGGGTAAATCGTTCACATTTAACACGGGGTACAAGAGGCAAAGATCCATCCTCAAGACTCAACTTGGGTAAAGCCAATTTACATTCTGCGTGAAGTGGCAGAGGTGAGTCTTTTGTGCCTTCTACGACATTCCCAGGGGAATTTACACCACCATTTGCTATGGCTGGGCATGCCCTCACGAGCTCTTATCTGCCGCAGTAATTCTTCCCGCTGCACTGTAATTTCGGCAAGCTGCCATTCTTGCTCTGCTTTCAGCGCCGCCCTTTCAGCCTTTCACTCGGCATCAAGCTTTAAGCGTTCGGCCTCCACCCATGCGCGAAGTTCGGAATCCCTCAAGCCTAGCTGTTTTCCAGCAGCGATTAGCTCCTGGAGCACCGCGATGCCATCCATCTCTGCCAATCTCGTGTGCTGGTCTCGCTACCTCTCGAGATGTTATTGAGAGGTCCTGTCGCGGACGCCAATTGTGATGATGTCAGGGTTCCGTGTTTGTGAACAACGAGACGACGCACACTTGATGGCCAGAGATAGAGAAGCAACACGTGGTTCCATATTACGAAAGAACTACATTTATGAACAGACAGATGGAGGACAAAAACTACAGGAAAAAAAACTAAGGAGTAAGGTCCTACTCGCTCTGGTCCTACTATCAACCACGAATACCAAGCTAGGCAAATAAACCCACAAGCTCACAGTTTATGCTGCCTGGTAGAGCTCTAAGGGTCCGGCGAGCGTCGACCATCTAGAAGGGGCGAGAGCCGAAGTCGATGTTGTCGCAGCCGTCGTGAACAGATGTGGCGCAATGGCGCCGAAGCCGTTGCCTTGATTTGCCGTAGCAACGGACGGCCCGGCACAGTGGAAGGCCCTGAAGACGTGCCGGCTCCAAAGAGGTGGAACGAACCAGGTGGCACGAACCAAGTGGCACTAACCAAGGTTGCCTGGTGCACAGCACGGGTGCTTCGGTATGCGGGAGGGCAAGTGATCCAACCGACGACGTGGCGGCCCCCGCAGGACGGAACGAGGGTTAGACTACCCGGTGAAAAACTCGGGTTCCTGGAGATGGACAGGTGCCCGGCCCTACAGCGCGGGCCCCGCTGTGCCGGCAGGAGCTGTCGACGTCCCGGCTCTACGGCACGGTCGCCGTGACTTGGGTGCGTGCTCTCGCTGCGCCAGGTCTCGTTCGATGAGCAGCCCTTCGCTCCAGCCGGTCTTGCGTTTCGTCATCCGACGTCTTCCTCCTCTTGCACCCCCTTCTACCTTTATGGCGCATACCCGCGTTAGGGAGATTGGCCTTGTTATGCCCGGTTCCTTCGTCATCCTGGTATCCTTTTCCTGGTATCATCACAGCGATGTAGTACATGTAACATCGGGATACGTCAATTTCGGGAGTGTGGTTAAATGTGATGCGCAGTTTCTACAATGCCCACGAAAAATCCAGAAACAACATTGCCTGTGTGCATGTTTATCTAGGTTTACGTAATATTGAGGAATGTTGAATGTATAGCAGCTTTCCATTTATTTATTATGTGAACACCACACTAACCCATGTTTTGGAGGGATTACGTCGCCTATAAAATTTCAAATGGTTATGCACAACGGACGCCTTAGCTGCAGTTCACTAGCTGTACCATCGCCTCCTGTACTTTACTGTACTTTAGCTGCGTAGAATACGGCATTTACACACACATGCAAGCACGACGCACGTACATAAATGAAATCCCCATCGTCAGCCTGTCCACTGCAGGACGAGGGCCTCTCCCAGTACAGGAAGTTTTCGCCGAATGCTACACCAAAGGGGCCGGTCTTGTTCTCGTGAATGGATGCCGTTTTCTTAGGCATCGCCTATCTGGTGTAGCCTCTCTGATATCCGCTGATGATATACCACAGGACCAGGTAGCACCCCAGACCGGGAAATATAACGGAACAAAGGGCGGCAGCTGTACTGGATTTGAAGTTATTCAGAGGCAGACAGCAGGGCACCCTACAGCGATGTGTGATCATTTAGAGACACAGCTCTCGAAAAACTGCAGAAATGCATGTGGAGGAGTGTCACGCTGAGTGTGTAGATCCCCCATGAAATCTAAAAGGAACCGTGAGCGTTTGAACGTTTCTCAAAACGAAAGAAACGCGTGGTGCCGGTTCGATGGATGGCACAACCAAACTCGGCGACAGATGTTTATTTTAGTCCCTCATTTGTTGGATTATCACACACTATTTCTACATGTAGAGTGGATACAGCCTAGAATAAAATAATACCGCCATTCCGCGCATTGTGCGTTTCATTAAAGCCAGGTGCTGCGCTGTTCTAAGACGGTCATTTTTTTTTTCAAAATGGCCGCCAGCTGTCCCATAAATTAAATTTGTTTTTATTTCATTTTTTTTAGTAAGCGGGTAAATCTCATCGCCGTTCTTGGTGTTAATCAAAATATACCACAACTATGGGACCTTCGATTGAAGATTGACCGCGAACTAAAGATTGTTTTGTTCAGGAAAAACTTGCAAAAACGCTCATTTATTGCTCTATCATTCTGTATAATTAAAATACACAAACAGGCTTCGTTTACGTTGGAGAACAGAATTTTAACAGGTCAGGCAGGCAGATTCCTGATCATAGCCAATACTCTTTCTAGCCTCACTAAGTTATTGGTGTCGTGCATGAGCTCGCGTCATCCGCAATGATCGTGTTGGCGGCGGCATTCCTTTGTGTCGGGCGCATGGGCCCGCGGCGATTTCGTCCACGTGGAAGAAATCGAACCTCTGTTGTGTGCCTTCCATTTCCTCGACATTGCCACAAGCCTGGCAGCACACCCCGCACAGCAACAAGCCAGCCTAAGGAGAACAAGACTAGTCAAATAGAACAACTGCTAAGCCCTCTCCCCGGGGTGGCCTCCTGCGTGGGCGCGGCCTTTGTTAACCTAATAGAATGCTTGTTGGGCGTGTTGGTTCATGGCTTCAAAAAATTAAAACGAGCGCAAAAGAACGAGGACAGAGCTTTTAGTTTGTGAGTTTAGTTTTAGTGAGCGGAGCTGCTCTTCAGTTTTGCCGAGTAGAACAGAAAACAAAGGAAGCGGAGAGCTACAAGAAAGTGGACTAGTTAGGGCGCGTAAAACTGCATTCCTGTTTCTGTGTGCGGATTAATTTTTATTTACTGCCTTTTCTCTCTGAATTTGTGTTTTTTTTTCTTTATCCTTCTTAAAAAACTCCCACCTCCCCTCGCGGGAACCCCTGTGTAGATGCGACGCATAGGCGGAGCGGCGAAGGGACCGCGTTTTATAGTGTGCATAACGTTGAGGGGACTGCGTAAGCCGGTCCCAGCCGATGACGACGCTGGCGTACTTGTAAAGCGGCGTGGACTCTAGGTGTTTGAGCCAAGCGTGGTTGCTTCGCCGGAGAACGGCACACCGGTTATATGCGCAGCGCGCCCGAAGGAGAGGAAACCGCGGAAGAGAGAGTACTGCACATGCGCCGGCCCCAGCGCGTCTGCCGCGGCTATGACGCAACAATCCAACACAATCCACTTTAATCCAAGCCAATCCAATCCTATGCACCTCGCGAGAGAGTGTTCGCTATTGGAGAGGAGAGGGGGTGAGCGGCGGAGAGCACAGCTGGCGCGGCAAGGAGAATGGGGGAGGGGCGGACAACGCCGACGACGGAGGGACAAGGCGAGTGAATCAGATGCTCTGCATCTAAAGTAAATGTGAGAAACTCGCCAGGACAGCACTCTAAGTGACAAGATATTGTCGCAGATAACGTCGTAACGCATAGAACACAGCATCCTTTTCTCCGTCTGTGTGTCGCCCTGTGCTTCTATAGGGCACCACCCAAGAAGGCCTAGTGATATTGGTGGGCACTCCCAAATAAACTAAAAAATTACTTTCACTGCCGCGAATTTGTTCCAGCTTTAATTTTTTTGTTTGTTTTTTTTTGCATATTTTATCACTACTGCGCAGTGCTGGTTATTGCAATGTTTTTATAACCCCTGTGACTGGTTGTGTGTACGATGTCTGTTTTTTTTTTTCTTCTTTCGCCTTTTCCCTCCTTTACCTTTGTTTATTTTTTACCCCTTGTCTTTGCTGTCCTTTGGCGTTCAAAAACGCTCTTGCCTGAAATCTTTTAATAAATGTCTCTGTATATTTTTATGCTTGTAATATGCCTTAGTGTGAGATTGTCAAGTCCATTTTCGGACTGTACATATTCTTCGTTGTATCTCCTACAACAATGCCCTTTGGGGGAATGTAGTTATGCAAATAAATAAACAAATAAATAAATAATAATTGATTAATTAATAAAAATACGGGCTTACTGCAGAACGACTACGTGCACTCGGAATCGTATCCCTTGCCGCGCTAAAAGAACTGAAATGTGAAAGTCAGGACAACTAACTTTAATATGCATCCCCATAACGAGGACGGCAAGACGGTGTATTTGACCGATGACAGTTTGCGTCTCTCAGCACAATGTTGACTCCGTCGGCCCCTTTCATGCTCAGCGCCACAATTAAAATGCAGCCTGTTCATGTTTCGCTCAGCGCAGATTACTATTAAAAGGTGAACAGATGGGCACACATTCAGAGAATTGTATAGCAATACTTATTCAACTCTCACGGCGCTTTTATTCGTTCTGGGCTTTTTTATAGCCTTATTGGAGTATTGATTTATTGATTCTAAATAAGATGAGTTACTTTATTAGGGGCGAAACCCCTTAGGGACTTGGGCTGTCGTCGTCTCATGTCGTCGTCGATCTAGTCACAGTACTAAAACACCGGGACACTCGCTTTGCAACGGCTCGTGCCAGAACGTACCTAACGCGTGCTAAAAGAACACACCGGGACACTCGTTTTGCAATGCCTCGCGCTAGAACGCTTTGTGCTTGAAAGAAACGAAACTTTTACAGCAAAGCTGCATACCTCTGCCCCCCACTGTTACATATCCGTGGGCAAAAAACGCCAAGGCATCAAGGATACATTTTTACACTGCCTGCTCCCCCCCCCCCCCCCTCCCCGGATTTGACGTTAGTGGACATGGCCCGAGACCTATTTTTTTTATAGTTTTGCTTTGTTTCATTTCGCCGATCTTGTGTAGTTGCACTAGTATTGCGATTAATGGCCTCAACTTCACCAATTATGCATATTGGCGCCGATGCAAGGCGCAGTGCACGGCTGGTGCTTTTCACAATTCTTTATTCGTCTTTCCGTCATCCTGTGAAGAATTGTTTCATTTTTGTCTTTGGTGTTTGAGGGCAGTTGATAAGATACACATTTATTTGTTTCTCAAGTTCTTTTCGTGTATACTTCAAGTTCGTTCTGTTTTTGTATGTATGTTTTGTTTGCATTCCCTGCGACGAATTATAACTATCAATTGTTATTATATACCAATTAAATGTGTTACCTCTGCCGATTCCGCATTTTGTGCGCGTACTCGGCATTACGCGGTAAGTTCTGACCATTTTTATTCATGTTTATGTCGTTGTTATAGGTGATTTGTAATTTGTAATTGTTGTTTTGTAATTTTGTTCAACTAATTATTTCTGCTCACGTTAAATATTACGATTGAACGTGTTAACTCAGTCAATTACACATTTCGCGCGAACGCAGCACGTTAAGGGCTTGGTTCGTTTTCGTGATTTTTCTTTTCGTATACCGGTTGCTCTTTTCCTGGCTTTTTTAATTTTTGTCTTCATTTTAGTGGAAATTTTCGATCGCCTAGGTTCATTTTCACATATATTTCTTTTTTTTTTTAAATTTCCTGCAACCAATTACCTCGATTTACGCCATTATAAAAAGTGGATGTGTTGCTTCTGCCAATTATATAATAATTCATGAATGCAGGGCGGTACACGGTTCTGGGTGTTGAGCTACTCAGCAAACAATGCTATGCTATAATACCCACATTTCTGCTCTTCTGTGAAGTTATATAGCCATTCACAACCTATTAAATTAGAACGGATGCACATTTCGCGGAAGTTCCACCTTTAGTTGTTATAATAGCGCAAATGGAGACAATTGGTCGGATAGAATTTTGAAAAACCAGAAAATAAGAAAATTAGAAAAAAACATTTTAACAAAAATGACCTGACATCAAAAATATGCATCTTATACATGCCCCCCCCCCCCTCCCCTCCTCATAACCGAAGAATAACTAAAAAATAATATCCAAAATACGAAATAAACAGCAAAAAAGGCGAGAAACCGTGTAACGCCTTGCATTCTCACAAAAATGCAGACTTGACGGAAATTCTAACTGAAATCGTTATAATAGCGTAAATGGAGATAATTGGTTCGACAGAATTTTGAAAAACAAAACAAAACACGAAAAAATAATATTTTAAAGGAGCACTGACAACAATTTTCAGCGTTGATATTATTGGACAGTTCGCTTCCTTCACTCAACAGAATACCCCGGCTGAAATATTAGCGGCCTGCGATGTTAAGAACATAGTTCAATTGGATCTCATTTATCGCGCCGACGGAGCAGCACGCGGAGCGGCACTCAGCAAATGGACATCAGCGTGACATCACCCCGTGAAGCCAAAAGAAGTGACGCGACAGCGCTCGTCAAAAACTCGTGACGTCACTTCACGCGCGCGGCCCCACGAGCGGCGAGCGGGCGCGACACCCTCTCAAGTGGGCGCTGGTGATGTCCGCACAAAACGGTGAGGTCAATCAGGGATTCTGTCATATGCGCCGTTCGGAATGAAAGCGCGGGAATTTGAAGCAAACGATTTTCAGGCCGTTCAGTGTAATTAACTCGTGCGCTGAAGTATTTGAAGTGCTGTTTCAGGTAGGCCATTAAGCATCAATAAAAGCAATAAAAGTGTAACATAAAATTTTCGTGTCAGTGCTCCTTTAACAAAAAGGATCTGGCAAAATTAAAAATATGAATCTTATAGATTTTCCGCAAAGCCAAAGAATAAACTAAAAATGTCTGACAATGGACGTTGGCAATGCAAATAAAAATAACGAAAGGCACCAACTGTGCAGTACGGCTTGCATTTTCGGAAAAATAAAATATAATTAGCGAAGTAAAGGTCCTTCATCATTATAATGGTATAAATTTACATCATTGCGAAAAGAAACAAACCGAAACTTCAAAAGAGAAAAAATATTACGTCTTTCGCGACTCGCAGCCATATTTCGCTGTAAAGAACTCACACTCTGGAAAATCGGGAGAAGAATGATACACATTAGTAGAAAATTCTCTGAATTTATGCAGATATTTTTTACAGCAAAGGTATGTATCATCGTAATGTTTTATAAAGTTCAAACAGCAGAAAAGCATGTAATTACGTCTCTGAAAATGCTGATATTCCGAACTATGTTTTAAAAGATAGCTGCAAAGAGCATAATCTGGGCGTCAACCTTATGATTTCAATAGAGTTCCGATATCAATTTTTTCAGTGATGCGACGTTTAAGCACACGCAGTAAATTTATAGTTTTTTGGTGACTTTCACACTTAGTTTTCTCTAAAACACGAATCCACAGACGTTACACACACAAAATAAATTGCTAATGCTTCAAGAAAGACATTGACTTGGCCGGGGCGGTTACTGGAGCATCGGCGTCGCGCATAGCTGTGGAACGCCCTGGCGGCGGCGCTTCACGGGAGCGAGAGGCAGGAGTAACGAGACAAACACGTGGCTGTGAAAACTCCACAGGGTGATAACAATACCTTCACATACAGACCCGTAAAACAGCCTGTTTACTACTTTTGTATTTCTCTAACCATGACCCCTTTTCCACTCCGCTTCCTCCCAATCACCAGCCCTTGCAACTTCGGGCTATTTTTTCTCTCTCTCTCTCTCTCTCTCTCTCGCAGCTCTCTCCTACTCTCTTCTCTCCTTCGCTCTCTCTCTCTACTCTTGGTTCTAGCATCGCCGGGGACAGTTGCGTATCACTATCTCCTCCTCCCCTAACCTCCAACAGCAACTTTCTTCTGCTTCTTCTTTTCAGTGCATGTGCCATTAATCACGGCGGGGCGAAGCCCTTCCCCCCACACCTTTCCCTCTTCCCGCCGCCATTCGCACGCGGGAGAAGAGCACAGTTGTTTCGAAAGCGGGGTGGTTAAAAAAGGGGGCAAGAGCACGAGTGGATTGGCAGGGTTGGACTGGAACGGGGGAGTTGTGATTAGGTTGAAACGTGCACCACCACCCCATGTGGCTAATGTTGTGTAACGGTAGGCAATGTTATGCAACATGGTGACAATGTTGCCGCATGCGGGCCAACGTTGGACACATTCTGTAACATTCACGCAACGTTTACAAACAACATATAAGTAACGTTGCCCTTATGCACGTTTTTTCACGTTACAGCAATGTTGTCAAATGTGGGCCACGTTGGACAAATTCAACAACATTTACGCAACGTTTACCAATAACACACGGGCGACGTTGCCCGTATGCGCACTTTTTCACGTGAAGCAATGCTGCCAAATGTGGGCTAACGTTGAACACATTCAACAACATTTACAACATTTTTACAAACAATGCATGGGCAAAGATGTGCATGTTGCCAAATATGGGCCAATGTTGGACGCATTCATGCAACGTTTAAAAACAACGCATCCATGGGCAACGGTGCCCACGGAATACACTTTTTTTTTTGCGTTGCAGCAATGTCGCCAAACATTGGCAAATGTCATATTTATAATGTTAAGCGATTATTGTGGGGGGTTACATAAGCTGCCCAAAAATTCAAATGATCCCATACAGCAGACTTCCATGTTTGCGATGTACACGCAACGTCATTAATTTCGGAAGTGTGGTTAAATGTGATCCGCAGTTTCTACATATTTAGCAATGCTCACACAAAACATATTAACAACATTGCCTGTGTACATGTTGCCGCAATATTGCGGAATGTTGATATGTATAGCAAAAGTTTCCATTTAAAACACCACACTAATCTACGTTTTGGATATGCCACATATAAAAGTTCAAATGGTAATTCACAACAGACGCCTTAGCCACAGTTCACTGTACCACCACCTCCTGTACTTTACTGTACCTTAACTGCATATAATACGGCAGTTACACACACGCACATGCACGACGCACGCGCAAGGCTTACTTGGGGCCCCAGGTAACAGATGATGGAGCAGTCCCCCAGAACTGTTGGTAGATCCCCGACTCCTGCCGAAGGCAGGCAGCCAGGCTGCAGGGTTGGCCTGCAGGTGCTGGACATGCACCAGCTGCTGCTCCTGAGAGGGGCCCTTCTCCTGCAGGAACACCGTCACAGCCATCATGAGCCACTTGCATCTCACTGGTTACGACTAAATGGCTTCTCATCACTGTTTCACACATTCACATAATAGTCTCCAGTCTGAATTAGAGCTTCAGCTGACAGCCGGAAGGGTACGTATAGAGAACACAATGCTTGAGAGAAGACTTACTTGGGGTCGAGGTAATAGACGATGGAGGGGTCCCCAAGAACTGTTGGTAGAACCCCGACTCCTGCCGAAGGCAGGCAGCCAGGCTGCAGGGTTGGCCTGCAGGTGCTGGACATGCACCAGCTGCTGCTCCTGAGAGGGGCCCTTCTCCTGCAGGAACACCGTCACAGCCATCATGAGCCACTTGCATCTCACTGGTTACGACTAAATGGCTTCTCATCACTGTTTCACACATTCACATAATAGTCTCCAGTCTGAATTAGAGCTTCAGCTGACAGCCGGAAGGGTACGTATAGAGAACACAATGCTTGAGAGAAGACTTACTTGGGGTCGAGGTAATAGACGATGGAGGGGTCCCCAAGAACTGTTGGTAGAACCCCGACTCCTGCCGAAGGCAGGCAGCCAGGCTGCAGGGTTGGCCTGCAGGTGCTGGACATGCACCAGCTGCTGCTCCTGAGAGGGGCCCTTCTCCTGCAGGAACACCGTCACAGCCATCATGAGCCACTTGCATCTCACTGGTTACGACTAAATGGCTTCTCATCACTGTTTCACACATTCACATAATAGTCTCCAGTCTGAATTAGAGCTTCAGCTGACAGCCGGAAGGGTACGTATAGAGAACACAATGCTTGAGAGAAGACTTACTTGGGGTCGAGGTAATAGACGATGGAGGGGTCCCCAAGAACTGTTGGTAGAACCCCCGACTCCTGCCGAAGGCAGGCAGCCAGGCTGCAGGGTTGGCCTGCAGGTGCTGGACATGCACCAGCTGCTGCTCCTGAGAGGGGCCCTTCTCCTGCAGGAACACCGTCACAGCCATCATGAGCCACTTGCATCTCACTGGTTACGACTAAATGGCTTCTCATATCACTGTTTCACACATTCACATAATAGTCTCCAGTCTGAATTAGAGCTTCAGCTGACAGCCGGAAGGGTACGTATAGAGAACACAATGCTTGAGAGAAGACTTACTTGGGGTCGAGGTAATAGACGATGGAGGGGTCCCCAAGAACTGTTGGTAGAACCCCGACTCCTGCCGAAGGCAGGCAGCCAGGCTGCAGGGTTGGCCTGCAGGTGCTGGACATGCACCAGCTGCTGCTCCTGAGAGGGGCCCTTCTCCTGCAGGAACACCGTCACAGCCATCATGAGCCACTTGCATCTCACTGGTTACGACTAAATGGCTTCTCATCACTGTTTCACACATTCACATAATAGTCTCCAGTCTGAATTAGAGCTTCAGCTGACAGCCGGAAGGGTACGTATAGAGAACACAATGCTTGAGAGAAGACTTACTTGGGGTCGAGGTAACAGACGATGGAGGGGTCCCCAAGAACTGTTGGTAGAACCCCGACTCCTGCCGAAGGCAGGCAGCCAGGCTGCAGGGTTGGCCTGCAGGTGCTGGACATGCACCAGCTGCTGCTCCTGAGAGGGGCCCTTCTCCTGCAGGAACACCGTCACAGCCATCATGAGCCACTTGCATCTCACTGGTTACGACTAAATGGCTTCTCATCACTGTTTCACACATTCACATAATAGTCTCCAGTCTGAATTAGAGCTTCAGCTGACAGCCGGAAGGGTACGTATAGAGAACACAATGCTTGAGAGAAGACTTACTTGGGGTCGAGGTAACAGACGATGGAGCGGTCACCCAGAACTGTTGGTAGATCCCCGACTCCTGCCGAAGGCAGGCAGCCAGGCTGCAGGGTTGGCCTGCAGGTGCTGGACATGCACCAGCTGCTGCTCCTGAGAGGGGCCCTTCTCCTGCAGGAACACCGTCACAGCCATCATGAGCCACTTGCATCTCACTGGTTACGACTAAATGGCTTCTCATATCACTGTTTCACACATTCACATAATAGTCTCCAGTCTGAATTAGAGCTTCAGCTGACAGCCGGAAGGGTACGTATAGAGAACACAATGCTTGAGAGAAGACTTACTTGGGGTCGAGGTAACAGACGATGGAGGGGTCCCCAAGAACTGTTGGTAGAACCCCCGACTCCTGCCGAAGGCAGGCAGCCAGGCTGCAGGGTTGGCCTGCAGGTGCTGGACATGCACCAGCTGCTGCTCCTGAGAGGGGCCCTTCTCCTGCAGGAACACCGTCACAGCCATCATGAGCCACTTGCATCTCACTGGTTACGACTAAATGGCTTCTCATCACTGTTTCACACATTCACATAATAGTCTCCAGTCTGAATTAGAGCTTCAGCTGACAGCCGGAAGGGTACGTATAGAGAACACAATGCTTGAGAGAAGACTTACTTGGGGTCGAGGTAATAGACGATGGAGGGGTCCCCAAGAACTGTTGGTAGAACCCCGACTCCTGCCGAAGGCAGGCAGCCAGGCTGCAGGGTTGGCCTGCAGGTGCTGGACATGCACCAGCTGCTGCTCCTGAGAGGGGCCCTTCTCCTGCAGGAACACCGTCACAGCCATCATGAGCCACTTGCATCTCACTGGTTACGACTAAATGGCTTCTCATCACTGTTTCACACATTCACATAATAGTCTCCAGTCTGAATTAGAGCTTCAGCTGACAGCCGGAAGGGTACGTATAGAGAACACAATGCTTGAGAGAAGACTTACTTGGGGTCGAGGTAATAGACGATGGAGGGGTCCCCAAGAACTGTTGGTAGAACCCCGACTCCTGCCGAAGGCAGGCAGCCAGGCTGCAGGGTTGGCCTGCAGGTGCTGGACATGCACCAGCTGCTGCTCCTGAGAGGGGCCCTTCTCCTGCAGGAACACCGTCACAGCCATCATGAGCCACTTGCATCTCACTGGTTACGACTAAATGGCTTCTCATCACTGTTTCACACATTCACATAATAGTCTCCAGTCTGAATTAGAGCTTCAGCTGACAGCCGGAAGGGTACGTATAGAGAACACAATGCTTGAGAGAAGACTTACTTGGGGTCGAGGTAACAGACGATGGAGGGTCCCCAAGAACTGTTGGTAGAACCCCGACTCCTGCCGAAGGCAGGCAGCCAGGCTGCAGGGTTGGCCTGCAGGTGCTGGACATGCACCAGCTGCTGCTCCTGAGAGGGGCCCTTCTCCTGCAGGAACACCGTCACAGCCATCATGAGCCACTTGCATCTCACTGGTTACGACTAAATGGCTTCTCATCACTGTTTCACACATTCACATAATAGTCTCCAGTCTGAATTAGAGCTTCAGCTGACAGCCGGAAGGGTACGTATAGAGAACACAATGCTTGAGAGAAGACTTACTTGGGGTCGAGGTAATAGACGATGGAGGGGTCCCCAAGAACTGTTGGTAGAACCCCGACTCCTGCCGAAGGCAGGCAGCCAGGCTGCAGGGTTGGCCTGCAGGTGCTGGACATGCACCAGCTGCTGCTCCTGAGAGGGGCCCTTCTCCTGCAGGAACACCGTCACAGCCATCATGAGCCACTTGCATCTCACTGGTTACGACTAAATGGCTTCTCATCACTGTTTCACACATTCACATAATAGTCTCCAGTCTGAATTAGAGCTTCAGCTGACAGCCGGAAGGGTACGTATAGAGAACACAATGCTTGAGAGAAGACTTACTTGGGGTCGAGGTAATAGACGATGGAGGGGTCCCCAAGAACTGTTGGTAGAACCCCGACTCCTGCCGAAGGCAGGCAGCCAGGCTGCAGGGTTGGCCTGCAGGTGCTGGACATGCACCAGCTGCTGCTCCTGAGAGGGGCCCTTCTCCTGCAGGAACACCGTCACAGCCATCATGAGCCACTTGCATCTCACTGGTTACGACTAAATGGCTTCTCATCACTGTTTCACACATTCACATAATAGTCTCCAGTCTGAATTAGAGCTTCAGCTGCCAGCCGGAAGGGTACGTATAGAGAACACAATGCTTGAGAGAAGACTTACTTGGGGTCGAGGTAATAGACGATGGAGGGGTCCCCAAGAACTGTTGGTAGAACCCCGACTCCTGCCGAAGGCAGGCAGCCAGGCTGCAGGGTTGGCCTGCAGGTGCTGGACATGCACCAGCTGCTGCTCCTGAGAGGGGCCCTTCTCCTGCAGGAACACCGTCACAGCCATCATGAGCCACTTGCATCTCACTGGTTACGACTAAATGGCTTCTCATCACTGTTTCACACATTCACATAATAGTCTCCAGTCTGAATTAGAGCTTCAGCTGCCAGCCGGAAGGGTACGTATAGAGAACACAATGCTTGAGAGAAGACTTACTGGGGGCCCAGGTAACAGACGATGGAGCGGTCCCCAAGAACTGTTGGTAGAACCCCGACTCCTGCCGAAGGCAGGCAGCCAGGCTGCAGGGTTGGCCTGCAGGTGCTGGACATGCACCAGCTGCTGCTCCTGAGAGGGGCCCTTCTCCTGCAGGAACACCGTCACAGCCATCATGAGCCACTTGCATCTCACTGGTTACGACTAAATGGCTTCTCATCACTGTTTCACACATTCACATAATAGTCTCCAGTCTGAATTAGAGCTTCAGCTGACAGCCGGAAGGGTACGTATAGAGAACACAATGCTTGAGAGAAGACTTACTTGGGGTCCGAGGTAATAGACGATGGAGGGGTCCCCAAGAACTGTTGGTAGAACCCCGACTCCTGCCGAAGGCAGGCAGCCAGGCTGCAGGGTTGGCCTGCAGGTGCTGGACATGCACCAGCTGCTGCTCCTGAGAGGGGCCCTTCTCCTGCAGGAACACCGTCACAGCCATCATGAGCCACTTGCATCTCACTGGTTACGACTAAATGGCTTCTCATCACTGTTTCACACATTCACATAATAGTCTCCAGTCTGAATTAGAGCTTCAGCTGACAGCCGGAAGGGTACGTATAGAGAACACAATGCTTGAGAGAAGACTTACTTGGGGTCCGAGGTAATAGACGATGGAGGGGTCCCCAAGAACTGTTGGTAGAACCCCGACTCCTGCCGAAGGCAGGCAGCCAGGCTGCAGGGTTGGCCTGCAGGTGCTGGACATGCACCAGCTGCTGCTCCTGAGAGGGGCCCTTCTCCTGCAGGAACACCGTCACAGCCATCATGAGCCACTTGCATCTCACTGGTTACGACTAAATGGCTTCTCATCACTGTTTCACACATTCACATAATAGTCTCCAGTCTGAATTAGAGCTTCAGCTGACAGCCGGAAGGGTACGTATAGAGAACACAATGCTTGAGAGAAGACTTACTGGGGGCCCAGGTAATAGACGATGGAGGGTCCCCAAGAACTGTTGGTAGAACCCCGACTCCTGCCGAAGGCAGGCAGCCAGGCTGCAGGGTTGGCCTGCAGGTGCTGGACATGCACCAGCTGCTGCTCCTGAGAGGGGCCCTTCTCCTGCAGGAACACCGTCACAGCCATCATGAGCCACTTGCATCTCACTGGTTACGACTAAATGGCTTCTCATCACTGTTTCACACATTCACATAATAGTCTCCAGTCTGAATTAGAGCTTCAGCTGACAGCCGGAAGGGTACGTATAGAGAACACAATGCTTGAGAGAAGACTTACTTGGGGCCCAGGTAATAGACGATGGAGGGGTCCCCAAGAACTGTTGGTAGAACCCCGACTCCTGCCGAAGGCAGGCAGCCAGGCTGCAGGGTTGGCCTGCAGGTGCTGGACATGCACCAGCTGCTGCTCCTGAGAGGGGCCCTTCTCCTGCAGGAACACCGTCACAGCCATCATGAGCCACTTGCATCTCACTGGTTACGACTAAATGGCTTCTCATCACTGTTTCACACATTCACATAATAGTCTCCAGTCTGAATTAGAGCTTCAGCTGCCAGCCGGAAGGGTACGTATAGAGAACACAATGCTTGAGAGAAGACTTACTGGGGGCCCAGGTAATAGACGATGGAGGGGTCCCCAAGAACTGTTGGTAGAACCCCGACTCCTGCCGAAGGCAGGCAGCCAGGCTGCAGGGTTGGCCTGCAGGTGCTGGACATGCACCAGCTGCTGCTCCTGAGAGGGGCCCTTCTCCTGCACGAACAGCGGCACATGTCTGAGCACAGACCAGGTCACAGCCATCTTGAGCCACTTGAATCTCACTGGTTACGAGTGGCTTCTGATCACTGTTTCACACGTTCAAACTCCAGAATCCAGTCTGAATTAGAACTTCACGTGCCAGCAGCAAGGGTTAGAGAACACAATGCTTGAGAGAAGACTTACTGGGGGCCCAGGTAATAGACGATGGAGTGGTCCCCAAGAACTGTTGGTAGAGCCGCGACTTCTGCCCAAGGCAGGCAGCCAGGTCAAACACAAGAACAAGTTTTTTGCGTGTACCGAAAATGTGGTGTATGTAATTCCCCTCTCCTGTGGTCGCAAATACGTGGGCCAGACATCCCGGTGTTTAAATGATCGACTGCGGGAGCACAAATGGAATGTAGAGCGTGGAAACACGGGGCACCTTAGTGCGCACTGCCGAGATTGTAAAAAATGTAAAGAATGTAAACCTGCCTTCAATCAGACTATAACAATAACAAGACATCACAACCAGTTAACAAGGGAACTTATCAAAGCTTCTGAAATGGCCCGCATCGGAGGGGATGCATGCGTGAGCAAGCCATCTCTGACTATCACAAAAGGAACTTTCGTATTTGGACATACAAATCTGAATGCGCGTGTCGCACTAGCTGCTGTCGAACAAATACTTTTTTTTCGGTTTTCGTTATTTTGTTTTATCGTTGTGTTTATCGTATTCCGACTTTATCATGCGTGTCTTGGGTGTGCGTGGCGTGACCTCAAGAATGTACCGTTGTGCGCACGATTTCTGTGTATGTATATGCCTTTTTTTTCTAATAAATCTTAGTTGGAAGTAGCGCGTGTCCCTGTGCCCTCTCGTCGTCCCTCGTTTATGTTTTGCGCTTCGAGTGGTCTTGCAATGGAATACCAACTTGCCCAGAAGTCCGCCTTAATCAGGTGTATTGAAGGTCGCTGGACGGCTGCCACCCTGGGACTGTTAGCCTCTAAAACGCTTTGGGCACTGCTGACCCGCTATGGACCACTTGTATCAGTCTCACTTCCCTCCGGCTTTACTGCTCAAATGAACGACAGTAAAGACGTACAGCCTCATCGGTGCTAAGTGCTCTGCAGTAGCATATAGTGCCACAGAAATCCGCAGAAACCAGTTCATGTGTACTTTAAATTCTCAGTGAACAGACAATTGCATGAGGGTGCTATTCCTGAAGTTTAAAGATAGCACGAGTACCAGATCAGAGAACTTAAATGCATATATTTTCGAACATAAGGATAATTTGCAGTCTTGGTTCATTACAGACATTCTTTTCAGTACTTAAAAAGGCCAGGTCTTGAGTTGCGCAGTTGAGACTGCACCAGTCGATAATTACACACAAAGCCGGAGCTTCAACATGGGATTTAGGTGCAATGTACGCTATACGCACCAAATTTCAACAAATCATGCTCACCGCAACGTTTATTTAATGACTTTCTCCTTGTAACAGCCATTTTTCGCCCTACATTGCGGTCATAAGTTTGTCAGTACTGCTAACAAGGACATATTTGGCGCTTTGTAGCAGCAAAACAAGAATAATAGTGCGACATTTTTGTGATGCCGGTGATAGAGAGCAACCTTGACTTTAATTTCTGAAAGTTAAAAAAAAAATCAAGATTGCCTTTTTTTAATTGCCTTTCAAAATGTGTTACCTTGCTGCAGAACAATGCTTTCTTCATAGTGAAGCGTCTAACCATGTAAACTAAAATTGGAACAGCGATTGAACAAGGAAAGACGAACAAAAATAAAAAATGGCAACTACCTAGCCTGCTTAGACATATTCCGAAACAAAAAGCCCCACATTGGGCAATTTTCAAAATTTTCCCAAATTTGGGAATTTTTATTAAAAGGAATTCGCTCTCCAAGGTAAAAAAAGAATACGTTACATCATTTGAGGGTGTGCAAAGTCTTTACATAAAGAGAACTAGGGCGATAGCTGCAGTAGTTTTTGTTTTACAGCGGCAAAAGTTACCAATTTTTCGCGAGCCGCTCAAGTGTCAGTCACCCGAGCCGGCTTTGGGATTTTATTTTGTGAAAGGGAAAATTTTTTTCATAAAAAAAAAACCACTTTGAATTCGCCTGTGAACAAGGAGCTATATATAATTTTTTCGTCAAAATTAAAGATGTCGACCGGACACACCTGTCCAACCTTTCGTGATAACACTGTATATATATATATATAGGCTGCGTCTAATCCCACGGCAGCCATGAGAAATTCTCACAGCAGTTTCCATAAAAGCTGGCTGGCCTAAAATTTCCTGAATAATACTACGCCCCAACATAACCTAACATCACCGAACCTAACCGAACGCGTCGTAACCTTATTAAACAAAGCTGTTTGGGCAGTCGGTGCATTACGATTGAAAAATGACGCAGCAACAGTTGCTGTCGTTGTCCAAGTCGCACTCCATTTTTCAATCGCTCCATTTTTCAACCTAACCTACCCAAATCCAGCCCTACTGCAACAAACCTAATCTAACCCAGCCGAACGACACAGAACACAACCCTAGCTAGGTCGCGGAGAAGACCGCATCCTCCGCCACCCCTCTCCCCTAGACCCAGTTTGCAAATAAAGTGTTTCTCCTCCTCCTATAATAAACGCAATTCAACCCATTCTAGAAGTCATTTGCGTCGATCTCTTGATATAATAATAATAATAATAATAATAATAATAATAATAATAATAATAATAATAATAATTTTATTTGCAAAGTCAGTGTGCCCACCCAGTGGCGTGCACGGCTAGGCAGAAAGGTAGAGACCCATACACCCATACGCAGGTGCGCCTAGGCGCATATACCGAAAAGCTGGTAAAAAAAGCATTAACAAAATCACGATGGCCGAAAAATTCCGAAAGCTAAAAAAAAAAAAAACATCGCAATGAAAGACTCGACCCTAGCTATAGGGCCTTCTCGTTTAAAATCAAGTTCTTTACCACAGCGCTACAGGGGCAACTCCAAGCGCCGATTTGTAGGGAATATCTATCCCATAGAATATCCGAGTAGCATGCTTAGCCAATGAAAGACGACTGCCGTGAGAAATTTCTGACAGTAATTTGCTTAGCCAATGAAAGACGACTGCCGTGAGACATTTCGGACAGTAATTCTCATGGTTGCTGTAATTATACTCACTACCGGACATTAATTACAATCACCACGAAGTCACTTCCGCGCGATCGCAAGAAATGACGCGACATTTGCTTCGTTAAGCGGCTCTTAATAATCGGGTAGCTTCTAAGGTTCACTATACACGGTTCGGCAAAAAACGGTACATGCGAAATGCGAATGGGCCGCAGCAGAAGAACTTTACCATGCAGCGCTGCATACTTAGCGTCCCAAGGCTTCCAAAGGTGCCGCTGGATGAGCCGAACGAGAACTTCAGCAGCTGCAGCTTGCGCCGTCCACATTTCGGGGGCGCCGATGACGTGGCGTCCAGCGGCAACCGATTCTGTCCACGCGTTCTTGATAAACGAATGCGAAACTATGCTTGAAGTACGCCGGCGAATGCTTGAAGTACGCCGGAGAAAAAGTTGCAGTACACGTATGCGCATTAATTTCAGACACCAGACTGCTCAACAGGTAGACCGGCGGTGCGAGCGAAGACAGCATTCGAACGCGACAATTGGGCCAACACAAAGATGCCGCGTTGATGATAAGCACATGACGCACGAACCGCGTTGTAGCTACATTCTGAGGGTTGCACACAAGGAGGCGAATCACTAGGACGTGGAGGTTGCGAAGCATTAAAAGAAGGCAGAACCCGCATGTAACTGTGAGCAGAGAGCGGTCGAATTCAGAACATTAGGCATATTTGAGCAGCGTAATGATGCACTTTGCTCGCGCTAGTTGCGCTCGTCGTGTACCGCACTCGTCCGCCGCTGGGGGTCAGTACCTTTCCGAGGCGAATGGATATATGGCGCGCACATAATTTCGGTTTCGATTTTCGAATGCTTGTTTCGGTGTCGGTTTTGCGTGCGCACGCGGAATATCCATTATCTTCTCGTAAACTTTACAGACGACCCTGCAACCACAGAGTTTCTTACAATATACTTACTAAGAACCTGGTCACGAGAGCTAGGCGCTTCTAAAGCGACCGTTTCAGCACGGCGCGATATTCAAAACGCTCAATTTCCAGCAGGCGGCGCAACTTCGTCACGCTGCACGTACTACGTTATCTTACCCTATCTGCTAGATTCGCGATCGAGCTCGATCACTAGAATTTTATGCGAAAACTTGGCGTTCTAGTGGCTTTACCCTGCTGTGACCAGGGCGCGACCACCACGTGCTACCACGTGCGATTTGCACCACGCGTGCACGGACTATTCGGAATTCGTTTCGGGGTGTTCCAGAAATCTGTCCCGCAAAAATTATACAATTCTTTCCTGCATCACCGCAGCTGCGCGAGATGTCAGGAGGAGGAAAAACATGTTATTTATTGAGCATAAAAGTATAAAAGTGAGTGGCTCTCTCAGTCCAGAAAGCCGCGAGCCTGCAGCACAGCAGCCTGGGCACGAGCGATGAGGCGTTCCTGGTCCTCGCACAGTGAGCTGCCCAGCTCGCGCTCCCACCGCTCATGTGATGGGGAAGGGAAGGGTTTTAGGGAGTGAGGGCATTTCCTGGAGACTAGGTGGTGTTCGGGACGGAGCAAGAGGGGCAGTTGCAGGGGGAGATGCAGTGGAGTATCGAGGTGTTGTAAATCGCACATAATTAGTAGGGCATAGACTACGCGGCGACGGCTGTGCGCTCTCTCCCGGGGAAGGGCGGCTCGTGACTTTCTCTTTGGCAACCGTCGATATATATAGTTAAACCTCGATGTAACGAACTTCAATGTAACGAAACCCTGCGATGTAACGAACCACGGAATTTTTGTAACTTCAGGTGTATAGTACGCACACCATGTATTTTCACCCTCTGTGTAACGAAGTCCCGTTTGCCGGAATTTCAATGTAACAAAGTTTTATGCCGGAATTTCAATGTAACGAAGTTTCATGAAGAACTAGGCACGAAATTTAAGTTGTAGATGTAGATATTGGGAGACGCAAGCGCCGAAATAGGGTCCAAATAAAACGCGACGGCGACGGGCCGCCCAATGCCGCGGATGCAGCCAGCCACGGAGTCTGTGAGCGAGTCCCTTGCTTACAAACTGCGTGGCGTGCATACACGGCTGCCGCACTGTTTATGTTGAAGCTTAATCGTCTGCGGCTTAATCGGCATCAGCGTGAACCACACGGAGCGTTTTTTCGTCGCAAAAACGCAAAACGCGCCCCGCAAGCCACAGGCGCGCTGACGCAGCCGCGGAGACCACCCGCGCGACGCGGGTAGCTCCAGCGACCGCTTCTAACCGCTCGCTGAAACGCAACTCGAGGGGCATGCGAGAAAAAAAGCGGATAACGTGGGCTAAATTTTCACTGTAAAACGTCATACGCGCCGCTTACGAGCGAGAGCGCCCATCAAATATCCTCCGCGGTGTATATAAGCCTAATCCCCTCTGGCGTTGCCGCCGCATGCCTCCGCTTTGCACTTCGTTCGAGTTCGCTCATGCTTGTTGGGTTTCACCGTTCCAGCGAGCATTTGTTAACCTTTATGAGCCTTGCTGGGGCACACCGGCGTCCACGATTGCGTGCCGGCGGCGGGAAGCGACTCGCGCTGCGCGCGGCAGTGGGAGGAGCCTGACCAGTTTCGTTATGGTTTCGCCAATGGGGAGGCGCGCACCCTATGGCGGGAGCTTCGAAGCGCTCGGGGACGCCGGCTGGCTAGACGATAAGGCTTACCGCCGCGGAGGATATTGTATGGGCGTATGACGTTCTACAGTGAAAATTTCGCCCACGTTATCCGCTTTTTTTTTTCTCGCATGCCCCACTCGTTTGCCCCTCGAGTTGCGTTTCAGCGAGCGGTTAGAAGCGGTCGCTGGAGCTACCCGCATCGCGCGGGTGATCTCCGCGGATGCGTCAGTGCGCCTGCGGCTTGCGGGGCGCGTTTTTGCGCGATGAAAACGCTCCATGCGGTTCACGCCGATTCCCGCGTAGTCGATTAAGCTCCGATAGAAACAGAAACAGTGTGCCGGCCGTGTATGCGTGCCACGTTTTCTTTTTTCAGGAAACGCTTACGGGATGAACACTTCATTATAACCGCGAATTTCAATGTAGCGAGACTTTAATGTAACGAAGTAAATTACGAATTTTACCGACTTCGTTACATTGAGGTTTAACTTATCACAGGCCCGGGAGTTTTCTGTTATGGCAACATTAGTAGTCCATTTCCCGTGTGGTGCGAAACACGTACACAGCAGGCACGCTCAGACTAAAGCAATAAACACTTGTCGAGTGGTCTGGTTGAAACTAGCACTAAAAACCCGCAAAAACTGTACCTACAGCTTGAGGCACAGCAGAGGTTGGTGCACATCGCCGACGACAGTGGATCAACGGAGGTTCCACATCGGGAACAGAATAGAAATACGGAAACGGAATGCTGCATAATAGAGTTTTAGCACTCCGTATGATCAGTCTGTTCCGTAGCTAGTGTTAATTGACCGGGACTCGACTGCATCTGCGCCTGCGGGAAAGTAGAGGGCCTCCTCCTTCCTCCCTCCCCCCCCCCCCCTTTTCATATCCACCCTACCACAAAGGAATGCACAGGTTGACGGGTCCCGGTCTACACGGTACGCACGTGCAACTCCGAGCATACGGAGTGCTAAAATTATCCAATGATGGAAGTAGAACAGACCGCGTTTGCCCACACCTTTCAGGGAGATTTGAGAGTGCGCCGCTTCACATGCACACGTAATATTTCGCTCAGGTATTCCTGGAAGTGTACGTAGTCTAAATGTCACGCAGGTTTATTTGCCCTGCTCAAAGTGCGCTGCAGGCTCAAGTCAGGTGAAACATTTATTGAGCAACCAAAAACAATGCTATGGCTTCCACAGCTCAGAAAGCCTCTCGCTGATCATGCTTGGGAACTTGCCCGCTCGACGAGGCTGCTCCGCAGGTCCCAGCTGGTCTGCGAGCCTATCCACTGCTCAGGGGTTGGGGGAAAGGACGGGGAATCGAGGCATTGAGGATCAACGTGGGCAGTAGTGGTTGCCCAAACTAAAAAATTCCCCGCATTTCCCCGAGGGGAAGAATGTGAAAGTGTGAATGCACGAGTTGAATTTGCGCGGTTCGGTAATGTTCGCGAAAGAGAGATCACACACACACAACACAACTACAAAGAAAGAAAGGACAACTCCTATTTGTGTTGTCGTTGTACTTGATTGCTAGAGCGGATCTCAGCTTTGAAATTTCGTGTCAGTACTCCTTTAAGCGGGTGGGTGCATTAGCCCTTCTCACGCCCGATTCCTGGCCAATCTCCCAAGTGGGTATGTGCATGTCAGCGGCAGGCAGCGCGCGCCAATCACCCCCCGTTGCCAAGGAAGACGAGGAAATTCCTGGCCAATCCCCACGTGGGTATGTTATGCGGACATCGCCGGTGGACGCAGGTTCAGGGTCTTATGCTAGCAGAACTGAATCACTGTATGTATGGGAAACGCGGTGGACCACCCCAGGGTGCTTAGGTGCAGCAGACACCTTTCCCCCGTCAAGAATGCAGCCATTCCCCCATTTCACCTTTGGGTGAATAAATTCAAGCCTGGAATACTACGATAGATATCAAAGCCACACTGCCGAAACCTAATGCCGTGCAGTTCTGACACTTGCAGTCGCAATTCAATTCCTGAACTTGGCGCATGCAACGAAACTAAACCTTGGGCTACCAGGCATGTCGTACAGGCAGGCTATAGATGGTATTCGTTGAAAAGTTTAGCGGTCAATTCTTCGCATTGCAACACTGGAAATGGCCACAGACATGGCCGAGGCGCCACGACTGGACAAGTACCCACTCCGAAACCACGAGAGTTGCACTGCATCCAATCGTTGCATGGATGGAAGAGGGGTGCCTGATCTGGCCGGCTGTGCGCACGTCGCCTAGCAACAGACGCTTGAAAAGTTTAGCGGTCATTTCTCGCTGGAACCTGATGGCCAACGCCGATCGCCACGGCCGACAAGTACCGCCATCATGCGGAGCCTGACGCAACGAGTGACGGCGCACTCACACCGTTGCATGGAGAAGAGGGGCGCCTGATCTGGGGGCCGTGCGCACGTCGCCTAGCAACAGACGCTTGGCCACATATATGGCGGTGCACTCGCATGGTTTCCTGCATGCATTCCACGCCATTGAATACCGGCCATATGAAATTATTTCAACCACCTTGGATATTCATAACCAAAATACCGCCCACAGGGTTGTCCTTCCTTTCTCTGGACAAATTATTTTTATGGCTTAGCAGATTATGTCCCGGATTCCACATTACCTGCGCTGAGTAAATCGGCGTATACCGTACATTTTTTTCACCCAAGTGTTTTGCGTTGCCTTTTTGAAGCGCTCCAGTGTGCCGACTTTGCCGACATTTATCCCGTTCAGCTTGAAGGCCTTCTGGAGCAACACATACCTTACCGGATGCCTTTCGCGCCTAAGCACGCACTTATCGCAAGCCACCAGTTATGCCAGCACAGGTGAGGGGTGGAGGGGGCGTCACGCATGCACAGCCACACTGCAGGTTTCACACACTAATGCCCACTGTGCTGGTGGGGGATTTAAGCAAAGGGTGTGGGTTGCTCCTGTGTTACATTCAGCTGCATTGTACTGGAAATAAACCTTTAATAATGGCACGACAACTCCCATTTCTTTTACAAGAACTGTTCCAATCGCTCGAAACCCAAGGACAGTGAAAGGGGCATCTCCCATTCCAAACGTGTCAAGACTACAGATTAGAGATTTTACAATACCGTTCCTTGATAAAATGGAATTATGGGCTCACATTGGTGTTGGCCTAATGCAGCCACAGCACTTCAGCGTATCGCAAATGGCGACACAGAAGACACTTGGGATTCTTTTAAATTAGGTGTGTGTTGCCTCTATAGCAGCAATGCATCTGGACAACAAAGCTGCCCACTGTCTCCTGCCCTTGTGAAAGACAATAAAGCTAAGAAAACTAAACGAAACTGTATATGACGTGCATAGCTACTCAAATTGCAGAGTTACTGGATATATATACCAGTTGCGAAACTCCCCATAGGCCCCATGGATCAAAATTCGGGCTACAGTTGCCCCCCCTCCCCCACTGCGCTGGGGCATGCACGAGGCATGTTGACTAGCTTGTCTGTCGGCAGAAAGTTGAATCAGCACTCAAGTGTTTGTCACGCAGGGTTCGTACGAGCTTCAAAAGCAAAAATTCAAGGGTTTTCAAGGACCAGAAAACACATTTTCAAGGCCGCCGTCTAATGTTTTATCTGCGATTATTTACAACTTTTTCAACACAGTGCGAAATTTCGTTATTGCCCAATACCCAAGCACATTAGTGCACATTTAGATAGGCGCTAACGGGTTCGTGAATGCTCCCCCAGTTTTATTTTTTATTTGACAGCTGGCATTTAGAGGTCTTTCTTTTTTCTTGGTGTTTTGCTGAGGCTGCTTGATTTCAAAACTTCATAATGTTGCCTGCATCTCCTGCTTTGTCAGCAAGAGTATGAGCTGAAATTAAATCAGCAAGTGTTGCTGCAAGGCAGGATAACTATGTACACGTCCACCATTTGCACGTAAAAGCAAACGCAGATGGAGCGTATGAGGCACAGCAAACATGCAATGAGCGGCCGTCCACAGACTAATAGAACATGCAAGATAGAGAAGAGAAGCTGGCCTTCACTGGATTGTATCATGACATGGATTCTATTGAGGAATGCTGTTCACAATGTTGACTCGTAATAATGACAATCCACCAAACTCGTAATTTCATGCAATACACTGAAACTTGATTGTTACAATGTTTCTTTACATTTTTAACACCTAAAATCCACGACAAACACTATAAACTCTTGTGAAAAGATAGGGCCATTGGTTCTCTCCAGAAAAATCAAGGGTTTTCAAGGACCCTTTAAAAATTCCAGGACTTTCCAGGCCTTGAAATTGACACTTCTAAATTCAAGGGTTTTCAAGGTTTTCAAGGACCTGTGCGAACCCTGTTGTGGCTACTGCTGCAAGTCGAACAAAACAAAAACGTAAATACATAGGTATATATTACCAGATTAATGCGTTCTAATTAAAAAAAGCAAGCCTTATTTTAGAGAAATTTTGTGAATAGGTAATAGTTTAGCGAAGTTCAGTTTTTGTCCCTTGGGGTGCGCCAGTGCCCTTGCCGTTCAACTTCAACAGAGCAGGGGGGCCTGCGCTGCCCGGATTCTGAAGCGGAGTTTCGCAGCAGGTATATATTGACTCAATTGCACCAGCAAGCCAAGATGTGTATTTGTGACAACAAGAAAGAAATGCATCCCTAAAGTTGTTGGGAAAACAGAGGTGCCTGTTGAAAGCATAGATGGTAAAAAAGAAAAACAAAAGGCAACATGGGGTGCATAGCGTCCATAGAGGATGACTTCGGCTCGGCAGAGGTGTCGGCGATTCTCCACCAAGCAAGCAAAGGTGGCGCTGTCTCAGTTCTCATCTGGAAAGAAGGAGCAGAGGAGACACGAGATCAGGAATCAGCCAATCACATGCAGCACAGCAGAATACTGGGAAATTTCCCCAAATGGAGAAACAAAAATGCCATTAAATTCTGAGGTGAGCAGAGGTGCACCATAAGGCAACCACACAGTTTGCACTAGGTACGCGAGTGCAAGCCATGGGAAGTCTATATCCATTCAGCGCCCCTGCTTTGATAGAACCGCCATTGTTGAGGGACCAAGTTTCATGCGCGGCTGATGACTTATCACCTTTGACGCTTCCTTTTTGACTCGTGACCAATGCAACCTTCCAGTGGAGAGAGCAGGCCTGTCACAAAGACATCATGAAAAGCTGAGCAAAATGTAATTTTCAATTTGAACCACAGAAAGCCACTACCATACCTGCCAGGTTCTCTGAGATGGCATTAGGGAGATCTGACAGGGGAAGGGGGGGGGGGGGGGGGGAGGGGGGAGGCTAAGGGATCGAAAAAGTAGTAGCAGCAGAGTGCAATAATTTACACTGCTTCGTCCAAACAACTAATGGGGTATACACCACTGGTCAGATGCTAAATCTTTGGCGGGGCTAATGCCACCTGTTTCAGGAACTCCTGGTAATACTGCAGAGTGTAACAAATGTTCGTACCTGTGACTCCTCGCCAAAAGAACGTGGCTGAGGGTTATGTTAGACATGATGATGCAAAAACGTTCACTGCGCATTGCGGAACGTGTTACGGCCGCTCGCCGGTAAAATGGGTGCTCAGAACTGGGTGCGATTTTTCTTCACCACAGTGAACTGCCTCTCACATTTCGCGTTTCTGTGTTACTGCGTTTCTGCATAGCCGGCTACACTTTTTAACCTCCTCACTGATCACGATGTCAATTGCTGTATGATTGTATTAGACTGTCGGGTAGCTCCGGCGCAATGTGTCAAGACTGGGAGAAAGGTTTGGCCTGACACGGGTGTGTATTCGGGAGATTTTTGTTTTGGCCATACAATCGTACAAAACCATCAAAATTCGGGAGTCTCCCGGACAATTCGGGAAACCTGGCAGGTATGCACTACAGTTGAACCCCTTTATAACAGACACGTACCGGGGAGCAGTTTCTGTCTCTTATATGAGATGTCTCTTATAAGCAGGGAACCATGTTTTCACTTACTAATCAGACCCTAGTTCAATGTGGGCACTGTATGACTAATATAAGCTCAAAAGAACGCTACAGCATGTTTCAAAAGATTCATTCTAATTAATGTTTGGCCCCAGAATTTATGAAACTTTGTTTGCTTCATGACTGTATTTACACTGTTTTTTACAACCAATTCTAAGAGCTTTTTTTCCTTTCCTTGTTTGTGGAAGATCAATCGTAGACGCTGAGTTCACAAGCCTGATGAATAGCCAGAGCGCACAGCTTCTTCCGCTGTGTGCTCAGGCTATTCATTATGCTTGCAGGACTCAACATCTGCAGTGCTTCTTGATTGGGAGCTACGCGAGTGGGAGAGCCCGCATGTGCGATCATGCTCCATCCAATGGATGGCAGTAAGTTTCAACCACTTCTGTCAATTGCATTTCCATTGGCAGGGCTTCTCATTGCCATTTCATAGCTGACTGAACCGCTTAGTGTTTGCTGAAGTTATAATAAATAGCGACTGCAGGTGTCTGTCGTCCACCTGTGTTTCCACAATGGAAGCAACTGCAATTAGTGCCTGGTGGCACTGCATCTGAAGTTAAAATGTCTGTTACAAGCGAGATTATTGATTAAACTTCCAGGATGACTTGTCCCTTATAACCAATCTTCTACATCCAATGTCTGTTATAAAAGAGGCCGATTTAATGGGAAAGATAGGGCAGCCAACCATGTGGGTGAATAGTGTCTCTTATACCCATTTGTCTCTTACATCAGTGTCTCTTATAACGAGGTTCAACTGTATACACACAGTAGGTCTCTCTGCACGGCTTTCACATATTTGCTCGAATCCGTTATGTCATATGGCATTTACACACTGAAGTGTGACTTGGCATCTTTGCAACTTGGCAGTAGATACAGCACGAGGTTATTGACGACAGTCGTGAGAGACAAAGCCACGCACATGAACAGCCAAGTCTTCGAAAGGCCACACATGCGACTGGTATCACGGTAACTGACTTTACAGAGTAAACACAACCCTGAGCATGCATTAAAGTTACAAAACTGCACTCTTGGAGACCTTCCGTTGTAAGGTCTGTGTTCTAATGAACCTGGAGACATTAAGCAATCTGTACATGCTGGAGGCCACAAACATTATGAGATTGTTTTTCACATCTTCCATCAGACATTCCTGCACTTGAATCTGAATATCACCTATTTTGAGAGCCTGTAGGACACATGCGTGAATTTTCAAGCACAAATGGAATGTTGTGTTGGGCAATATTTGGGTGAGTTAACTTGGCGAATCAACCGTTGTTGGTTGGAGAATGTGGTATCTCTTCAAATGAGGTTACTTTGTCGATAAACTCTCGTCTTTGTAGGCTGGATTTCCCACATTGTGTTTTTTCATACGTGTGCCTACACTGAAAAACCTCGAATCCTAGCTGCTGCATTTTTGCTTAAAAAGGGGGCAAAGTTAAAAAATGTACCGATACATGTACCGATACATTTTCATGTTAGCTGTAAAATTCAGATGCACTAGTGTAAAGGCCACACAGTTCCTCGCTTGTCGAATATCTCAAGTTAGAAGTAGAGGTGGAAAAACACTTTTCTACCCTACATACAACTGCTCGTTCAGTTTGCACACCGAGTAGGCTGGACTCGCTGATCTATCTGCAGCTGCTGTTAGCACTTGTCCTATGCGCAAAGGTGGCTAACACGACTGTGTGTACACCTATCAGAGGATGACAGACTTCTTGAAGACAACGAGGGGCTGGCCAAAGCAGCTCCCGTCTTTGTGGGTAGGGGGGACCCAAGTAAGATCGCATGTTTGTAGCTGTGAGGTGCTAATGGATGACTAGTTACCGTGCTTTATATGAATGCCAATTTCAGCTAGATCCAGCAAACTCAAGGACTAGGAGGGAAGTGTTTTTAGTTATTCGTGAACTGTAATATTAGGAATTTGATATTCAGATCACATTTTTTGCTTCCAATCCAAAGAGCTGGAACAATGGCACACCTAGGCCGGTAGGAAATGAAGCAATCTGGTGTTGGTTCTCGTGCAAAGTTTTTTAAATTCGAATGCATTTATTAGTCGGGGGTTGTCTTGCGTCCATCGAGTGGCGTGCGCCCGCAGGTGTTATCTCTCCGCGCTCCTCCTCTCCCCTAGCAACAGTTGTGGCGCGCGCCTAGCAACCGGAGCAGGTGCGGAGTAGCGGAGAGTGAGTGGAGAGGAGGTGCGCGCTCGGGCGTGTGAGGGCGCTCGCATCACGGAGCTCGAGGGTGTCGCGCGCGGGTTGGCGCGGGTCTCTCTCCTCTCCGCGTACCCCTCTTCGCTCGCTGCGCCTATAAATGCAGGGAGCGCACGTCTCTCTCCATGACTGCATGCATTCGCATTTCTGCACGATTCCCTTCGGGGAGGTGCGGGGGAATTTTTTTTTCCCCGATTCTGTTGGAACTGCAGGAGGTACAGCAAAGATTTCTGATGATGCCAGCTATATATCGATGGGTCAGATTTCAATGATGTGTGAGAAACACCTTTGAAGCACGGCTCTCAGTGTCCTCATCCCTCTACAAGGAAAAGAAGCATAACGGGCAGGCACCCACCGTCGCTGCGGCCCCTGCTGCTGCTGCCTCACGTAGCTGTGCACCAGGGCCGCGATGTCCCGGATGGTCATGTGGGAGAAGCCCCCCCGCAGGCGACGCACTCGGTCCACGTGGCCCCGGATGTCCGCCCTGCACCACCATTGACAGGCATCTCAGGGTCGTCTTGGCATCTGCTGGCACACGGACACCCCCTCTCATACAATTCGCATGCCACTACGAAACATCAGTCTACAGACGAACCCTTCCAGTGCTTCAGCAGTGATGAGTGCTCGGAATTGTTTTTTCTTCCATGGAGCACTATAGACAGCAGCGGTACATACGGCTGAGTGGAAACTAAGAGACATACGGCATGGCACAGAGGTACAGAAATGGAGGTAATAGCCAATTTCGAACCAACAGTACGTTGAATTACAATGTCACGTGAACGCTGCTTTCCAAATTTGGCAACACATTAAACCTGAAATTGCTTGCAATACAGCCGTGAGAGCAAAGCTGCCACAAAAAAAATGGCATATAACAAGTGGACTTTTGATAATAAGCATGCATCCCAAATTTCCACCTTGCAGTACTATGTTTAGATCCAAACTAAATTTTAGACACGAAACTGCGCTAATTGTTGTTGCTGCTTTATCGTCACCACTTTTGTCCACTGGAGAACCAGCAGAGGTAAGGCATCTCCTTTTGCCGGAGGTGCGGATGTAACTCCTCACATGTATTTCAGAACTTGTTGCTGAAAGTTCTCCATGACTGGCAGGCCCGGATCGTTTCTTCTCCAGGCTTCCACATCTCTTCCAAAGTGAATTGCATTATCGCACGATTGAACCTCCAGCCAAGTCCAAAGCCAACGCGTGTGCACCCCTTGAATGCGAGAACTCAAATGCCGTTTTATGAAGCGAGGTGCCCAGGTTTGATTCCGGCCATGGGAAGCTTTTTGTGCATAATCCCCACCGCTGCTAACCCCATTCCCCTTGGGCTTTTGAGGTGGCCCAGAGGTTAGGTTGCCACTGTCATGGCATAAATGTTCAATGCTCAATTCCTTGGACCTCCCAAACCGCCTTTTCTTTTCTTGGGGCTTTCAGAGTTTTCGGTATAACGGATGGACAAAGCTCAGCTTAAACAGCACCGCTGTTGAAAAAAGTGCTAGGCCACAGCATGCCATACATATCCAGCCACCATACAACTTGTTAAATGTATTTATTTCACTCAGCCTCACGTAGCCACAGCACATTCATGTACATTGAGACATGCAGGAACTCTGGTGTGTTGCTGTGCGTACCAACGTGCCGACACTTGAGTTAATTAGGATCACTAGAAGCACATCATCTGTACTCCATTCATTCATTCATATACATACCCTAAGGGCTCGTGGGCATTACATAGGGGGGGACTAAATCATACACAGATAAAATCAGTTCTTGGCAACACAGTTCAATAAATCAACCACATGAACAATAGGAACTACAACACTAAGAAGGAAAAAAAAAACATTTTAGGCACAAGAAGCGCCGTACAGCAGAAATACAGATGTGAAACCGTAAAAAAAAAAAATTAACATCATAAATATTCATTTTCAAGGAAGGCTAAGAGTGCAGATTGAAACAATAAAGTCTGCGTCAAGATGGCTATGTGGGATGGCAATGAATTCCATTCGGCGATGCCACTAACATTTCCTTAGCTCCTCCCAGCATCACCGAGCATGGGAACTCTAGGGCAGTGAAATTTATGGCTGAAAGGCTTCCACTCCTGCCAATAAGCGGCTGCCCTAACAAAACTCCTCGCTGCCAAAAGCGACAGCAGCACAAGACAGCAAATTTAACACAAGAGAAAACTGTATACCTCCACATAACGATTCAGGTCATTATTATCAGCAGTGTACATTCGTTGTAATGATATTTCATTTAATAGAAAATTCCTTCCAAGCAATGAGAAAACACTGACGAAAGTGCTTTTCGAAAAGCCCGATACAGTCGAGCCCACTTGTAATGGCCACAGTTATATTGAACGTTTCGTTAGAACGAATGAACACGGCATGACCGTCATAGCTAGCATGCACTGAGGCAAAGGCATTTTGGTTCAGATATAATGAACTGGTGTGAGGGTGCAACTCAGGCACAGAGAATGATCGACCATCGCCCGATCACTCCTGGGGCTCGCAGTCGACACTTCAATTGGCTTGCCGTGAACGTGAAGCGTCCAATGAACCGTTAAGGGATCGCCCCTTTTTTAACAGAACTGACTGCAGCCAGGAAAAGAAAACTGGAGGGAAAGACAACGCAAACAAAAAAACTGGGGGACCTTGCACTCGCACGCAGAACTTGAACGGTGAAGCTGTTGTAAATGAGCACTGCCGGACACATAGTTAACATTGCGTATTTGCATAGTTGCGGTGCTACTAATTGAATCCCCACTCAAAAATCAACAGTCGCATCACCACTGGCAATCGCGTCACCAGTTGGAAAGATACCCCTGCAAGATCACGTTCTTGGTGAGCTCTGCATATAGCACCACAAGAGATAAAGAGGAGGAATAATGAGTGACTCACTCCGAGCAGTGGGGCAGCTGCTTCTTCAACAATGTCACTATCTTCGTGATCTGGGCCTCGGACTGCAAAGAGAGAAGGGGGGGGAGAGAGAGAGATGCAGACGAGAGGCATGTTGGAGAAACCAATGGGAGAAGAGAAGATGCTGCAGAAATGCCATAATGATACCTTTAGTATTTTTCATGCTACCAAGGTTCCCATATGTTGCCCACTCACAGAAAGCCCATCACAGTAATGAAACATGGTAGGGATGTCGTGACGGTTTTTGTAATTTTAGTCAATGCAGCCTACACGATAACACAATCTCACTACTCTGTTAATTAAGGAGACAAGCGGGTCAAGAAATTGCAATTTTATGTCGATTTTTTTGTTTTCACTTGCTTCATCACCTGACTATACTTCTTTCATGGCGAAAAAATAAAAAAATATACGAACGAGAACTTAGTGAAAAGTGCGTCTGAATGACTTCCGGTGACCCAAGAAATCGTGCAATCAAGCTGAATATTGGCCACCTCAGAGTTTTTGCTGCGTGGCAGGCCACCATTTATGTTACTCGAGAGAGGTAGCACAACCTTCTCTCATCATCATCATCATAATCATCATTTATTGAACCCTTAAAGGCCCCTTGTGAGATATGACATAAGGGGGAGGCAAACGCACAATTCAACAGATGCACGATTGTCAATGGTACAAAGCATAATCGTGAGTGAACTACATGGTAAAACAGTGTCAATAGAAGGAAATAAACACACATGGAAGAAAACGGCAACAATTGTAAATTTACTAACAAATCAAATGATTAGTGATTAGCTGCTTAATATTTATGGGGTTTTGTTTGTTGGCTATGGATTCAGGCAACTTATTCCAATCTTCATTGGCTGTAGGTAAAAAGGATTTGTTGAAAGCGTTGGTTGAACCAGTAAGCACTGTAAACAGAGTAAGAGAGGCGACGTGATGAATGGGCGGGAGGGAGAAAAACGGTATTGCGCTGTGACGGGAAATTATAGTATAGTTTGTGCAGAAGGCAGAGCAGAGTAAAATTGCGGCAAGTTTCTAGGGGGGGGAGGTTGAGTGATAATTTAACAGTGCTGATACTTAAGCGAGGACTGTATTGTGAAGCAGTAAATCTGGCAGCGTGATTTTGAATTGCTTCTAATGAGTTAATTAGCTAATTTTGATGAGGGTTCCAAATAGCTGACGCATATTCAAGTTCAGTACGCGGGAAGGTTTCGTAACTAGTTTACGGATTTATGGCGGGCAGGATGTAAAGGATCTTCTGATGTAGCCAAGTGAGTTGCTAAAGCAGCAACGATGTCTTCTACCTGGTCGGACCATGTTAGTTTGCGTGATATTACACCAAGATAACGATACGAGTCGACCTGGGTTAAGGATTGGAAGTTCATGGAGTGCTGGAAGGAAAAGTTAGTGCGCTTGCACGAAACGTGCATGAATTTACATTTGGTTGTATTACGCTGCATTAGCCATCCCAAACACCATTTATGTATGGTAGACAAGTCATTCTGAACTGTAATTTGGTGAGTAGCAACATGAAAATGCGACGGTAAAGCACGCAATCAGTCAGCAAAAAGGCGGATGGTTAGATGAAATTTCGTCTGTGATATCATTAATGAAGATTATAAATAAAAGAGGCTCAAGAACAGAACCTTGCAGTACACCAGAAACTACATCAATACAGGTTGATTCATTATTCGCCACTACAGTATATTGAACATGACCAGTTAGAAAATTTTTAATCCAAGATAGGGCTAACGGGTCAATGCTGAAGACAAGAAAGTTTACTTATTAGACGCCGCTAGGGAACACGGTCCAAAGTTTTCGAAAGTCGAGGGTATATACATCAGGTTTGAAAAGAAGAGTCCAGGTTAAAATGAGGATCAGTAGTAAATTCGAACAGCTGTGTCTCGCACGATAGCCCTACTA
Organism: Haemaphysalis longicornis; assembly: GCA_013339765.2. Lineage (NCBI taxonomy): Eukaryota > Metazoa > Arthropoda > Arachnida > Ixodida > Ixodidae > Haemaphysalis > Haemaphysalis longicornis. The sequence continues at coordinate 40,507,786 of CM023458.1, forward strand.
CCGGAACTCGTGCTGGTTAGAAAAAATAGGAATTTAGGTCCAGATGAGTTGCGATGTGGGAATACATTATGTGTTCTAGCAGCTTGCAGGCGATGTATGTTAATGAAATAGGACGATAGTTTCAGGGGTCTGAACAATTTCCGGATTTGGGCACGGGGGTGGCTTTACTTATTTTCCTGTCTTCTGGAATAAAACCAGTATCAAGGGATTGGTTAAAAATGAATTGCAGGATAAGACTGGATATTAATTTTGTGCTTTTCAGAATTTCAGCTGGGTATATTGTCAAGCCACTCGAGCCGCTCGTTGGCTTCGTATCTCTGGTAATTAAAAAAATTTCTTCCGCCTGTTTTGAAAGCTCCTACTGGGCATTTAAATCACGTGACGTGAAATAGAGACTGCCATTGGCTGCTGCCACTTGTGAACTGTGTGCATCGTCTCGTTCGTTAGCTTCGCAGATTGCAACAGCCTAGACCTATCTTTTCTATTTCCTTATCGTGAGTTTATCCATGAACGGTGAACGGTGAGGAGAAGCGCAACTTCCATCAGCCGCAAGTCCCGGACTTCACACCCACACAAGGGAAAAACGCAAGCAACGCAGAATTACGATGACCACGGCCAATGCCAGCATGACCGGCACGGCGAGGCTCAACGGCAAAGTGCCTTCAAGCGTTGTGAGCGGGCTCAAGCAGGCGGGGCTGATTTTATTAGTGATGCTATCAGCTTTGTAAGTGCTTCAGAGAAGCTAGCAGCATTCCAAGGCGGGGTGACAGCCGGCAACGGGAGCGGTGCAAGCGCAGTTATCTGCAAAGTCAACGCTCTGACTGAACTTGTGAGTTGCGTCATGTACGCAACGTGCGCGAAGTGCGAAGCTCATTGTAGTTGAGGTCGCTGAACAAGCGCAAGGGCCTCGCATCGGTATCTGGAACTCAAGTGCGAAAACGGGGGTGCCCTGCAGGAGTGATTTATTCTGTTTACTCATCGCATCGACGTTGCCGCCATCGGCCGCAGAGGCCATGACCTGGAACTCTGCAGTGGAAGTCCGTGATAGTTCTGCCATCAATGGGAAAGCGGTATTCGCTGCACGTGCTCTTGGCATCAGACACGATCGGCTGTCCTGGTGATGTGGCAGGAGATTTCTAGCTTTAGGAGCTTCATGTAGATATTTGAGACTATATCCCAACCAATTTTAATGTTGTTTGAACAAGAATTTCTGAATATGCCAAAGAAATAAACTTTCAATTGCATTTCTCTCAGTTTGGCATTTTTGTCAGTGTTCTGAGTTTGTGCACGCTATTTTTTTCACTGAGTTGTCGTAATGCAATAACATTTTGTACAGATGTTCATTATAACACTGTGAAAAATCCTGTTAATTATGCAATTCGTGCCTCTAGTTATTTCTGATGTCATAAAACAGAAATAAACAAAGCAAAAAGAAAAGCCACACTACCAGTCAATTTTTTTCCCTGGTGAAGAAAATGAATAAAAGGATTTTCAGGCAGATCTGCGCATTCTGCAGGTCATAAGGAACCACCTAACTTTCAGTAAAAATGTTTACTATAAGAAATAGTGCACACAAAAAAACATTTTTCTGTACGTCATGCTGCATAAAATTTGATCCGGAGCAGCTATACGAAATCTGATTGCATATATGACAGAAGAGCTGAATATTTACAAGCTGCGCAAATTTTACCCTCCTAACTTCATTAAAAAGTTGTTTCTAGGAGCATATTAACCAGACAGTGTCAAGATGTGCACAGCAGCTGCCATTGTATCGTTTCAACAAGCAATGTTGTTGTACACTTATATCAAAATGCACTAGTGGCTTCCTTTGGCTATGACCTCGTGGCTCCTCTGTGGGTTTTTCTGTACAGGCCTTCACTTGTCTAGTGTACCACAATGTTCCCTTTAAGTTTACCTATACTTGACAAATGCAAAGCTGTCCCCGCAGCGAAGAATGAGGCTTGCTCTTCCCTTCTGCCAACTCACTTTCAGCTTCTTTGAAGTGTCATAAAAGGTGCTATCATAACAGAAGCGCTGTAAACATCTGTCACTGGCATCTCTAATAAAAGCAGAGGGCACAGTGCTGAATAGCTTCCGTTGTTGGCAGACAAATGACATAGAATATCCACTGCCACTATTGTCTCAGTTGCACTGATCAGAACACTGCAAAAGGAACTCAGCAGAGGCCCTTGCAAGACGGGAAGTGGTGATGGAATTGCAGTTCCCTGACGTTTATACATGTATAAATAGCACAGGCATCAGTTACTTATCCAAAGCTGCAACTGGGGTATTGCGGGTATGCCCCGTGTTTTCGTGTCGTCGCTTTTCAAGGGGCACATATTTAGCTGTCAGGGCTAAAGCTTGTTAGATGCGAAACAAACCTCATAAAAAAAAAAAAATGCTTGAGGGGTGGGTCACCTAAGACAGTGGCCACAAAACAGTCTCGTTCACTCAGCAGGCAATCCCAGCTGCCACCACTGCATTCTCCCCTTCTGGACTTTTCTCTGCCCACACCCAAGCATACTCCAAAGCACCATGCCCGCCTGACAACTCATTTTAATAGCCACCTTTGGGTCACCGATGCTCGCAGTATTTTCTAATGATGGGACGTATCAAGCCTTTGCTTCAAAAAAGAAACTGCGCTCCTTGGCAGACTTAGCCTTGTGCCGGCCTCGAAATATCTCCTCAAACCCATAGCACTTAACCTTTGATCTTTTAATTCCCAGTAGTACCTTGGTCCTGGCCACTGAACAGACGGAGCCACATCGGCTGGTGGCTGCTCCAGCCATGGAAGAGTCCAGGTCCGTGCAGCTGGTGGCCCTCAGCTGCTCCAGACGCCAGCGGAGCTCCATCAAGTCCAGCCCTGGGGGGCACCCAGCTGCACCTGTGGGGGAAGAATTAATGCACAGGGGACAGGGTCAGTTGAGACTGCACCGCCACATGCACTCGCCCTCTCCAGTGTGGCATGTTTCAAGGGGGGAAGGCATGCAAGATGTGATAGTGGAAGAGAGGTACGCACACACACAAACACATCGATTGCATTGTAAAAAGAGAAACAGTATTTTGATTGTTTGGGGCTACTGTGATTTCAAAGGGATGCCTAAAGGCAGCACAACTTGATAAATTAAAAAATTCTCTCTTTGTGCCTCATTCGACTTGCTTGATAACACAGTGCTTTGTGAAGAAATAAACAAAGCCAGCATTTATACTGCCAAAAGTGGGTGTACATTTTCGTGAGGTGAATATGCATGTCACAAAAAGATCAATGTCTTTCCTCCGTGAAGGTAAGAGGAATTGCCGTTTATATAATGAACGCCTCTGCACCAAAAGTTGCCAGTGAAGTTACTTTACACTTACATGTCCTTCACATTTTTCGCAAATAGGCGCAAAAGAGCTCCATTATTCAGGTTTCACATTCACAATTTCTGATGCCACAAGTAGTGAATGGTGGAACGGAACTGGCAGAGTCAACCGGCCCCTGCCAATAGATCCTCATGAGCACACCTTCCACCCCTCATCCCTCCCATGCCCGCCCCACTAGTGACAAGGGGAAGAGGAGAAAGCAGCCACCCACCGTCTGGCCCGCTGCTCCCATTCTCGGCCCCAGCTTGGATCGGCTTGGCCACAGGAGGCTCCGAGGGTGACTCCTGCTCCTTCTCACCAGTGTGGGCAGCCCCTTCTCCCCTCGAGGAGGAGGCACCAGCGGGCACTGTTCCTCCTCCACTGTAGGGGAGGGGGAGCCAGCATGGCTTCCGTCCTCTGCCCCGTCCCCCGCCGTGCAGACGCCGTTCGAGAGCACGTCGTCTCGCACGACTGGCCGAGGCAGCTGGGGACCCCCGGTTTCCTTCTCGTCAGCACCAGTCACTCCTCCTCCTCCATTGGTGAAGGAGTCAGTACGGTGGGCCTCTTCCTTGCCGGTTGTGGCGCAGCCATTCGCCGCCTCCTGGAAGAGAGGAGCAGAGTTCGTAGACACAGGAACTTGAAACTCGCAGCAACAAAAAAAGCAGCTGGGATCTGCAACTGTGATGAGTAAGGCTGCCAAGAACACCTGCATGGACACACTGGATGTAACCATTACGAAATGAAAGTTAAATTGATTTGACGGTTACACATTCAGTAATGCAGAGGCATTTGACAGTTTGGAGTAACATGTCTCGGAGCAGGAAAAAGTTGCTTGGGGGCAGGAGACTAAAACCTGTCAATGTCACTTAAACATCAATGGAACCATTTGAAGAGGTTACAAGCACGAATACATGCCAGCAAACTATAACAAAACGGTGTTCACACAAAAGTGAGGGGACAGGTGATAACGAACGCCTATTATACTCAGGCAATCTACGAGCTTTCAAATTACAGCGCCAGAACTGCAAACTGACAAACCTGGGAGCGACAACTGCCAATTATTTCTGAAAACGAGTCCCCGTTACAAAAAGGGCGTGCTAGTAAGACGCTGAGTTTGCTCTCTTGATGAGGGAAGCTTTCCTCCCTTCCCAAGCTGAGACTTCAAGCTGTATTGCTACACTGCAATGGGCTTGGCAGATGAAATATTCTTTCTGCTAATAAGAAGAGCTCACAATGTATTAGCACGCCGTTGGAGCACAAATAATTGTTGCTTTTGGAAGCAATTGAGTGAGCGCAAAAGATCCGTACGTGCTGTTGAATCAGAAGGCACAAAGGTGCATGATCTAAGCAAGACAGTTGGAGCTGGCCTCAATTTTGTCATTTCCACGTCCTTGTCTATTTGTGCAAGTATTACAACGAAGCCTAATGAAGACAAGATGCTAACCACAATCCCGCAAGAGTATATAAACATCACTTACATCACATGCAATCACAGTCAAGCCCCTACGTCCAACACAGAAGTAACCACAGTCACATTTATTACATGCTAGCTTTATAGCTGAAACATCAAACTTTTTGAAAAGTGTGCAAATTCTGCATTTGCGAACCACACCAAAACTGAATGTGACATTAACATTCTCTCCTCGGAAACAGACCATTTAAAAACACAACTGCCGCTGACAGCTGTGCACTGTGGAACAACTATTTTCTTGCAGTATGATCAGTACAAACATAGACGCCACAAGCACACCATAGGCATGTCGATTGGCAACCTTCAGTCTCTGAGATAAGCACACAACCACTCAATAAGCCACTTTATCGATGGGGGACGAGAGAGGGGGCATTGCTTGGCCCAGGTACGACTGCCGTTTGTGACCTATTTTCCTTTTGCCAATTCTATGTTCATGCAAAAGTGTGAGCGAACTCTGAACAAGAGAAAGAAATGAGGGTACAAACGTGCCAAGAGACGTAGTAAAGTGGGTGGAAAGTTGATCGAATTTGCAGATAGTACGAGCCACAATTGTGCCACAGTGAAGCAAAAGAAAACCATGGTATAATCTTTATACGACGGTTCGGAATAGTATGTCAGGGCTTCTTGAACTCTGCTTGCATGCTGCTGTGCAGTGACATCTCCGTAAGCCTGCCAGCAAGAATGTGCACCACGTGCATGCAGCATGCATGGCATGTGAAGACTGAACTTGGAGAAGAACGCAGCAGGAAAGGCCCAGGCTTGGCAGTGGGCAGGCGGTACTTATGTAAAATACCCCAATGCATACTGATGCTTTTTAATGGCAGCAATGTTTTTCAGCAGTGTGTTTTATTGCATCCCAGAGCTTGTGTTTATTTTAACTGTCCCACACGTCTTCACGAGAGCATCTTGTTTCCCTGCATTTTCAAAGTACCCGTTTGGCACAGCTGCGGCACAGCTATGCCCAAAAAGGGGTCATTTAGCACGGCACTTCGATCGCAAGGGGGTACTGGCCCCACGAGGCACACTAAATGCATTTAAGCATTAACCATTTTCCACTGGCCACTTTTCTGTTTAGCCTGTGAGATGTAGCAGTTTGACTGGATTGGCTCTTGCTTGAAGGTGGCCGTCATTACGTGCTTGACATGACAATCCCACTGCACATTACTATTTCATTAACACTGTAGTTGTCGAAGGTACTTCCAAAGTGTGCTCAAAACAGAAGAGTAGGCTGTTGCCCTTAGTGCAATTTTTCCCTGAGTTTTGCAAAAGCATGTGGGTTGGTTTCAATTATCTCCTCAAAGCACACGAATGCACGTGTGCAATACGAACTAAACTCAACAAGCAGCCACAACAACTCTTATGCAAAAATGCACTACTTTTCTAGACCTAATGACTAATAAAGAAATTTTGCTACATTTTTTCTTTCCCCACCTTGCATATGCAGCACACCAGTTAACACCTCACCGCTCATGGAGACAGTGACACCGTTGCCAAAGAGCAAGGTTTTTTTTATCAAATAAATCATTGAAAATTCAAGTTTTGGTGCTTACATTAGCTGAGAGACATCTACAGAAACTGCGCATCACACCCAGCCTACAAATCTGCTCATCAAGGGCAACCCTCATTGGCAACAAAAAAGTCCACCACCCCACCACCCACCTGCAGGCTGGGTCGTCGTTCTTCAGGGGGTGGTGGTGGGAGGGGGGACAGTGGTGGCTGCCGGCACCTGCACTGCTGCAGCAGCCCTTCAAATGCAAGGCGAAGCTCCCGAATCTCACGGCTGAAACAGAGAGAGAGGCAGAGGGAGAGGGAAAAGCGCTTGTTCACGGGGTGTCTCTCCTCCACTCCTGACGAGCTGGTGAAAGTTGTAGTAGGCGATGTACAACGAAGGCAAGAGCAATAGTACTCCACACTCACTCGTGGTCGTCTTCCAGGGAGGCAATCCTGGCCTCAAGGAGACGGATCTTCTCCTTGAGCCTCAGCTCCTGCTCCACCAACTGCACACACACACACACAGGGGAAACGGGGAAACAGTGGGAAGGAGCAAACGACCAAATTTTCAGGATCTATTCTTGTTTCAAAAGAACGGGAGAAAGCATAACAGGATGACCTGCGGTGCACAAACATCAATGCACAAGCAGATGCATTCATTCTACCTCGGCTCCTTCAAGAGTGGATGACATACCCACCTTATCCCACATCTAAACCCCTCATTCCACTGTACGCTGCATTACGAAACAGTAGAAGTACAAGCTTCAGAAGTTACAGCATAAGCTTCAATTTAACACAGTTCTCGACACAAAGTTACAAACAGCTAAACATCAGCAAACCAATATCGTAAAGAACAATATTTCAATGCATCAGAATACTCTACTGGGCATGCTGGAATCAGCCTTTCCATTTGTAAAGATGCATTCAGAACACCCTCTATTTTCTCAACACAATATCTCACCATGTTTTGACTACCTGTACAGTCTACACTCTTAACAGCAGATCCAGCAGCAACAGCCTTCCGGTTACAACGAACCCATTCCTGTTGGCTCGTTTGATCCCCAAGCATTTTAAATGGAGTCCGCTCCACTCATAACAAATCTAGCTACAGCAGACTATCAAGCACAAGCGACTAAATTTTTCGGCGAAAACTGTTTGGACTGCGCATAAATAATGGACTAATGCGGTACCAACAACCGATAAACTTCTTTTTGTTTGAAAAAGAAAATACTACATCTGGCAACATGGTTGGCAAAGAACAGGTCACTGGCACAGTGGAACCAGGCCAGTGCTGGTGGATTTTTTCTGTGTAATCAGCGACAGGACTGCAGGTGTCCCCGCTGGATAATCTGAGCATATTTAATGCTGCTGAACATGGCAACAAACAGGCTGACATCGCCAGATAAATGGGCCGGTATAAGCAGAAAGTCAACTCAACTGTCAAAAACAGGAATGCCGCCACAAAACGCTACTCCCGTGAGATTTGAGAAGAGGCGTTTGTATGCACAAAGTGGTGCACCCGATGCTCTGGTCTGCCCTTATAGAAAGGTCAGGTTCAGTGAAGTTTGGCATTTATTATGTCCACACATACGTTGATTCCATTTGATGCACAAGGCAAAAATAACCTCAAATAGGAACATGCTTACCGTCTATTGCATGCAATCTGCCCCTGGCCCAGTGAAGTCCGTGTAGAAACAATGCATTAAAAACTTCTGTTACCCGTCAAGATTTCATGCCTGACCGCATTTCTGTCCTTTCCGCATCCTCGTTGCCCATTCCCCATGCTGTTTCCTATGATGCAAACTCTTTTAGATTGACTTGACTGCGCTGACTGCGGTCTTGCCGACCACAGCGCCAATAAAACCAGTCGGCTGGCTGTTAGGCAGGTCATTGCAATGAAAACTGTGCTAAACATAATTCGTTCCTGGAAGAATACGACTATGTGGACTGTATTAGGCTTAGTAAAGTTGAAGTTAAAAGAACTACACTAGCACTTATGCAATGCATATATTGACTTATGATGCTTTGCTCAGTTTGCTTCACTTAAGTTCTAAGCTGCACACGTGTGCTACTGGTACGCTTCTAGAAAACCTACGGCCAAATGAAGACCGGGGAACAGTCAGCAAAGTTAATCTAAGGTAACAGGAATTAAAATCGTTCTATTGGTCTAACAGAAAATGTATTGATTCTATAGGTGAGCCTATTGGTTTCACTTGAGATCTATAGGAGCAACACACAATCTATTGTGTCTGATAGAGTTGCATGCAACGTTCCAATAGACCAATTGGTATAGGTTGTATTAGTCTGATAGACCAATAGCTCTTGTTTTATTAGCCTAATAGACCAATAGGGGAAACCTATTGGTCAAATACATTCTCTGGTGCTATTGGTTCACAAGCAGTGATAAAAATTAGTCGTCAGCTTTTTGAGCACAACTGATAGTTCCATTGTCAATTGGAGTTGTGATTAGAGGTTTCATTTCCAGTTGTAGGTCCAATATCTGCAAATTTATAGATCTCATTTAAGCCATTTCCTCAAAAATTTATAAGCACGTGCGAAGCAATGTTTCACCTGCCGCACTGGCTAAGGCAGTGTGTGCTGCCGAGCCCAAGGACACGGGTGCGGTCCCGCCGCAACGGCTGCTTTCCAGATGGAAGCAAAAGGTATGTAAACCACCCATGTGTCGTCTCACCTTGCGGCAACACTGCATAGCATTGCCTAGTGGTCAAAATTAATCCGTAGCCTTCCACTACGGCGCTCTCATAGCTGAGGTACGCATGAAAAAACCCCACTATTTGATTTTTTTTTCAAGCACTGTTCTACTCAAAGGCATTTGATTCACATTACCTGCAAGCATTTTGCGTATTGCACTCCTCAAAAACAATGTTCCTGTAGTGCTGAAAAACCCACCAACGAGTTGCAGCCACCAGCACAAGGCAGATGCCCGAAATGCTTGCGACAAGCAAGAACGTTACATGTCTGATTCTATGCTCACAGCAGTTATATATCTTTTTTGCAAGCATTAGCTCTTTCCTCCATGACCACCATCTCCATGTTCTTCAATCTCAGTGCGCCGAGAACCATAATTGTTTGTGAGCAGACCTTACGGTAATGGTCGTAATTCAATTATCTGCACAAATAAACACTACAAAATCACAATAGGGACCAAAAGAATTAACACTGCATTATAAATTTGTAATCACAATGTTAAAGTGCAAAACTACTCGCACATGCTCCTGACAAGATGCACCTAGCAGTAATTGCCGTACCCAAGGCAAAGCAAATTGACCTCCTCCATGACCATTGTGCCAGCACGATCCACGGCACGGTCGTTCATCTCAGCGGGCAGCCCCCGTGTTTGTGAATTTTAGTGCCGCACATTGTATTTATTCATATTAAAGTTAGGAGGACATCATCTGTGGAGTATTATAAAACATTAAGACACCACTGAAGTGGCTCATATTTAGTATTCTTTTCCGCACACACGGCGAGGTGACTGACCTGCATAGATTATGCTGCCTGGATTTTTGCATTTGAAGGTACGGATAACATTCTTTTCGCCATGAAGGTGTAGAAGCTTGTTTTTCGATAAAAGTTGATATTATAAAAACCAGCAGATCCGGTCAACAATGGCACTTTAATTTGTAGGAAAGCAACTATCAATGCTACCATGTGTGAACTAGAGCATAAATGCATGCCGACTTGTTCCTATAAACTTGTGTATATAGCGTTACAGTACTGGTGAAACAAGGGACTGCAGGTAATGTTTCATCCAGATTGGAATTGAAACTGAATGTGTTGTCCTCCAAGCATTCCGTTCACTGTGGCGTATTAGTGAACCCTATTTCGTCGGGGTCTAGTGGCGTGCTGCCGAAGTCTGGTTTGTTTCATCTGCACATTCGGAATGCTAGACAGACTTATGAAAATGTACGATGGTTGCGCAAGTTCCTAATTATTGCCATACTGTTTTTGCAGGTCTTACAGCTTTGAATCGAGGAATTCACGGGAAATTTGACAGCCTGTGGGACATAGTTGTGCAATAAAGCTGCAGTCAGCTGCATTTGTAGGATAGTGGGACCACATTGTGTTTAGAAAGTTCCTGAAGCAAGTGTGATGTGGCCAAATGAATGCAATGGACTAAAGGCCTCGGCGTCCATTCGAGCATATTGCAATTGCAGCTCCAATGGGCTATGATACCAACACACCTATAGGCCGAGGCTAATGGACAATACACATTAGGACTACGCCAGTATATAAATACACCTGTATGTACCAATACACCCGCTGTAGGACTAGGCCAATACACCTACAGACTGATACACCAATAGGCTATTGGTTTCATCTATTGGTAATTTTTGCTAGGGAACCAACCAAAACTTATCAGAAAGTGTAAAACCAAGCTACGAGGAGCACTTTTTGCACAGGGTGAGCAGACTGGTCGGCAGCATGACCCCACAGTAGCGTCCGCTTTTCGTGACTGACGGAACGCAGTCACTGGTGATGAGATATTTGTAGGGGATAGGGAGAAGGTTACTGCGCCAGCGTCATTCAAGAAATGCTCAGCTTAGCAGCTCCAAGTGCTGCAATCCAACAAGTAAACAGAAATGTACGGCATGATTGAGTAGGCCACCGCATATACCTAATCGTTACTTCAACAAGGTAGTGCATGGTTGCATAGCTCGGTTGTACAGAGCACTACGCGAGTACAATATTGACTATGTGGCGAGGGTGCAGTTTTTATCCACCGATTTGGAATGCAGACGCGAACAGAAGTTTGACAAATTCCCTTCAGAGTCCCTTTAGAGGGCTAGCATACCCCCTCAGCTCTCTCCACCCTTTCCGAACCACTGCAAGAAGGACAACAACAGCGGTGGTGCTACCTCTGCAGTGTCCAGGCAGCTGGTCTGGGTCTGGCCATCGTGCGTGTGCTCTTGGGCACTGTGCCACTGGCATCTACGGCAGCTGGGTGCCTCCTCTTCCTCCGCCGCCTCCTTTTCCTCCGTCTGGGTGCAGGCGTCCCTCCTCTCCTCCTCCCACTCGTCCAGGGCAGACAGGTACGAGGTGTGGCTGGCGCTGCTGCCGCCGCAGGGGCTGGCATCGCGCCCACTCTTCAGCCCGTCCCGCTCTTCTGCCACTCCCCTCGCCTCAGCTGGCCCGTCCTGCGTGCAAGAGCAGGAAGCAAACTTCTCTCTCCCTCCTCTCCATCCTTCTTCTGCCCCTGGGACTTCATTTAGTACAAACAGCCTGTACTCCCCCAAGCCTTTCCATGTCCCCAACTTCTTGTTCCGCAGAATGTCCCAAAGGCCACCCCCTGTGCATCGTAAAATTGGAGCCTTCACGTCATTGCCGGACATCGCAACAAAAATAGAGCAGACACCTTTATCCCAATGGCATGCACCCACAGTGGCTGCCCTCCTGTCCCTTCCTAAAACTCGACTGAATTGGAATATCGGGATCCATTAGAATCCATGTCCAGGCTTGTCACCCTAGCTTGCACAGCCCAGCTGAAAGCCGGCGTTCATTATCCCCACCATTTGGTTTCCCAATCTGCACTCATGGCTGTGCAATGCAGCAGCCAGAAATCTTTTAGCCTCCTCGCGTGGTCGTGCTTGCCTACACCCAGCAAAGGCAGTTCCCGTCCCATGCTTGTCAGTACGTGCAGCAATCGAAGCCTGTGTCTGCACTCTCATGTGCTGGAATGCATATCCCATGTCGTCGAGGGGACACGCATCCGACCCAACCGATACTGCGGCCATGGGATCCTCTCGCACAGGGAGAGGACAATCACTAGTGTCCCACACTTGTAATCGTGCAGAGAGGACTTTACAGTGCTCACGCTTTCCTTCCAAAAACAGGTGCTCCACTCTTTTGCTCCACATCCTGGCTACCAATTCATGCCCCAAACTTGCTGCTAAAGACAGTCACACTTAGCAACACTTAAATGGACACGCCAACCCCACCTCCAAATGAACACTGCTAGAACATATCGCCACCCCTCTGAGGTTGCTCACTTTACATCACACCTTTGCCAATGTGCTTCTGCCCACCTCGAGGGAGTCATCCGAGAGGAGGAGGCCACTGGCGGCAGTGGGGGGGCTCACAGGGGGTGCAGCAGAGGGCGGAATCCCATCCCCCTCCCCCTCCTCCTCCTGGGGGTCCATGTAGTAGAGGAAGGAGAGGTCCCCCTCGCGGGTGTGGGTGAACCCCGGCTGCTGTGCCAGGAAGGCCGTCAGGCTGCCCAGGGACGTGCGCACCAGGCCCGGCCTGTGGGGGCCCAGCACCTCGTGGCAGCACAGCTCCTCCTCCTGGGAGGGACCCCGCTCCTCCAGGAACGCCCGGCAACGTCTGCACGGCCGGACAGAAAGAGAAGTCCCGGCTGTACATTCGCTGCAGCTTCGTATCTCGCTCCATTCCCAACCCACCCTCACACTCTCTACACTGGCCTGGTAGCTATTGCCCTCAGCACTGAAGACTCCTGTACATCATAATCGCACGAGCATCCTGGATGTAGTGAGTTGCGGCTGCTCTTGCTCTCACCTGGCTACAATCACAATGGCACTGGGCATGCTGCAAGGATAACTTCTCCTGCTGACAGTGAAGCCTCAACCCAATGTTAAGATGCACACTATTGAATTTCATTTGCCGAAAGTGAGCATGAACATTCCACCGGTTTATTTTTCTGGCACACTGCTGTAAGAACTCAATCTGTGATCTTTGCACACAATTTGGCACTAAAATCAACGTCCCACTGCATTCATATAAGCACCGAGCACTACTGTTACTCTCCCAATTCGTGTGTACTTTGCAGCAATGCCCACCTGATACACACGTGTGCTAGACAGAGACAGCCACACGTAACAGTTGGCTGGTACCCACGTTCACTGGCACCTTTCCAAAATTGCTAGAGCACCCAACTCAATGAGAATAAAACCACAAGAAAGCCTGCTAAAGGAAGCTAACCTTTTTTGCACTTGTTCAGTCACACCCCCCCTTCCTCTCATTTCTCTATACACTCATCTGAAAGTGTTAAACTTACCCGAAGGTCTCAGGGACATGAGTGATGGGAACAAAGATAACCATTTTGCAGCCAGAAAGCACAAGAAAGCAACAAATAAAGTTGCCGTGGCCAGCCTATTGCATTTTGGCCCCTCCAGCAACCTTCTGTGTTGTCAGTGGCAAGAAAACTACCGAAGCATTGCATTCGTAGTCTCTCATCATACCAGCACTTTGCCTCAATCAGCACAGCCTCTCTTGCATAATTTACATCTTATGGGCTTTTCTACAGTAACAAAGAGAAGTCATTTTGTCACAGAATGGCTAAACGTGCATGAGGCTCAGTGGGCACACAACTCTAGTGAAGCCTTGTACCTTACTTGTTTCTTGCGCCAGGGCTACAACATTCTAGCTACACCTTTGCTATGAGGAGCGTCACAGTGGACAACAGCTACAGATGAATTTAGACTGTCATGCTCATGTTTTCACCCTTCCCTGCAATTCCAAGACAGCAGTAAAGTGACAGCAGCACCCAGCCCCCTTCAAAAGGGGTGAATGATGGTGAGAACTCGTTCCGCACTACACCTGTTCATTGATGAACACTGACAGAAGCGGGAAGGTCCAGCACAAGTGAAGGTCGGAAGCTCATTGACTACCCTTATGATGTCGGCCATGTCTGCCTCCGTCAGCACCGCTGCATCCCCGGCTGCTGTTGCACCTTCCTTCGTCCTCCTCTGCCGCTTTCAGGCTGCGAGGAGAAGAGAATAGGGCACTGTACACACAGCTGTGCCACAAGCCAGGCCTGGCTCAATTTCTGTTGGTGGCATCAACCGCAATGCAGGGCAAGAGGGCAGGCGTGACGTACAGGAGACGGGAGACTAGCATCCAGCAACAACCAGCCGGCAAGTGTGTGTTAAACAATTTGCTAAAATCAAATTGTGCACACACTGCGGGCTTGTGGCAGCACACAGGTGCCATGTACAACGTTTAATGAAAAACAGCCCCTTAAAGGCCAACTGCACTCAAATTTTTCTTTGTCGAAATTTGATCCCAATAAGTAGTCTATGCTCCTAAAGTCACTATGGCGAAATCTTAAGCTCATAAGCACAGAACACACTATAGGTACCATCGTTCAAAGCAGCTCCATGCAGACGACGTTTTCACCTGCCGGAGAGTAGCCGAAACAATTTCCGAGCAGCCTGTGACGGAGGTTGGGGAACCTGTCTCGTGAAGCCCGCGCTTCTCCGGCGACTTGTACGGCGATCCTCCGGGGCAGGGACGCATTTGCACAGCGTTTCTCTGCTACACCACCGCACTGTACTGCCAGTCACCATCGCATGTTTAAAACTAACCACATATGTAGCTGGTACCCTCCTTTTCTTCAGCACAATAAAAGAGATTAGAAGTCTACAAAATATTCACATACTTTGGAACGTTCTGGAGTTAGCAAAACTTTACTTTGAAAGCAATATTCCTACTAAAAAAAAAATAGCGCGACGTGCACTTTGACTTACATTTGTCATTACTATTGCGTCTATCACAGGAAAAAAGGATCTTTTACAACCGTCTTGACCACTTGCACTGCCACATCCAATGTTAGCAATATTTGGGCTGGGCCAACGCCACCTCCATTCTTTAGACTTGTCCAAAATTTTGCCACCTAACTAGAGTTGCTGTACACACGGGTACAGGCATCTCGCAGTTGCCTCACTCACTAAGTGAAACCAAATTCAGCCTAGCTCGTGGTAACAAATACCTCCACATAAATATCGGCCGTCGTCCTTTGCGAAGTGCGAAAGCTGACGAAACAGCTCCTCTCCTAAACAAACTTGTTTTTTTTCAATTTCCAAATGAAATTATTTACTTTTGTAGAGCGCTAGATTGTAGTTACTTGGGAGTAAAATGTTTTCGACAGCACATGTCTTTGGTGAAAGTAGAAAACAGCAGCAGATAGTGACTTTTCTTTTTCATGTTTTAGTGCATCATTTAGCTAGAAGCTAGCTTATAGTTTCAGATCCGTTCTAGATTTTGATTCTCAATGTGCAGCAAGGCTAAAAATACTGGGCTGATATTCACGAAGCTCTTTGCACGTAAATGTACAATACACGCAAATGAAACGTCACAAAAATATGAATCAAATGCAAAATTGAAAAATACTGTTAGTTGAGGTCCTAATAATGGCGCGCTATTGCTATATTTGGAAAGCCACATTTCCAGACTGCTTTTGTAACCAAATACACATCACTTTGACTTGTAGAGAAAGAAAATCGCACTATTTACGTGTTCTGATTCATATTTTCGTGCTCCGTTTCATTTGCCGCGTATCTACATATAGTAAAAATAGTAATTGATCTCCGCCAACGTGCGGTTTATTCCTTTCAAAGTGAGTGATGTGATAGCCGAGGCACCGGTTAACCAAGCCTGCTTTTCGATATCATACGAGCAACTAGCTTTGTAAATCAGGGCCCCTTTTTTACTGACAATGCCAAGGATTGCTATAACAGCAGTTATTCTGATGGAATAATAACTTTCGTGTGGTCTACTTCATTTCTACTGATAGCAACGCAATGACGGAAATTGAACGCTAACTCATCATCCTGGGAAACGTTAGTGGGAGTTTCATCTGTTAACAGTGCGAAAATGCGCCGCTACCACGCACATTTGAAGGCAGCTCTGAGCGGCCGCTGGTTATATCGTGGCCGCTTCCGTTCCATCATGTACGTCCCGTCCGGTCGCCGGTTGATGCCCGCCTTTTGTATTCCATTTCGGTTCTAAAAATGCCAATGTCGTGGACCCTTTGAGTTTCGAAGTGTACTATTACGTGATATTTTTGCGTTTGGTTGAATTCTGAGGGCAGGTGGCCTTTAAGCAGCAGGACTACAGGCCTTGAGCAAAAGGTGACCACAGTGTCCCACACCTTCTTTAATAATTCCTTCGACACATTCTAGTGCCACACCACGCTACCATATACGTACTCTCAGGCTTCTTTTAAATCCCATTCAACAGTGAGGAGATTGTTTAAGAATAGTACAGCCGAACAATCTCAACAGCAATAAATTACCACTCTGGTCTACAGCCATGCCTTTCTTCGGTTTCACTTGTGGCCAAACAAACATGCACAGACTTCCCTTTTAAAATGGCGGGCCCCCCAATGATTACACCTCACTTGCCAAGCTGGAGTAAAAAAATTAAAGCAGTTCCAACGTGGAACGTGTCAAGTGTGGACCAGTGATTCGCCAAGGGGCTGTGGCACCTTCTCTCGACTAGTTCCAGTATCAGCTTGGCGTTGATACCTGAAAGCTAGCCAAGAGAGGGCAGCACAGATTCTCAAGACAGCCTATAAAGAGACACTGAAGTTGAGTTTCTAGTAATTGAGGGCAATTAATGAGTAATTCATTTTTATAACATTGTGTACTTATTGGCTGGCCTAGCAAGGGCTGCCCCTGTGGCAATGGTGCAGTTTGAAGGTCACCCCCAACACTTTGCATATGAGGAAGCAGGTGCTTGTGTGGCGCAATGGAATTCACATCCGCTTTAAACATGAGGGACCCAGGGGATTTGATACCAACCAGGGGAAGCCGGGGATCTTTTCAAAGCACCACTATTTGGGTGCATGATGCCGAAGTTCCTGGCACCGCGTTTAAGGTGTCTTGACCCCGGACGAGCTACGACAACAAGCTGAGCCAGCTAAACTGTTCTCCGCACTTAATAAAACCACAGAATTTGGCCGAACTACTTTTACATGCCGACTTCACAACGCCAGTCATGAGGCAGTATACCCCTTAGTCAGCACAGAAGCCGGTCACTCACCCAACGGAGTCGGTTCCATCCTCAACAGCTCGGGACCATCCAATTCAAAGTCCTGCCTGCAACATACAAGCAGGGAGAGAGAGAGGAGAAAAAGCAACTCAAGACTTCACACACAGGCAGAATGAAAGCAAGCTCATCACCTGCCAAGTGGTATAAACAAACCTGCTGCATAGTGCACACTTGCACAATTTTCTCATCTCCATTCGCAGCAGCATTTATTTCAGCACCACCCTTGCATGGAAACACTCTGGTGCTGATTTAACATCAACACAGTAGACTAACTAAGATGCCGCAACAAGGCAATTCCAGGAGCTCGCAGATTTTTGCACTGCCTTAATGCTTATGGCATAAGTCTTACTGAGAATAGGACCCAACCAGTTGAGCCAGGGTTTGTTTAAAGTCCCCCACCAAATTTAACAGTCACAAACAGTGCGAAAATTTCAAGTAATGGCAAACGGTGAAATGCAAGGATCATTAGATTGATTAAAAGCGATAAGAATTTGGCTCATTGCTTCTGTTAGTGTGACCAAACGACCATTAAATTGAGAACTCATGCCGAAACTACCGCCACTGGTAAGTAGTACTGCATTTTTCTTAGTGCAGAGCACACCTCACATAAACTTTATTACTAAGATAACCTTTTGCCACTCTCTGCTGCATGACACGATACCACGACACACGCACAAGCACCTGTCTGGGAGAGGCCACACTGGTGCAGTGGTTCCTGTCAACAGCAGCTACCACCATCCTAGGTGATATGAGACGGGTGTATTTTGCTCCAGTGGCTCATTTCATTCCCTACATAGTCAGACCCATGCATGTGAAGTGTCAACCCTTCCCACTACATGAGCAGTATCAGAATCAATGCACCCCACCCAACGCCAAGCTTGCGATGGAGGAAGCACCGATGTGGCATGCTCTACAAGCCCACTCCTTTCGCATCGCATGCAACTACAGCACTCCTGCCCACACTTCTTCGCCTCCGCAGTGATCCGAAATGCCATGCCCTCGACACACACTTCACCAATCCTGGCAAGTGGACCCTAACCCCCTTCCCCATCCCCACTTGCTGGGAGCATGCCTTGGTTACCTCTTGCATCATAGACCAATGAACACTGATGCAACAGGCGCTACAGGTCGCTTCGGCTATCGGGGCTGAGCCCCCCCCCCCTCCTAACCTGACCCTGTGTCTCAACAATAGTGTTTCTCTCCCTCTCTCTGGTGCACACGTCTGAACTCTATGACAAGGCTGTTCTGATTGAAACCAAAAGACACTCCACTGGCTGTGTACATGAAAGGGGATCACTGAGGGATGAAAAATAGGGTGCCCAAACTGAGAGTACCTGTGGGAAGAAGACCGCTCAGGTCGCTTCGCCACTGGCATCATTCAAGTGCTGCCTCACTTCCTCCCGGCCTCTGCACAAAACAGCACACATAGCAGTGGCACGCTGGGAGGCCCGCATGCCGGTTACACAGGGAGGGAGGAGGTCTCGTGAAGCAACAGTTCATGCAGCAAGCCCCCCAAATGAGTTTCATACAATAACTAAAGAGGAACCTGGTGCTGCGATCGTCCACCGCGATGGGCGTGATGGGAAGTTCTGGATTTGGATTAGAACTCGATGGCTTGCAGAAGTTATAGATGGAAATGTGCAGCCAGTTTCCGTTTTCGTTTTGGATTTGCATGAACGCATTTGCCTATGTTGGAAGAAGTCGTTCAACCTTTCTCCTTGAATTGAATGTCGCATGCACACTGACGCCGCCCTGAGCGGAAATGTTAATTGTAACTATAGTTGCAAATCAGGTGGGTTATCAATTCATTGCCGGCACAGCAAGCACGAAAACAAATGACGGCGCTGTGTGTGGTGAAGTTGCATGCGAATTTGGAGTTGCGGTGCTGCTCATTCGAAGAGCAATGGATTTTCGAAGCTGACGACGGTTGCGAACTGCTTGAAACAGCCACACTTTTTGTGCGAACGCCAGCTCCTACAGCATAGACCAGCAGTACCAGCAACTAATAGGATCGCACTTGATGAATAGCTAGAATAACTTCTCCAAAGGTAATCGTTTTCTTTTTTTAGGAGCACAAAACTTTCTAGTAATAAACTACAAGCTCCGAAACTTTACAAATAGTTTTCAAAGTCTGCATCCTGCTCTAGTTTGCGTCAAATGGCAAACCTACTCCGCAAACCTTCTTGACTCTGTGTCTGCTTTTTATTTAAACGCGCCGTTTTATATCGTACAAAACCAGTTTTTGGTCACTCGCTTTTTTGCCATGTAATTTATAAACAGCGAACCGGGCAATAGGAATTTTTGCCAAAAAACACAATTTGCGGAGCTAGGCCTATTTCGATCCTACGCAATCCGGTTCCAGAATTACCCATCATTCCCATCGAAGAGTAAGTGCCACTTCAATGTTTGCATTGACACTAGCGCCGGTTCCCCGTCTAGTTGTCAGTGTATAAAACTATGCTCCAAATTACCAACACAGCAGAAATGACGGGTGCTCATCTCAGTTTGAGGGAGGAAACTGGGTGAACTGCACATGTCCAACACGCACATGGTCTGGGTGCTCACTGCTAACAGTAGTTCAGGCATTTTAAGAGACTGCAGACTACCCATCACTGAAGACGCCACACATGAGCGACCTTCTGTGAATGAAATGATCTAAGAAGTGCCCCCATGAGAGGAAACCAGAGTCCGAAAACACAAAAGGAAAAAAAACCCACAACTTTGCTTCATTTCTTCCAAAGAAGGCAACGTCAGAGAAACAAGAATTCAATTGAGTTAAGCAAAGAGGGAGAGTGAAGATGCCCAAGCCACCTGCCTGTACATCCCACCTCAACTGTGCCACAGATACGAAGCCTGTAATCACATTACCCGTGTTGAAGTGAATAAAAACTCAGGAGGTCTCCACACTTGCAAAGCAAACTGACGACCAGCAGTGCTCTAAATGCATCCACCGGAAGTCTCCCAAAAGGAGGCAACAGCTCTGCCAAAATGGGAGTGCCTTCTTTGGTTTCCGTTCCCACAAGGCTGACACCGGGAAGCCATTAAGGAAACTTCATGTTTATCGCATGGCTTTCTTTAAAAAAGAAGGACAACAGGCTGCTCACCGTGCAAGGCCAGGTCCATAATCCAAATCCTCAGGACTGTCCGTTTCAAAGTCCTTCCTGAAACAACACAACAAAACGAGAAAATGCTCCGGGCCACAGCACAGCTTAGAGGAGGAACCATCAGATGGGAAGCCACAGTGCACCCAATTGTTCTTATGAGCCCGGACTGCACTATACCGAGTGACAAAAGGCAGTGAACATTGGCTTCCTGGCACAAGTGGCAGATAAGACTAATATGCAAGCTTGCGTTGGCACAAAGTAGCATCCGACACAGGTGATGTTTTTGGGACTTGGTTCTTCGAACCTGGAGAGGAGTGGAAGAGACTGGGACGGCCCCCTTTAATTCAGCTAGACATATTCTGTATCATGTTGACCCACCTAGGCATGCTTGCATTATGTACGTGAACTGCCGCGGTTTGAAAAGAAAGCATAGTGCCAGCCACCGTCAGCACATTATCTTCATCCCTGCTTTAATGCTGTACAAGAGCAGAATAGCAATAGGCATGTCTGACTGAACAAAATAAGTGGTGCAAATCAAATGTGTTGTGCATTAACAGCAGACTAATGCCGAAGTGAAAAAAAGACAACAAATCACAACTCTCCGCACCAGACAAGGCACGGGCCTTCAAACTTCATGTAGCAGTGTATTTCAACTTGAAAATGTTCATACAAGCCGCCTTAGTATATAAACTTAAAGGGCAATGCCCTGCGCACGGTCATGTTGGATGATGTGACGTCATTCACCAAACCTGACCTTCTAGAACCAGTTCTCACCGTGGCCTTTGCTGGTGACCATACACATCAAGCGCCGGCATGGCTTGATGGCAAATGTGATTGAATGTGGGGTCAACACGCCCAAAGCTACACATGAGGCTATCAGGCGCACTGTGGTGGAGGGCGCCACATTAATCTGGCCTTCTAGGGAGCTGTAACGTGCACCTAAATCTAGACACGGGCATTTTCGCTTTTCCCCTCCACTGGAAAAGCTGCCGGCTCAGCAGTTGACGGCGAATTTAACAATCTTTTACCGAGTGTTGCAGCGAATCGGGACTTAGCGTCCGACTAAGTACAGTCAAGCCCCCTTATAACGATACTGATTTATAACAATATATCAGATATAACGATGAACAACCATTGCACTGCCAACTTTTTATGCTTTCTATGGCAAAATAAAAAGCTTATTACAATGCTCCAGTGCCGCAATGTCCGATATAACGATTGAACCAGGTTACAGCGTGCACCGAAAATGCAAGCTGCTGCTGTCTCCCCACACCGACTGCATGCTACGTGGGCTGCCCCACACAGCTGTGCCTTGCATCCCTTCCACACCTCACAAAACGAGTCGACTGCGCTGTTATGAGGAAGCGAGAGGAGGAGGAGAAACAGTTTCTTTCCGACGCCCCTCCTGGCCGCCGACGCTTTGGGCGTCGTCCCGTGCCTGCTCCGGAGCTCGCGCCGCTTGTGCACACATTCGCCTCAACATGTGCACCGCTCTGAATTTGACTGGGTGTCTCTTAAACTGCCTCAGTTTTTCCACAGAGGGGATGTCAGGGCCGATGTTCTGGAAACGTCCGAGTGCCTCACTGAAGAGGCGATCGTTGCGCAGATAAGTGCTGTGGACAGATGTTACAATTACGGCTGTGAAAATGTGGTTGAGCAACCTACTCAGGTAATGTCTTTGCAAAAGGCCCAACATGACACAGTTCCTCGGGGACTTCGTTTCAACCAGGGACCTTTCGCTCAGCTAGGCGAAGATGCTTTATAGATGCACTTTGAAAAAAATGTGCACCAGCTTCACATGCAGCAAATAAAGCTGACTGACCATGGCTTCCTTTCTGCAAATCAGTAGTAGTACAACTTTGCTTGCATGCGAATGAAACATTTTGATTTTTTTGTTAATCGCCCCCGGTTGCCTCTGATTGGCTAAGCGTGCCACCCAGGTATTTTCTGGGCCAAACATTCCATAAAAACACGTCATTACAGCTGCTCCTGTGGTGCTGTGGTATAGCACTTGCTTTGAAAATGAGAAGGCTGAGGTTTGAGTCCGGCATGGGGGAAGTTCTTTTTATCATTTAGAATTTGTGAGGTTCTCACTTATCGCGATTTTGTTGATGCTTCTGTTTTCATTTGGTTATTTGCTATATCAAGAAATCGACACAAGGATTTTTAGAATCGGTTAGATTGGGTTTGATGTGTTCTGTATCGTTGGGTTGGATTAGGTTAGGCTCTTTGAAGTTGGGTTGGATTTGGGTTGTTTATGATACGCTCAGCACAGTAGTAAAGGTTAGGTTACATTAGGTTAGGTTTGGTAAGGTTAGGTTATCTTACATCACGTTGGGAGGTAATATTAATCAGCAAATTTTAGGCAAGCCGGCTTTAATGGAAACTGCCGTGAGAATTTCCCGAAGGTAATTCTCACAGCTCCCGTCAGATTACATGCAGCCTTGAAGAATTGTCGTTATAACAATGTGATTCCCTTGGCACTTGAGTCTTGTCATTAAAGGACTACACTGTAGTGTGTGCCCACTTCAGAGATTACCTAGTCACGGAAAATTCTACACAAAGGTTGATTGAGCACTGTTTTGATTGGCGTAGTTGCCTAGTTAGCTGTTTTCTTCAGTTTTTCTATATTTCTTATACTCTGTCACAGAATCAAAGCCTAATGGTTGTGTGTATGTACTTTTCTAAAGCTTCTTTCGAAGGCTTTTCTTTCCAGTGTATGCTAAAAAGATTGGCTGTGGACGCATAGTTTTATGAATATTAAGGGCTGTTCACCCTTTATGGGTGACCACTTGACCCCTTCACCACTTCTTCCTGTTCCGATGTCTGATGAAAACGCTGCAGTGCAGCCCATTTTATTATTAGCTCACTTACAGTTGATGCTGGAAGCCTTGCATATCTATTCCACACTAGCTGTTGCCTGCTCTGTGAGTGCTCACTTGCAACTATATAAATACACATGCTGAAGCTGCCATATGGCGCATGCAGGGGATGGAAAATCACGTGTGGCAATTAATGTGGAGCTCACTCGTGTGCAAAGAGTGAAATAATACTTAACGGTACAGTGAAGTTCCTAAATGCTCAAATCGAATGATCAAGCGTTCTTAGCATATGAAAAAGTTGTCCTAGGCTTACACTTAAGGCTGTTGACAGGATTATTTTTGTATACAGAATTGATTTGGCAGCAAATGTCACACTATCTCATTTTTACTTCATTCTTCGTCTAGTTTCTTCGTCAAATTTTCTGCAATAAATTTCATTTGTTCCTGATTCAATGGCTGAATGGCGATAACCATACATATTAAAGTAAGTGATGTTATGTGCGGGAATTTTCTTTTTCTGGAAATTTTGGCTGCAAATTTTGGCCAAAAGGAAAAAATGAAATCTCGCATAGATGCATAAATTTTAGGAGTTGGGGAGTAAAAAAAACTGCCAAATAACCGGACCTCACATTATTTATTTGTTTTTTTTAAAAAGTATCCTTAACACTTCTTCGCATGTATGTTCTAATACCTGCAGTCGTGTTTCCGCAAGCCAAAGCAAGGTGAGACAGGCCAAAGAGATTTGGGAGCAGTTTTTAAGGAGCAGCAAATTTTCGATTTTGGAGCAGAAGAATCTTGATTTGGAGTAGTTAGGGACATTTAATACATCGTCTTGTGAGCTTAAAATATCATACAGCAATTGAAGGGAAGTACATTCCTATCAGTTTTGAAGACACAGAACACTGAAACAGCCTTACGTGAAAGAATATTTTAAGAGTATCACAAAGTTCTAACTGCACTACCTTTTCCCTAACTGGTGATTGTGTTGCGCTGCACGCAAAACTGACAACAAAAACAACTTCCTTCACATTATCAAATTGAAGGGCTCTGCAATTCTGGCACCTTTGGGGTTTTTTTTACTTTTCAATGCTAAATTATTATTTTTTGTAATCCCAGGCTGCGTTGTACGAACGATTGTAGTCACGGCAACTTGAGCAGCTCGAGCTAACGGTCGCATGCCTACCCGTTGCAGTCCGTGGGGCGCACGTCCACCCGGTATCATTTGAGTAGCGTTACTGTTTAAGCCACCTAGATTGGGCATTAAATTCACTTGCATACATCAAGTGTTATTAGTCCGTGCTATGGCACCATGCAGTCCTGCAGCTATTGGGCGCTGCCTGAACAGGTCGCGGCGCCGCAGCACAGCCCGCAACTTTCGTGTCGACCGTTCCCTCCCGACGAGGCTCGCGATCGCGCTTCGAAGAACAGCAACACCTCCGCATTTTATAACACACAACGAGCAAAAATTTCTTTCACGAACCCGATTATAGACGAGCACGCACCGCGTTTCGCACTCAAACAAACCACGCCGAAGTCGTAGGCCCCACATTTCAAAACTTTTTTACGAGCCGCGCAACTTCTCGTAATCTCGCACCATCTCAAACCATATCCCCGCGTTAACGTCACTGTTCAGAGCCACAACAGATAGAATGAATAGACTGGAACCAGCTGATAGCGTAAAATAAACCAGGGAAAATATCGGCGATGCGCAGTGAGCGCGTGAATAGGCAGTAGCAGGCAGATCAGGCTGCGGCCATGTTTGTAGCCACAGCGATGCCTAATCAGGAAGGCCGTTTCAGCGAACCCGGACAGAAAGCCAATCTTGTTTTAGAAGCTATCGTTTGCATTCTTCAGTCTTTCTATTTTTGCCATTTCTGTGTTTGCAATTGACGACAATAAAAGCGGTCACCGGGATGCGGGAGGCTTTCGTCACCGAAACTGACATCAGCATCAAAATCCGTGCCTGAGGCGCTTGTGGAGCAGTTTGGCGCAGTTTTCGCAATTTTCAATGCTTTTGGAGCAGCTTGCGCAGGAAATGGGAATGTATCAAAAATGCAATATGCGCAGCTGTCTCAGTTCACCCCTGGGAAGCATATCCAGACCACTTTCAGTCCAGTTCATAAAATAACAAGATGCACAGAGAAAGAATATTGAGAACATTAGTAAAACAGAAGCGGTGGAGCATGAAGGATAAAGCCTGTTACTCATGTATTCGCAGACTTGACAGGCACCTGTCGAAGTCTGAGGCTGTTGAATGGGAGTTTTCATTAGAACTAAAATCTGAAGAATCCACATCGTTGCTAGAGTCATCACTGCTGCTGGGGTAAAAAAACTCAGCAGCAGCAGTGGCCGAAGTCCCTGAAAAACCGCTGTCCACCTTTGCAGACCGTGCAGTAAAACAGGACGCCATTTTCGTCCAACTCGCTGCTACCAGGGGTTCAAATTTCCCTCACGACGCCGTCTACCCACACGAAATGTAAACAACCGGCAACGAAACTGAGAAAGGGTTTCCAATGAACACACCAGATGGCGTCAGTTAGTCCAAATAGCGCCTATTTTGAGTTTTTGACGGGAGGTTTGAAAATCATCGTTCACCTGTGAACGATGGCCTACGGCGTCGTCACTAAAGAGTTAACAAGATGTGCGCAAAGAAATGTATTACCCAAAATTTCACAGGTCCTGGTGCCCTCGATGGGTGGCTTATCAAAAGCTACGTACATTATGCTCGCAGAAGGAGCAAACTGAAACATGCCTACGTTTAGAACTGCCTTTGCAATCGATGTTCTTGCCGTTTTTCCACACTGTCTGGTCTACTTGTCAGTAATTAGCGCAGCACACCATGTGTACGGAAGGAATCAAAACTGGGGATGAATGATCTAATAATGCTAGTATTAACGGCGCGTGGGGCATTTGCATGTTTTCGGAACATTAGAGAGCTTCCTTCAAGGCTGTATTCCATGTGACGATCAATATTACCTCCAACTGCATTAACAACATAAAATTATGGTGTTTCCATGTGCCTTCTATATTTTGCTAATGACACTTCACTGTGGGCCATGGAAGTCTATGGCAGAAACTGAAACTGCAAGCAATGGCGAGTGTGGCACTTGCCCACATACTTTATGCGGAACTAACTGCTTGCTGTAAACGGTCTGTAGTACAAATTGCTGACACACCACTGAGTTCATGAAGCCATTAACAAAATACTAGGTGCATTCTAGCCCAGCAAATTTTGTGCTTAGCACAAACCAAACAAAACAAGTTTAGAGCGATTTAAGCAATGCCTCACTGTTCATGCGCACCTCACTACCGTCTCCTGACCCCTTCCTTATTTGGTACAACTGTACATGGCAATCCATTTGAAACATTACCCAAACCTGGTCTGCACTACTTTTTTTGGGGCCACCTTTTAAGCTATGTCATGTTGAATAGGGCCAATCACAGAGCCAAGAGTAAACTACAAGAAGTCCCCAACAGACTGCTCAGTACCCAATACCAGATTAGACTTGCATTGCTCATTGGTTAACAGAGCGGCCAGTGCCAGGATTACCCATGGACTTCTGGACTAGGAAGCCACCCTACATGCTTTTTCTGCTCAATAAAGCTTCCTGGCTCTCCTAAAGACCACGGAAATCTGCAGCCAATAAGACATTGATTAGAAAAGTTTGAATAATTTCCATTTCGCATACAACTGAAAAGACGTGAAATGACAATGCTATGTAGTGAAAGTTGGCACACAGATTGTTGAAGCCCCATCATCTTGTGATGAAAAGGAGACTCCGAGGCACTCACGGAGAGTACTTGTGAGCAGACCACCGGGTCACGCTGCCATTGGCGTCCTCAGAGCACCAGTCGTCTTCCACCTGTGCCAGCTGCCTCCTGCATGGATGGAACATGTGCTGATGAATGTGTGGGAACACTTGTGCACAGGGGGGGGCACACAAAATGAAAGCACCCTCAAACCTTGTTACTCCCCAACTTGTGGAGACTGCTGCAAAAGTGATTCAAATAGCTCCTGGATGTACCTTCAATCACGCATTCTGCTCAACTCAGACCGACTCACTCCTCCTTTTACTTGCCTTAAAGGGACACTGAAGTGATTTGTAAACATTGCAGGGATTAAGAGCGCAAATTGTAGTCCGGAGTCCCTAGGCCCTGTTTCGAACCACTCTGAGCGCGTTTACGCGAAATTTATTTAGTAGAAAAAATCAATTCGAAAATGCTGTCCTCCTCTCTGCACCCTCGCCCATTTTCTGTGGTGTTTTCGTGTGATGTCTGGAGGAGATGAGCTGGCAATTGGCTGCGCTACTGCACGCTCCCCGGCCTTCAGACAGAGTCAGTCGGCCCAGCGTTTCGTCCGCCGGTCGCCGATGGGTCGTCGCAATTCGTTCGCCTCAGTTGAACGAAGCCAGGACACGTTTGTGAATGGAAGAATGTGCCTTTCTTTACTTCGTTAGTTTGTACACTGTATCTAGCTCAAAGTTAAGCTCGCTTCACACAAGCGCTGCAGAAGCGACGCTTCGCTGACTAGTACGCCAGTAGGAAATATAAGGCCTCTTGAAGGCGGGAGAAGAGTCAGCGAAGTCAATATTACTAGTAATATAATAATAGGTACTAAGGAAATAAAATCAACTGATACTTTTACCGTACAGCGTAAAACTAGGGTGCGGAAGCACTTTCTTGCGCTGGGCGAACAAGCACAGCGGTCAGCAGCATGACTACGCATCTGCGAGCGCTTTCCATCTAAGAAATGCAATTGCTAGACGTGCGATATTGTGGAAACTTGGGGGACGCTTACTGCACGAGCGCAATACAACAAATGGTCACCTAAGCTGCTTGAAATGGTAAAACTAAATAAAAAACGGTAAACTGTTTAACATTATATACCTTATATTTCCAAGGGTAGGGCAGCGCTCACCCGTGGCCCAGTGGTCTGGAGCGCTAGGTATGTCATTGCAACTGTTTTGCAAGTCACAAGTTCGAATCCCCAGCGGGTACATTTTTTTTTGTATCAGTTAACTATTTCGTTTTCCCCATATGCTTTCTGTGCTGAGTTCACCTTCTTTTGGGCCACAATCGTTCATTGCTCCCCGAACTAGTTCACAGAACGCGTGCAGGCTGACACTGGCACGCTAGCGAGTTCTCGTTGGCGTGCTGTTGCCATAAGCACGACTGCTTGCGGGCAGTGGGCACAGGCCAGAATCAACAGACCCTTGGCCTGGTGCGAACATGCTTTTTACGATACAGGCATGAGTGAGGCAAGCTCCAACTATGGGGGAAAAGCGCATGGCATTTGAGTGTCTGCGGGACGCGAGGGCGTTCATCCACTGCTGTAGGCCTCGGGTAGTGATTGCTACGATTCCAAGCCGTCCTGGGAGGCTTATCTTTTGCATTTTTACAGCCGACAACATGGCAGAAGCGCAGGGACGACGGTTACTGAGGTATTGAGAATGCCCATCCAACGATGCCGTCGGATGTCAAGCCCGTTGTTTACAGAACCAAACCGAAACTTGTTTGGTTGCTAACCTTGGGCATCGTCCAATCACGGTGCGTCTCCTCCCGTCGTCACAGCCTTTAGTTGGTGCGGCCACCGCAAAACCGTGCTTGGTAGTTTTTGTTCTTTTCGCGCTTTGTAAAATAATTGCCGACTTGTCAACCAGGATAAACGATGAAAAGTGTGCTAATTTGAGCCAGGTCTACGCAGTGCAAGCAAAAACGGGAGCTTGACAAATTCACTTCAGTGTCCCTTTAACCTAACCTCCATCCTTGCCCACTCCTTCCCCTCTTCCTCAGGCTTGGACAACGATGATTGTGACCATCACATGGCAGCCCCTCCCTTAACCCCCACTGCTGTAGCGTTGCTGTCGCTCCAAGTGGGAGGATGACCAAACGGACTGCAGTGAACCGCCAAACTCTGAAGGGCCTTAACAGGCGGTAGACTTTTAAGGTCAATGGACTTGCCACCTCCCCCTCCCCCTCCACCCCCTTCATAAGAGAACCTCCAAAGGATAAAGGCTCCCACAAGGTACAGCAGACCCCTTCATTAGTCGAGGCATCAGAACTCCACACTTCCAAGAAAAAAAAATTGCATTACGCGAGGCGTATGTTTGCAGTGCTTACACGAAGGGGAAAACATGCACAAAGAACAGGCACAATTGCGGATCTATAGAGGACAACAAAAATACACTCCTAATTCTGCAGCAAACGCTCTAGCCAACTTTATTTTTGTAAACGAATGTAACCGAAGTGCATAAATGTAGCGTATAACAAACCTCATAAGAATACAGCTCCTGGGCAAACACATTGGCATTCTATGTCTGCATTACAATTTATGTCCACTACAAGTTTCAGTGCATCCCTGCACACTGCCCCCCTTCAATATTTGGCTTCCTTCAGATCTACAGTGCCAGAAAAAGCACGCAAAATGCAGAGCCAACCCCTGCATACCCTCTGAGTACATCTCCCCCTCCTAACCCCCCCCCCCCCCCACTTCATCTGTATGTCCGACCAAGATTTTATTAAGCACTAAAAGAACACACCATGCCATCAACAAACAAATGCTTCGTAACATACGGCAGGACTGATCTTGAGATTGAATGGCCCAAGAATGTCCTCTATTGGGCGATCGGGAGTTGCTTTTACGAGATGCACTTCCTGATGATGCACTTACAATAATAAACCCTTGGCTTCCCAACTGTCAGATCATGTAATCACGTGATCTGCACCAGTGGTTATTAAGATTGCTACGCAACACTACACATGTTGCTTGGTAAAATCTTCCACTGTACCCAGTGCAAAACAGGGTGAGAGCATGCGTAAAGTGCGAGGCCATCTAAGAAACAAAGCAGAAAGCAGAAGTTCTGACAACCGAAGTCACGAGCTTCGCACAAAAATATTTCAAACGTAACAGCACTGAAATTTGGCGTGTCATCTGATTGCGTGGAATTACTCAGGTTGGCACAGTTGGCGCATAGCAGGATTAACAAAAGTGATTGCCAGCCAAAGCTGCACAACACTCGTACGTGGCTCTGATATGAATGCACAACACAGCAGGAATGCAGGCACTACCATTTCTCTACTCTAGGTGCAGTTCGAAGGACAGCTAACTGCCAGAAAATACTTCACATTTATGGTGGAAGGGAAGTGAGACAAATGTGCCTGCTTATGATAAACTGGTGTGGATTTATCAACCTGAGACCTAGCTACCATGACAGTGAATAAAACCTCGCAACCCATTAGCAGCTGCACATCTCTTAAAATGCATTTCTTAGTAGAGACGTGCAACAACACTTCTAATGCCCAAACGACTCCATTTAAGAAAGAAGGTGCTATAAAGCACTGCTGGCCATCGCCACAGGCCACGTTATGGACTCCCGAAGGAGCGATTGCAATTGAGTGCTTCCTGCTATTTCACTGCTCAGAAACAGCGCCCATGGTGGCTCAGTGGCTAAGGCATTGGGCTGCTGAGACCGAAGGACGTGGTTCAATCCTTACTGAAAGAGTAATTTTCTGATGGAGCCGAAGAGTGAGAACGGCTGTGTCAAGACTTCGACGCACATTAAATATCACCAGGTGGTCAAAATTAATCCGGGGCCCTCCATTATGGCGCACCTCCTAACCCAAATGTAGCTTCACCAAAAAAAATCCTCCAGTACAGTCGACATACATTCGAACCTGTTTATATTGAACTACTACTGGTCATGCTATATTTTCAGTGAGAATATATAGCAAACATTACGCTTATATCAAACAAAAATGCCAACGACTGCCAATATATCGAACCCCAAATGACGCAAAACTGCCCCCCCCCCCCCCCTTCCCCTAAAGTTGGCTTTTTCCAGGGTCGTGGGAGAAATTCCACCGGCACACCCCTAAAAGTGGTTTAGCCGGGCCGCTCACGAGCAGCAAGCAGCTCTTCCTCCTCCTCCCCCTCGCTCTCTCTATTGTGACCATGACTGCACCACCACACCGTGTAGGGCGAGCCGTCGACACCCCCTGAATACCTAAATAATCCTGGCCGCTGCCATGTTTCTTTGTTCGTTGGATTTGCAGTATTTGTGCTTCGCATGCGTTCTTCCAAAGGGTAGCTATAGTGGCTAGCGCTAGTGTCACTAAATGAAGGCTTATTTAGTGGATCTAGCTAGCGCAAAACAGCAGAAATTGCCTTTCGCAGCGAAGCTGGCAATCGTAAATAGAGTCAAACTTGGTGAGAATTTAGGACGTCCCCACGATGTACGAGATTCCCAATAACACCTTCTCGGTATCGAGGTTCAAAGTAGATGCGACTAAAGAAACCGCCCGAAATTGCATCAAATCTGCGGGCTTGTCCGCGACGGTTATGTCTGAAAATCCTGAGGAGTGCAACGAAGCCACCGCTGATGATGCTGAAGTGTGGAGCGAGCAGTTGGAATGTCAAGACACCATAGCCGGATCAATGGTCAGCAAGTTTGCGAGTGTGGATGAGGGTGTCGCGACCACTGGAGGGTTTAGAAGACTGCATTGCAGACATGTACCAAGCGCAAGTGAAAGCAGATACGAGGAAAGCAACAACGATCCTTTGCCCACAACCTCCAAAGTGACTCGTGCACTCGCAGCATATGGCACTTCGCAAATGTCAAAGGTTGCAGCCTCAGCTGCTCAGACTCTTCAGACAATGTGGAGAAGTGCATACTATCTCGTGTAGCGAGGTTGTTCAAGCAGAACATACACGTCTATTTCGTGTGAAAGTAAGGCAGTTTCGCCAATAGTGTTTCTGTTGTGCTCTTATGACGTATAATTCTTTAGGTTGCTTATATCGAATCATCCGCTACATTGAAGTGATAGGCGTTTTTTTTGCGAGTTTGAGGTCAACAGGTTTGACTGTATTCGATATTGTTTTTGTTTTTCAAGCAGCCCGCTTGCCCCTTGTCTCCAAAGCCAGGCACTGTCAAATTGTAAAACGTCTCCCGGCAAACAATAACCGTCAACCGAACCATTCCTAGGCATTTGAAAAATTGGTACAGAATGTATTGTTGGGCACCAGCACTGTGCAACAAGATTTCACTGCTCTGGTAAACCATCGATTGTGGAGTAATTTTTTTTTTCTGCCAAATGCACAAACGCCTACAATGGGATGTATTTGGTTCTAGAGTGCAAGCACTTGTCGCGCCTGCTGGTCTGCCTTGGGGCCACATGCATTTAACTCTTGAAAATAGGCGCGGAAAAGACGTTGACCAAGAAAAGAAATACACAGGAATGTCTTTTCTTGCTTGAAGACTTTTCTGCAC
Source organism: Haemaphysalis longicornis (assembly GCA_013339765.2). Taxonomy (NCBI): domain Eukaryota; kingdom Metazoa; phylum Arthropoda; class Arachnida; order Ixodida; family Ixodidae; genus Haemaphysalis; species Haemaphysalis longicornis. The sequence goes on from CM023458.1 coordinate 40,540,094, forward strand.
GTATTTTCAAGATGAATCAACACCAACTCGCCCAACTTTCCATTCATTTAACTCTTACAGGGTTATTAGGCATGTGAGAGGGTCCTACACAGTTGCCTGGTACAGGAAATGAGGACAACACAGACTGAACACTGCCTTGCCAGTTTTACTTACTTGATTTCAAGCTGTTCCACCAGCTCGGAAAGACTCGCCTCCATGGTGCTGCAACGCAAGAAAAGCAGAGGCATTAGAATGACAACCACAGGGGCGCAAGGGGAGGGGAAGGGAGGCGATGTCAGCCACAGTGACAAGCAAAATGGCAGCTTCCAAATGGAGCCAATCACACTGAACACTGCCCTAGTATCCTAAAATGAAAACAAAAAAATTGCCATGAGGTGGACCTTCACCCCAAATGAATGCCACGCCATCATCACAGCTATGATTACATCCTCACATGGGCTTAGACTAGTGGCCAGGTTACTGGCATCTGCAAAAAAAAAGCAAGCGAAGTTCCTTTGCTATCGCAATCAAGTGCGCTCACCATTTCATGCTCAGGTGCCAACATACGTAAAAGCACCAATGAGGATCAGAACAGTTGTTCAAGTGAGGGGTGAGCTTCTTGGGTATACTTAGACTAAAGGCGCCGGACAGCGCCCAGAGGGCGACACGAAGCCCGCGACACCCAGCGCCCCCTTCGGCAGATATGCGCAACACTGGGTCGGTCCCCGCAAGCCGTTACGTTCCTGGCTAGGGGGGCGCTCCTTTTTGCAATGCGAAGCATATTAGTCGACCCTTTTGGGTTTAAAACGAAGTAAGAGATTGAGAGTAATTCTGTCACACAGTGCAGGTGAATGAAGAGGGATTTATTTGGTTGAATTTGCGTATGGGAAGGCATATAAAGGCCACATAGGCGTGATGCCCAGAAGAGAAACACTTGTACAGCCTGCCTGGGGCAACACTTCCTCGAGATCAGCATGTTTCCCTTCAAAATAAAGCATAATTTATATTGTTCAATCCGCAAAATAGGAGCTAGGCTTTGTCTGCAAATATATCAGACGTTGTGCGATGTTTCTTCACGAGGTATTCCATCCATTGCGAGTGCACTCTGCGACTGCAAGAACTACTAACTGGACCACATGGGTGTTACATACGGGTCTATGATCCGAATGTGATGCTCCGTACACGTAACAGTATGAAATTCACATTTGTTTGTGTATAGCGGAAGTGCTGCCGCTAATAAGTGCCTGCTCCACCAAGAAACTTTTGGGCTTCCAGGTGTAGCCCAGTACGCCAGCTGTATGAAAACACGCCCCAAAAAAGAAACTCTTCACGAGAAGGCTATCACAAGAAATTCCATTGGGCGAAGAGGGAGTTGGGGGAGGGGGAGGCAGAACATCTAATAGGCATATCGGAATAAATTACGGAATATTCATATTCGGGTATTTTTCTCTCTCCACCCACGGTGCCGGCGTGAGACCTCTCAGAAAGAAATAGTAGCGCTTTTATTACCGTCAACACCTTTGCAGCAAAAGTCCAGGGAGAAAAATTTAGTTCCCTGAGGACACGCGTCACTGGTCCGGTGTGACTGGAATCGCAACGGATGGGATAAATAAATTTCGTCCTCCTCCTCCTCCTCCCCAAGCGCGAAAATTTACGGATGGGATAAATAAATTTCGTCCTCCTCCCCGAGCGCGAAAATTTTGTCCTGCGTTCATATATTCCAACTTTTATTGCGACACGTCTTATCTCCATTTTTCTTTGCTTTTCAGTGGCTTAGACAACAATTTGTTTGTTTAGCAGGAATAGGTGATTTTATGCTACCCAATAGCTCGCGAAACATTTAGGAACGTTAACGCCTATAAGTGCCCGCCCCATATGTATTTAATACGGCGATATGAAATACTAGATGAAGCAGAGAGAACCGCTAGGCAATCTATAACTGTGTTTGGGGGCCTTTTTGTTACCAAATTTAATGCGCACTTATGTGTACTCACCGCCTGATAACCAGCCTACTAACAAGCTGCTCGTACACCACGAAAGCATGTAATCCGCTCGCTTAGTGTGGGCTTTTCAAGATTCAGAAACCACACTTCGTATATCCGAAAAAAAGAGAAGAATTCGCGGGAGAATGCAGACTCGAACACACGCGTCCCAGTTGCGTCAACCTACGGCTCGGCAGCAAGGTGACATTTTATCGGTGCCCCGTTTTATTTGGAGGCTTCCCCCTAACTATAATAAATTTCTGCATGGCTTTGCTGCAGTATGTAGGAGACACACACGCAAATATACGACACACGTTTCCGCAAAGTTGCGTTCACGGGCGCTGAAGGCGGCGTGCGCGGCGGGACCGACCCAGAGTTGCGCGGGTCTGCCGCGGCTGGCGCTGCGCTCGCCCGCAAACTCGCTGTCCGGAGCCTATACCTACGAGCAATCAGCTGAGCAGATGTGCACTGGGGTACAGCAGTATGGTTCTTCCCTGCATTCTTTTCATGGAATGACGATGGGGATTGAAACTTTACATGCGGGTGAAAAAGCCAAATGAAGTTGGAGAGAAGGTGCAGGTTCGACTGATGACAGGGTTCAACATGGCGAAGCTACAACCGGAGGCTCACCGTAGTATCTGAGGGCTCCAGCTTAATTTCGGCCACCTGGAGACCTTGTGCGCTGAAATCTCGACACACGGGCGTTTTCGCTTTTTCGCCTCCATCATAAAAGCTGCCACCGCGGCCGGAATCGAACCCGCGTCCTAGGGCTGAGCAGCACAACGCAAAAGGCACGATCGAGCTACCGCGGCGGGAGGGGAGCAGCTAGGTTGCTCACAAATAGGGGCAGAAATCGCACAATTACAACTGACGACAGACGAATTTCGACTGTAAAACTTCACTACGACGAACAGTTATGGGTAAAAAGACAAATATCAGGGAGCGAACACAAACCGCAGCCCGATACCACACACGCGCACTTGCCTTTTCCGCCATATTGTGGCGGCCGTTCTAAGGTGACGTGCACAGTCCGGGGAGGATATATAACACGCGCCGACCGCCGCAATAGACGAAAGCGGCATAAGTACCGATAAAAGCTGCACACTTACGTCGGAAGAATGCCAGAGCCGCCGCTGGCCGAGCCGAAGGACAACTTCAGCGGTGGAGGCTTGCACCGCTTGCTCCTCCCACGTTTCGGCGTCACCGGCGGCATGGCGTCCTGCGCCACGCGATCCAAGGCCACCTGCTCACGATAGCGGAATGCGAAACTATGCCTGAATACGCCCGCGAAAAATAGTAAACAACGTGCAACACGAGCAACAAGCGATACTCAGGCGCCAAACAGCTAGACAGGGAGACCGGCGGCGCGAGCGAAGCAACAAGATTCGAACGCTTCCACGCCAACACAAAGCCGTCGCACCGAGACGCGGAAACCGCGTTTCGAATGACAGCCCGAAGGAGCACGCGACGAGACGACTTACCCGGTCGTGGGGGCTCGAAACCAAGAAGCTTCGGGTGTATCGCCCACGTAATCCTCAACCGCAAGCGTTTAGGGTTGCAGAGCGGAATTCGGAACGCTGACTGGCCCGCCAAGCCTCGTTAATTACGCTGCAGAAAGCGAATCAACTGACGCACGAGCTTACGCTGGAAACTCCTCGCGCCTCTCGGACATTTCATACATCCGCCGCTAGGGACCGGTGCCGGTAGCATTCTGAGTCATTATATACAAGTCATAGAGACATGGAGCATAAATATAATACATACGAGTGGCCCTAGTCGCACGCAAGGTGCGAACAATTTTTTTTTTCATTCGCACGCAATACAACGCGCATTTTTTTTTTAATTCGCCTGGTACGAAGAGCAAGAGCAGCCAGCGAGGACCTGGGTTTTCCGGACTAAAGAAGACCCCCCACAGGGCAGGTGCCCCTAACATCAGCACCTAAAGCTCGTCTTAAATAAAGTTTATTCCATCCATCCATTCGCACGTTCGCACTTCAAGAACGATGGCAGCGCGAACCAAGGTTGAAGGTTTATAGAAATGTTATAATAACTCTGCCGCAAAGTGGGGCATAGTGGAGAAAGCAAATAGGTTAGTGCGTTGGTAAAAGTTGTGTGAATACAGTTAACCTTTGTGATCGATGATGATGTCTAGTGGTATCCCCTTTGTAGCGGGGGGCATGATGACGTACGTGTCATCTTACAAAAAAAAAAAACTGGTATACCTATGCTTTATAATCTTCGTTTAATACTAGCGCTTCTCTAAGGGCGGGCAGAAAATACTTACTTTTTCTATTACAGGTGGTAGCTGTCCTAGGCAATATTCCCCTCGCTGCTTTTCGTCCACCAGTATCTTGATCTTTTCGTCACCTCGGCAGCCCCGGAGTCAACTCCCTTCGAGCTGCCCTTAAATCCTAGGGCTTCTGAAAGCCGATTATTGCCCTCATGTAGATTTCGGTGGATACCCTCGCATTCTAACACTGTGTGCCGCATAGTTTCTTTTTATTTTCCGCAGGCCACGCATACGCCATCATTTTGTGTATACTTCCCCACAAAGCTCTTCGTTCGCATGCAACATGCTCTCCCACATGATGTGGGAGTGCAACGACGCGGAAGCGGAAACGAACATACTACCGCCCCATCTCGCGCGTGCGGTGCGCGAGACGGACAAGGACGCACAGAAAGCCGCCGCGCAGTTTGCGCTGGCGGCGATCACACGCCAGCAGTCGCGGCCGGCACCCCCCTCCTAGCGAGGGAGTGAGAGCCACCGTGACCTTTTAGCCGGCAAATAAAGATGTTGTTTCCCCCCCCCCCCCCTCTAGCCTCAAAAGGCAAAGCACTGCCCTTGGAATTATAGTAGAAATTTTCCTTTCTGATGTTCAATTTCTCAGCCCTGTACATCTCTAACGACGTTTTAGCTTCCATTTTTTCCCTCCATTTATTTGTTTCAATCTGCCTTGCCTCTTTTTTGGTTACCTTGGCTGTTTTGGATTCTCCACTGTTCTTTCCGTATGTCATCGTTAGCCTTCTAGGCTTCCTTAACCACTGCGTGTCCCTGCTTTTCAAGTATAGGTACCTAAAAACCTTAGCTGCCCACCGTCGTTGATCTCAACCTCATTCAAAGCATATTTTTACTCTGTGATTCTCGAACTTCAACGACGCCCAGCCCATATCTCCCCTGAACTGCTTCGTTAGTTGTTTTTCCATGCGCGCCTAAGGCCAAACGTCCTACCGTTCTCTGATTCACTTCAAGGCCTGCTAGTGCGTCTGATTTTAAGCAGAGTACGCATTCGCACATTGGAGACCCGGAACCATTACTCCTTCCACATTCCTCTCACCTACTTCATATTTGATTATACCACCACAGAGCTCGATCTTGCTCATCATAGCCTGCGTTTACGCTCTCCCTGGCACTTAAGTTGCTCTCGCTGAGTTCTTGTCCCCTTCGTTATCCACACTCCCAAATATAAGTGCAATGCACTTCTTAATTGATTGATTGAACAACTTTTTATTTGCCCAGATTTGTCGCTTAGCCGTCGGTCAGGAGTCCTTGGTCCCTGGCGGCGGTCGTGGCCATCTGGACGAGCCGGGTCTGGATACCCGGGTCGGAGCTGAGTAGCGCGGTCTCCCACTGCTCCTTCGAACTTATGCTGAGTGCAGGCTGCCCTGCCTTACTGCTTTGCGGGTCATTTCTCCGGAGAGGGCAAGACCATACCATGTGATGTAGGTCAGCCCTGTCACCGCACGCCTTGCATTTATCTGAATAGAGCCCTGGATAACATCGGCTGTAAGCCACTGGATTGGGGAAACAATCTGTCTGCAGCCGTCGCCACGCTACTGACTGCCATTTGCTCAGTGTCTTGTCTGGGGCTGGGTATTTGGCCCTTTCCAGTCTATAATGGTCAACTACGTCTCTGTAGGACACCAGCCTGTCCCTTCCTGACCGTCGTATCGAGTGCGCGTCTGTGTCAGGAGTTTCGACATCGGCTCGGTCAATGAAACCTCGAGCCGCGTCATGCGCACACTCATTCCCGGCCAGGCCAGAGTGGGCCGGTGCCCATATCAGTTGTATTTTGCCGTCCCGCTCCTTAGTCAAGCCAGATTTTAGAATACGAAACGCCTCGGGTGACATGCAGCCCCTCGCATAGTTTAATATTGCCGACTTGGAGTCGCTTACTATAACTTTGGTCTTGGAGGACGCGACCATTGCCAGGGCAATGGCCACCTCCTCGCCAACCTCCGGGTCCGTCGTCCAGACCGAGCCGGAGGCGATGCAATCGCCCTGTCGATTCACTACCGCTAAGGCCATAGCATCGCGGCTGGCATATTCGGCGGCGTCCACGTACACAACGTCCTCGGATTTCGCGTATCTTTTGTGCAGAGCCCTGGCTCTGGCCTGTCGTCGCTCCTCGTTATGTACCGGATGCATGTTCTTAGGGAGTGGAGGGATATGTATGTGGGTCCCTATCTCCGCTGGTATTTCGACTTTCGCGCCTTGCGCTCCTCTGTGGTTTATGTTGACAGAATCTAGTATTTTCCTCCCTGTTTGACTCTTAGAGAGCCGTTCCTTTTGGGCGGTTAGCTGGGCTTCTATGAGCTCACTAAGGTTGTTATGGAGGCCGAGCGCTTCAAAGCGTGCGTTCGATGCAGTTACAGGTATACAGAGGGCTTGTTTGTGCGCTCTCCTTATCATAGCGTTTATTTTGTTCTCCTCATCCCTCTTTAGGTTCAGGTAAGGGGTAACGTATGTGATTCTACTTAAGACGAAAGCCTGCACCAATCTTATTAGGTTATGCTCTTTCATTCCGTGGTGCCTGTTGGCGATGCGCGAGATGAGCCGAATTGTTTGATGGACGCTTTTTTCCAGCGAGCGTATGGTTTCTATGTTGCGCCCATTGGCCTGATTTCTGAGGCCCAGAACCCAGATACTCTGAACTGTAGGGATACGCTGAGTACCACCTGCAAAAAGGTCAATGTTTGGAGTGGTCGAGTCGATTTTGCGCCCTCTGCTGGTCGGACGGTATATGAGCAGCTCCGATTTTTGTGGGGAGCAACTCAAGCCTCTCGGTCCTACATACCCCTCTACAGCCTCAATCGCCCGTTGTAGAGTGTCCTGTACATGCCCGTCGCTACCCCCGGCCACCCTTAAGCGACCCTGAACCTGCGTCCACCGGCGATGTCCGCATCACATACCCACGTGGGGGATTGGCCAGGAATCTCCTCGTCTTCCTTGGCAACGGGGGGAGATGGGCGCGCGCTGCCTGGCCGCTGACATGGCACATACCCACGTGGGGGATTGGCCAGGAATCGGGCGTGAGAAGGGCTAATGCACCCGCTTAAAGGAGTACTGACACGAAATTTCAAAGCTGAGATCCGCTCTAGCAATCAAGTACAACGACAACACAAATAGGTGTCTGTGAATAAATGCATCTTTCTTTCTTTGTAGTTGTGTGTGTGTGTGTGATCTCTCTTTCGCGAACATTACCGAACCGCGCAAATTCAACTCGTGCATTCGCACTTTCACATTCTTCCCCTCGGGGAAATGCGGGGAATTTTTTTTATATTCCTGACTCGGGGTAATTCGCCATGCTGGATTGACACTGCGTCATTGAAAATCACCATGCTGGATTGACGCTGCCTCATTGACACTGCGTCATTGAAAACAATTATTCCCGATTTTTCTGCGCTAAAACTTGGTTGGTTGGTTGGTTGGATCCGGAACAAAAATGGCGCGTACCCACTCTAGGGGTTTGGCCAAGTCTTATTGTGGTTTCACTGTTGAAGAAGCTTAGTAATTAGTTTCAAACGAAGGGAAAATAGGGTACAGTGATGCTAACAATTTTGGAACAAAAAAAATTCAATACTGCTGTACCAACAGGTATTTCAATAAACGATTAAAAATTGCTTGATGCGATTGATTAACAAGGCAAGCGACCTGTTTCGGCAATAAATGAGTGAAGAGCGCGACAAACATCCCCGTTGCACCAACCAAGCCCGACTGCCCCAAATGACAATAAATTAGGCACCGACAAGGCGAGACCCAGGCGCCGACAAGACAACAGGAAGTGGTCAATTGTTTTCTCCTCTTGACAGAAGCCGCACATGGCCTAACCCGAGGTCTGTGGCTTCCTTATGATGATGATGATTGCTAGTGGTATCTCCTTTGTAGCGGTGTGATGACGTGTCATCTTACAAAAAATATACCAGTGCTTCAGACTCTTCGTTTAATACTAGCGTTGCACTTAGGACAGGCACAACAAACTTATTAGGCACAAAATACTTTTCCTGTTACAGGTGGCAGCTGTGTTAATCAATATTCCCCTCTCTGCTTTTCATCCATCAGCATTATAATCTTCTTTTCGTCGCTTCGAGGCTCGACAACCTTGAAGTTCACTCCCTCTGTGCTACCCCTAAATGCTAGAGCTTCAGGAAGCCGAATATTTCCCTCATGTAGATTTCGATGGATATCCTTTCCATCTAACACTATGTGCCGCATAGTTTCTGTTTCTTATCCGCAGACCACGCATACCCCGTGATTTTGTGTATACTTCCCCACAATGCTCTGAGTTCGCAAGCAAGTTGCTCTAGCCTCAAAGAGCAAAGCACTTCCCTCGGAAATATCGTAGAAATTTTCCTTTCTGATGACCAATTTCTCAGCCCTGTACATCTCTAACGATGTTTTAGCGTCCATTTTTGGCTTCCACGTTTTGGCGACAAGCTCCCCCTCGTGTCCAACGCGTCTGTGTAGTACAAAAGCAAACGATCCTCGCCGCCCTCCATGTGTTTTCAATTACAAAGCAGAGCGAAAGGTGACTGTGCATAATTTAATCGCTTTGTGGTACATTTAAAATACTGCATACTAAATGAAATATTCCTTAAAGTACATGCAGAGGTTAAACAAAATAATGTCCGCTACAACAAGCCGATTTATCGGCTTGTTTTGAACGAGCTGTCTCGATTGTCGCATCGCGGGTCATTGCCAGGTCGGGAGGTCTAACTGCCTGATGATAATTATCGTTCTTTCTTCTTGCGTACGCTCGACAAATGAAATTTCACAAGTAGCATAAAGACAGAACGTTGCCCTCCTACAGCCAGTGGGAACTGCAAGAGGTTGCTTCAGCGGAAGCTTTCCAGCGGACGCGAGAAGCGCAGCCGACTCAGCTGACACTGCCGGCCTGGCACCGCCTTGAAAACGGGTGGAAATTTTGTTTTATATTTTCGCCAACTAAATGATTCTTGCTTAACATTTCACGCAGCCCGATTTACAAACCACAGCGTACATGTATACTAGCGAGTAGGAGAGGCAATAGCGCGAGAGAAGTAAACTGGGTTTGCACCCCCTCGCATCCCCTCCCCCCAAAAAAGAGCGATGGATGATCTTGGGTGCCCTAACGTTGATCCTCCAAGGCGCGCAATTGAAGGGCGCGAAACAAGCATCAAATCACACTTCCGCTGCCTGCAGAAATGTGTATATTTACATAACACAACACAGCCGCATATACGGTGCGTGCATGGCCCAAATATTTACATACGATCGTCAATGATTGTGTTCGTTATCGTCTAGTGCAGAGGTCGGTAACCTACGGCCCGCGGGCCGTAGGTTACCTCATAATACAGCCCACGTTCCATGGGGCTGTATTATGCGGCCCCTCCCGCATGCACCCCTCCTCGTCAATAAAAATCTGAACGCCTACACGCCAGTACGTTTTGACCTCAAATGGGGTTAGACGGCGAGACAAGGACAGAGAATTGATCGCTTCCGGTTGCATTGCCCCCCATCTTCAAATTTAGCCAGGTGATTGTCAAATATTCGTCAAAAATTCGCTGAATTTTTTCTCTTTGCCTTCGAAGCCCCCCTCCCATCCCACCCGATTTGCCTTCCAGCCCTCCACCGTGTCGGCTGCGTGCAACTCGGCACTACACCTGAATGCGTTGCTGGTTCTTATTGTAGTCTATTAAGTGCAAACTGGGAATATATGATGCAAGAGCGTAATTAAATAAAGCGAGAGCAAACAAGGAAACAGAACGGCCACTCAGTTCGCCCGTCCACTTTGTTTTACGGCCACTACTTGGGAATCACAAACAGATTTCACGCTTCTGGCGCTTGCTGCATTTTGTCACTGAGCCACGCATAAAAAATCAAAATAGCGCATAATAGCGACTCAAACCAGCAATGTTTAATGAAAGTGCATAAGTGCGCAAAAGCGCGGCGCACCGCAGCAGACGAGCCTGCGGTCCGTCGGACTCGCTGACTTTTGCGCACATCTCCGATTGCGCTTTTACTGCAAAGCAGTATACGTCACCCCCCCCCCCCCCCCCCCTTCCATCCAGTTTCCATTCCGGTGAAGGCGATTACTCGGCACCGTTGCGGCGCTCCTCCTCGCCACCACCGACCCCTCTTTCACAACGGTTATAACAAAGGTTATTCCCCTCGCAACCACCGATGCCCCTTTCGTCGTTACCAGATGGTTGCGGATATGGAGGAAAGAAAATCCATGCTTGCGGAGAATCAGAAGCAGCGCGAACAGGTGTACGACTGGTGCACGCGATTCGCATGCGACTGATCGTTATGATTGATCGTTAGGACCTGTTTTGGCGTCGTTCGCTAGTCGGAGGAGGCTCACGACTTGCGACGCCCGTGTGTAGATTGGTCACAGCCAATGAGAGATTTTTTTTATAGATTGGTCACAGCCAATGAGAGACCGCTGAGCCCCAACCTCCCGCAACTGGCTTGCGTTTCTCGGCTCGGATCGGGTGTTGGGAACTTTAGGCTTAGCATCCTGGCGGACATTTGATCGCCGCTATATATGCAACTGCGAATGACAATCCGTAACACAACTTTTAACCACACTATCAACCCCTTTCTCGCATGCGGAACTTTATTTCAGCTATAACTGGCGTTTGAGCTATCGGTGACCAAGACATCTGCCTAGCCTGTTTCGATGCTTCCGCCATATCTCGGCCGCTCGGCGCACTGCGCGCCGCGGCGACCGGTCAGCGTAGGCTTGCATCGCGGCAGATATCTGATCGCCGCTTTTAAAATAAGACCTGACAACAATCCCCAGCACAATTTTTCACCCCACTAACACCTACTTTCTTGCATGTGGAACTTCTTTTTAGCGATCAGATCGATTCAGAAGAGCAGCGACAAGCGGTTGCTACCGTGGTCTGCGCCGGTTCGAGCCGCTGAGTGTGCCGAGCTGGCAGGCACGACCGGCGTGTGCGCGGACTGTTTCCGAAGGCAGAAAACGCTTCACGATTGCCTGCTTTATCCATTTCTCGATAACGACGCGCGGAATCTACATTGAAAATTCAGCTCAGCGATCGTCGTAGTTGACCATGGAGCAAAAACAGTGGGCGAAGCGGCGCCGACGACGCATCGCATGCGCGCATCGGGCCATGTGTCTCAAATTCACGCGTACGACTAGTCGTGGCGACAGTCGTAACGATCAGTCGCATGCGATTCGCATGCACCAATCGTCCATGTGTCTCGCACTTAAAAAAACTACCGAAGCCACCACCGCCGAAGCGGCCTAGGCTACATGAACTAATACTCCACAGTCTGGATTATCGTGGAGCTAATATATATGTCCACACTGAGAAAAATAACATTTGCAGAAACTCTTGAGTTGGGTAGAGTGTACGTTACTTCCAAAGGCTCACCTCCGCACATTTACACTTATACGTGCGTTCCCTTTCGGACTACTTCTTTTAATTAAAGAACCTTCTGATAAAGAAATTGGCCTTTTATTTTAGAAACCTTATGAATCATTTGTATACCTATAAAGGGTTTCTTGTCACGCGTTACTGACATAGTTCAGGCCGGGGGGGGGGGGGTGCACATAGCACTCACGCACTGAAACGGTATTCTTCCGCAAGTTCTCCGCGCGATTTCACGCGTGCCGATGAGCTATGGCCCTTAAACAGTGTTGAGTAACTTCTTGCGCAAGAGCCGACTATGTTCAGCAAACGAGTCAGGATTAGGAAAGAATTAACAAAGGGAAACACGCTGATTACGTGGGAGAGAGAAAAGACTTTATTGGGCCCAAATGAGAAGACTGGTCTCATGTCTTCTTTTTTTGCAAGGGTTCAGCCGACCGCATGGCAGTCAGCGGCCTCCCTTGCTATTCGGACCAGGGCCTGTTGATCTTCAGCGATAGAGCTGCGCTGACCGCGAGAAAGGCGTCACGGTGCTACTAGTATGCCTTACGCTTTTAAGTGCAGAGCACTTTAGGCGCTCGCCTTGTCGTCCTAGCTCGCTCGCTGGAACCAAGCATATCGCCACGGCGTTACGGTGTAGCCTGTCACGGTCACTTCGCCGCGGCGTAACCCAGAGGCTTCGAAAGGCAAGCGGTTTATGTAGTCATAAGCGCTCGAAACTCGTGAACCGCTGGCGCTTAGCAGTGACTTAGCTCGGCTACGCCAGGGTATACGTAGCGTGAGCTAAGGTTCAGCTGGTTATTCTTAGCTTTCCTGGTTGGGATTAGCTGATTATCATGAGTACTGCTGCTTATCATCCACTCCAAATCCAATCCAAGCCAATTCAAGCCAAACCAATTCAAGCCAAACCAATCCAAGCCCAGCCAATTCTCGCTCTTGCGCAAAATGTGGCAATGCAACGCCGGCACGTGCGGGGAGAAAAGCGCAAAGAGAACAGGGGCGGTATTCTCGAGTTTTGTCTCTTTTGCGTCCCTTTCAAAAGTGTCCCTTTTGGCAAGCCCTGATTGGCTAAAAGCAAACAACTGGAAGTGACGTAACGCAAGCGCTGCAAACCTACTGCCAGAGTCCTTCAATGCTTTTGCCAACGCTCACTGCTTAAGCGGAAGTACGTCACGACGAAGGGGCGCAAAAGGGACGTTTTCAAAGGGGACAGTTACGGGAATACCGCCCCATAACTCCCGCTGGCGCAGTTTCAGGCAGGGGGCGAGCGAGCACTGGGAAGGCGGGAAATTTGAATTTCATGGCGTGGTAGCAGTAAGCGGGTAACGGCGGTACAGCCCATTATGGCGAATCACTGCTCTGCACTTCCGACAGCTTTCACATGAGTGGAACGGCTTTAATTTTTTCCTGTCGCTGACATAAGGCCGAGATTGATTAAATAGTGGCCATACCGAATAATTTTCTTGAGTGCAGTGTCCTTCAGCTGTCGTTTACATCGCCTCCATTCGGGATTGCATAAAATTTTAGACGCGAACGCTTACCAAGCTTACCTTTCGTCTTGTGCGTAGATTGGGGAGCCCTAAGTGCAGGACCCAGAACAGATGACAGTACTTGAGCCGTCGCCTCGGGTGCACCAAGACGAACGAAGCACATGTGCTGGCTCGGCGCGGAAAACTCTGACGGGCCTGTATATTGCCGCGAACCATGTACGGGTTTGTTTATTTATTGTTTGTTTTTAATGCCCGGCCGCGCCCGGCTCTGTTATCTGTGTCCCATGCGAAGCGCGTGTTTCATTCTTATTTTTATGCAGCACGGGCTATCTCATTCAGATAAGGAGACTGTTTCGCCCTAGCGTCGCTAGCGTAGAATAGTCTTCCTTGATCTACAATGTTCTGGATGTGAATCGACGGTTCGAGAACCACTCGCGCCGAAAGATAAAAAAGCCTGCAGAGCAGACGCCGCGGAATTTTCGAATCGCTGACACCAGTCTACGCAAGTCACTTTGTTGACTGCTGTTTCGCCGCCTGTGTATTCTTTGAGTTGTTAGGGGAGCAGAAGTTCACTCCAATAAACGTATTTTCCTTGAAGAGAACTGCGTCGTCTTTGGCTACGTGACATCTGGTGGAGGTGCTGGGTAAATGCACCCTGCGCCCTCGTCAAGCCGACAAGAAAGTCCCACTCATGCCAGCCGCCGACAGCAAGGTCTTCAGCCGGAGTTTGGCCTGCTTCAGGATAAAGTGAAGAAAGAAGACGTCGTGACCACCACCATGATCAACGCAGGCACCATGACCAGCACTACCAATCCTGCCCTCATTCTTCAACAGCCCCGGGAACCACCATCGTTCCGCGGATCCCCCGGAGAAGACCCTGACGACTGGTTGGAGAAAGTGGAGCGCGTCCGCATCTTTAACAGATAGGGATGACGAAGAAACTTTCTGCCACGTTTTCTTCTATTTAGAAGATACGGCCCGAACGTGGTTTGAGAACCATGAAAGCTCCCTAACCGACTGGACTCTCTTTAAGAGCGAGTTCCTCAAAACATTCGCCATCGTCGTGCGGAAAGAACGAGCCGCACTTTTGCTGGAAACGCGCACTTAACACCCCAACGAAGGGGTCGTGATCTTTGTTGAGCAGATGAAGAGGCTGTTTCGCCATGTGGACCGGAAATGACTGAAGAAAAGAACTGAGGTTTTTGATGCGAGGTGTAAAGCAAGAGTTTTTTGCCTGCCTTGTCCGCCTGCCTTGGAGAGGGCGCTCGAAATTCGAACGAGGGAGTACGATCACCCTGTTCTCAGAGACCATCGGTGCCGGAACTGTAAGCTCCGATACATTGCGCGAGACCATCCGAGCAGTGGTCAGAGAGGAGCTCCGGAAACTTTTGCCAACGACGCCGCAACCTCAAGTCGCTTCCCTGACTGACGCCATCCGAGAAGAGGTTCAACAGGCGCTGGGGACTTCTACGCAATCCGAAGCACTCCGTGAGCCACAAGCTATGACCTACTCCGCAGCTGTTTAACGACCCCGCCCTGCTCCGACCCGTCGTCAAGAAGCCCCGCCAGACGCCGAGGAAGACCGACGTGTGGCGAACGCCCGATAATCGTCCGCTGTGCTACCACTGCGGAGAGGCTGACCACATCTACCGTCGCTCCCCCCTACAAGAGGCTCGGTTTGCGAGGGTTCTCCGTCGACGAACCCCGCCCCCGACCCGGCCAACGCCCATCGGAGATCAAAAAATACCTGTCCAACACCAGCCGTGGACCAGCCCGTTTCAACCGATCGCCGTCTCCCTACCCATACCAGTTGCCCACCGCCGTAGCAATGCTGATTTCGCACGTGGAAGGTCCCCCCACGCGGGGGAACTAAAAGCAGCAACGTCTGGAGGTAAAGTTGCACGACCTCGGAAAAATGAAAACCCTCCAACGACGCTACGACTCACTGAAGACGATGATTCCCGACATGTCTCAGCCCGACAAACACACAGCGCGACGCGGACCCGACATGACCGAACCTGCCGCTGAGACGACGACAACGACGGCGCACAGTGCCCGACCGTCAACATGCGCTAGCCGAGATGCGACGCCCCGACGCACCCGGAACTCGAGGAAGGCAGCATCCGACGTCCAGTTGTCCGTCGACGGCTTTCACGTAGTCGCCCTCATCGACACGGGAGCCGACTACTCGGTGATGAGCGGTTCATTCGCGTCTAAGCTGAAGAAAGTTACGACAAGATGGGACGGTCCGCATATCCGCACAGCAGGAGGCCATCTCGTAACGCCAAGTGGAACGTGCACATCCCGCGTCACCATAGACGGCACCACGTACCCTGCTGCGTTCGTCATTTTGCCTAACTGCTCCCGTGACGTAATTCTCGGAATGGACTATTTCACGGACAACGGCGCAATAATTGATCTGCAGACTAAGTCGATAACTTTTGCTTCCGATCACTCCACGACACCGCAGCCGAACCCCGAACACCGTGCTGCTGTAAGGATCGCCGATGATCACGTCACCCTGCCACCCCGCGCAAGCTTGATGATCGCCGTCTACTGTGAGGATGCTGCTCCTGATATCGATGCTATCCTAGAGAGTGACCAAAGGTTGCTTCTCAACAGCGGTGCCTCCGTCGCAAAAGGCATTGCGCGCTTTAAGCAACGCAAATCCCAGGTTTTGGTCACCAGTTTCACCAAATCGAGTACCAGCATCTAAACAAGGGCGCTGCAATTGCGTTCCTCGAAGTAACGCAAGAAGCAAGTCAAGTGATCACGGTCGCCAACTTTGAACGAGCATATGCTTCCAAGCTGCCGCATCCTTTAGACGTGAACCCAGCGCTGCCACAAGAAAATCGGGACAGATTACTCGATTTGCTGCGTCGCTACAGCGAGTGTTTTTCGGCAACCTCAAAATTACGTCAGACACCCCTAGAAATGCACCGAATTATAACCGAAGACGGAGCCCGACCTACCCGACAGTCACCGTACCGCGTCTCTTCACACGAGCAGGAAGCCATCCGTACTCAAGTCGACGACATGCTCAGCGACGACATTATACAGCCATCGAAAAGCCCCTGGCCTGCGCGGGTAGTACTCGTGAAGAAAAAAGACGGCACATTAAGGTTTTGCGTTGACTACCGGAGACTGAACAAAATCACCAAAAAGGACGTGTACCCCCTGCCACGAATCGACGACGCCCTCGACCACTCTGCCCTGCGAAGTACTTCTCATCGATTGATCTGAAGACTGGCTACTGGCAAATTGAAGTGGACGAGAGAGACCGAGAGAAGACTGCATTTATAACCCCGGACGGCCTATATATACGAGTTCAAGGTGATGCCTTTTCGGCTGTGCACGGCGCCAGCAACGCTTCAATGGACACTGTGCTAGCTGGCCTGAAGTGGCACACGTGCCTCGCCGCCGTATACCTCGACGACGTTGTCGTATTCCTCCGGACTTCCGACGAACACCTCGCAAGGTTGGAGTCTGTACCCGAGGCCATTCGTATGTCGGGGTTAACGCTGAAGCCTGAAAAGTGCCGTTTCGCATACGAGGAACTCAAGTTCTTGGGCCACGTCGTCAATGCCACGGGAGTCCTACCTGACCCGGCAAAAACTTCAGCCATTGCGAACTTCCCAAGGCCGAAAGACAAGAAGGGCGTGCAAAGATTTCTCGGGTTGTGCTCATACTACCGGCGCTTCGTCGCAAACTTCGCATGTATTGCAGAGCCACTCACGCGCTTGACGAAAGATAGCACCCCTTTCAGCTGAGGAAAACGACCACGAAAAAGCATTCTCCGAGCTGAAAAAATGCCTGCAAAGCCCGCCCGTGCTCGCTCATTTCGACAAAAACGCCGAAACGGAAATGCACACGGACGCCAGTGATATAGGCTTGGCTGCCGTCCTCGTCCAAAAGCAAAGCGGTTGCGAAAAGGTAATCGCCTATGCCAGCCGTGGCCTGTCGAAGGAGGAGAAAAACTACTCTGCCTCTGAGAAAGAGTGCCTGGCTATTATATGGGCGATTTCGAAATTTCGCCCATACGTGTATGGAACACCATTCAAGGTTGTGACAGACCAGCACGCGCTGTGTTTGGCTCGCCAATTTGAAGGACCCCTCTGGCCATCTTGGGCGGTGGAGCTTGCGCCTGCAGGAGTTTGACGTTACAGTCGTCTATAAATCCGGCGGAAACACTCCGACGCCGACAGCCTGTCCCGTGCCCCCGTCGACCCACCACCACAAGACTCCGATGAAGACAGCGCATTCTTCGGAATCGTGACGGAGAGCGACCTAGCCGCCCAGCAGTGTGCGGACCCCGACTTACGCGTCATAATAGACTACCTCTAGGGATGCAACGTTGCCGTTCCTAGGACCTTCAAACGCAGCTTACCAGCATTCAGCCTGAAAACTCCGTCCTCGTGAAGAAGAATTTCAGCCCCGGAACAAGAGCGAATTACCTTCTTGTCATCCCCGCGGACCTTCGTGACGAAATTTTGGAAGCGTGCCACGACGACCCGTCTTCCGGACATCTCGGCACAGCTCGCACTATTGGAAAAATCAAGGCGAGGTACTACTGCCCCGCCTTACCTCTGACGTCACCCACTACGTCCGGAGCTGCCGTGACTGCCAGCGACGAAAAACGCCGCCGATGAGACCCGCTCACTTTTGCAGTCCTTTTGAGGGCCTTCAACAGATTGGAATGGACCTTCTGGGCCCGTTCCCTACGTCACGATCCGAGAACAAGTGGATTGTCGTAGCGACAGACTACATGACGCGCTACGCAGAGACGGCCGCTCTTCCGAGGGGGACTGCACAAGAAGTCGCGAAGTTCTTTATTAACCAAGTTGTGCTGCGACATGGAGCCCCTGAAGTCCTAATCACAGACCGTGGAACGTCCTTCACTGCGGAGCTGATGCAAGGAATCTTACGCTACAGCAACACGGATCACCGAAGAACGACGGCGTACCATTCCCAAACGAACGGACTTACGGAACGTGTGAACAAGACGATCGCGGATATGCTGTCTATGTACGTCGACGTTGAACATAAGACTTGGGACGAAGTCCTCCCGTACTGACGTTTGCGTACAACACAGCGACCCAAGAGACTACGCAGATGACACCGTTCGAGCTTGTCTACGGAAGACGGCCGACTACGATGCTCGACGCCATGCTTCCGCATGTAGAAGACGACGACATCAACGCCGACGTCCAAGATTACCTTCAACGGGCGGAGGAGGCCCGCCAGCTCGCTCGAGTTCGTATAACGGACCAGCAGCTGGTGGATGCCGGCCGCTACAACCTCCGACGCCGAGACGCCGAGTCCCAACCAGGGGATCGTGTGTGGGTTTGGACTCCCATCCGACGACGCGGACTCGGTGAGAAGCTTCTGCGGCGGTATTTCGGACCCTACCAGATTCTATGACGTGTTGGCCAATTAACCTACGTAGTGACCCCCAATAGTGATTCCGTCACATCACGACGACGCACGCGACCCGAAGTCGTCCACGTGGTTCGCCTCAAACCGTCCTTCACCAGATGACGGACTTTTTGTTGTTGTTTTGTTGTTTGCTGTTTGTTCGGACTGTAGTTTTATTTTAGCATCGGGTCGATGCACTCTTAAGGGGGGGTAATGCCGCGAACCATGTATGGGTTGTTTATTTATTGTTTTTTTAATGCCCGGGCCGCGCCCGGCTCTGTAATCTGTGTCCTATGCGAAGCGCGGGTTCCATTCTTTATTTTTATGCCGCACGGGCTATCTTATTTAGATAAGGAGACTGTTTCGCCCTAGCGTCGCTAGCGTAGAATAGTCTTCCTTGATCTACAATGTTATGGATGTGAATCGACGGTTCGAGAACCACTCGCGCCAAAAGATAAAAAGCCTGCAGAGCAGACGCCGCGGCATTTTTTGAATCGCCGACACCAGTCTACGCAAGTCACTTTGTTGACTGCTGTTTCGCCGCCTGTGTATTCTTTGAGTTGTAGGGGAGCAGAAGTTCGCTCCAATACACTTATTTTCCTTGAAGAGAACTGCGTCATATTTGGCTTCGTGACAATATCTACGTATACGCCCGACAGAGCGGATAAAAGGCGGACTGCTGTGTTGTTTGGCTGCCGACCTCCTCCGTCATCAGACAATACGCCAAGATTGAAATATCACCTTTTATTGTGCCCTTGTAATGCATGCCTTGCATCCACATCACTTTGTGATGCTGCCATAATCAACAGTTCCGCTGTGAAACAAAGTGTTGGAGCTTGTGTATGAGAGATAGAGAGAGAGAAGAGAGAGAGAGAGAGAGAAGAGAGAGAGAGAGAGAGAGAGAGAGAGAGAGAGAGAGAGAAAACTCATCGGCCATCTTTGCTGAGTGTTTAACTAGGATACACTATAGTATAACGTAACGTTAAGTATAACCACCCAAAGGGCGGTTCCAAGTGAGCGCTTCGAAGAGGCAGACTTCACAAGGCGTTTATTTTCGTAATCGACAGGGTCCGCATTTGCAAACGTTAAGCGCAAAGGAGCATTATTACAGCCTAGTTAGGGCTGCTGTTGTTTCACGCAGCGCAAAGGAAGCTCTGATGTTAACCAGACGAAGAGATCAGATCATTCCAAAGTTAGAAACGACTACGGGGAAGAGCAAGCAGCAGCAGACGAACTCGCGGTAGCAGACGACGCAAACCATCCGACCGCTTGCATCACCACGGCAGCGTGTGGGTGAGGATGAAGAGAGACGGAGAGGGCGACGTAGCCGCTCGCCGCGTCGAATCAGGTGGCGCAGGCCGCATCGCTGAAAGCAAAACAAAATGCCGGCGTTCAGGAGAGAGGCAGGGCGGTCTTATTTTCTCCGTTGACGGTCCGGTGAGCGGCAGCGCGTCAGCCGGAAGACCCGCTCATCGGTTCTGGCGCCCCCGATATCATCACAACACCGCCGAGGATTCTCGTCGACCAAGGACTGTTGGTGAGCTTCCGTTTCTTTCGATGTGTGTATTCCGAGGGATTTCGCCGTAGTATTAACTCTATGGATTTCGCTATTCCTCCATGCCAGGTTCATTTATTAAGGCCGTTGTGATGAATTTGTTGCTTTTGCATTCTTTGCGGATGGTTAGAAATAACTCTAACAGCAGAAGCTAGTCATTTTGATAGTTTGTTACGGCTGCATTGTCATGGGGCAAATATCCCTGTACTGTTTACCATTTTAAGTGCAGAGCACGTTAAGGTGCCGCCTTGTCGTCGTAGCTCGTTCGCTGTCACTCTGTCAAGCCAGCGTTGCGACGTAACGGACCCAAACAGAGGCTTCGAAAAAGAAGCGGATTATATAGTCACAAGCACGGAGCAAGTATCTTGCTCCGTGGTCACAAGTATTCGAAACTCCTGAACCACTGACGCTTGGTTGGTTTTTGCGATAGTAAGCGAAAAAAAGTGGATGCCAAAAACGACGCGTTCCAAACTGCGCAGTAAGGCTCCGGTACGTGCTAGAAGAAAGCAAGCACGAAAAGAGCAGAACTCCCGCTCGCGCTGTTTGAGGCAGAGAGCGCGCGAGCACTGCGAAGGCGGGAAATTTGAATTGCATTCTAGAAAACCTCTGTTCATTTCATCAAGCGAGGAGTGAGACAGGAGGGTAAGAGCGTGAGGGGCGGTAGCAACGACCGGATAGCTGCACCACAGCCACTCTGGCAGATTAATCACTGCTTGGCACTTCCGACCGCTTTAATTTTTTTATACTTTCAAATGGGTTCGATGTTAGGGCGCTGTTTCTGAAATTTCTAGCTCGAATCCCAATATAAACAAGTCATATGTGACAAATCCTAGCCAAAAACATCGTCAAATCGCGAATTGCCCCCAATGGAGGTTATAGGTTCGATCAAGCTTTAATAAAGGGAACACGGAGCAGCTCTGGGCAGTGCTGAGCAGTCCAAAATTATCATATAAAAGAAGCCCATATCCACCTCTGCCGGCTGCGTGGCATGCGGTGATTCTTTTTTAAAAAAGTCAACAAGACATAACGATAACGGAGACGATGTTTGAACGTTTTCTGCTTCGGATGAGGGAGTGTGCAAAAACCATCGCGTCAGTACAAGTTATTAGATGTTGCTGATGCTTATCTAGTGCTAATAATATTGACATACTCAAACCAAATGTAGTGTTGGCCGCCCTGTCAAAGCATCTTCCCTGCTTTTTTCACGAACCGTGTAATTACCTCTTGCTAATTGTCTTCATGTCATTTACTGCCTTCTTCATCTCTAACAACCCGTGCTTCAAGAAGGTGGGCGTTCGTTCATTTTGGAATGCGAAATAAGCACTTTGGCACTGTAGTCGAAGGTACCATTCCGAAAGTGCCATGTTACCTACGTTTTAGCTATGTTACCTTAAAGGAGCCATGAAGAGAAAATACAACTTCGCTTAATTTGAAAGTACTAGGATTCAGTATCTCACTCAGCTCCATTAGAGCCACAAAAGATGTTTTTTTTTTAAAAAAAGCTAGAAGTATTTAAAAACTTTCAAATTTCGCGCCACAGTGACGTGTTATGAGCAAGGAATGACGTCATACGGCCAACAATAAAACATAATTTTAAGTGCGTTAACGGCACGTTAGCATTCAAGTGATGTGGTCAAATGGAACTAGAGGCCCCACTACAGACGTCCAGTCATGTGTCCTCGCGACAGGTCAGTTAGGCGGCCGCCAATCGCACAAACAAGGCTCCGTGACGTCATAGAAAAAGATGCGGGAAATTGGCTAGGGGGTCGCGATTGCTTCACACTTTTTCTTTAATATCTCCGTTATTTGTTCGAGATTGCGATGATATTGGTATCATTGTTATCGGGACTAAGAAGTCTTTCTAATAAAACCAACTTGTATTTCGTATTCATGGCTCCTTTAAAATGTGGCCCACGGGGAACAGGGTGAGGGGCGTATTGTGCTGCACTTTAGGCACCAACCTGCATTTCAACCGCCAATAATCAACTGGAACAATCCTGGCGCAATGCATGGTGGTATTGAGCAAGCCCAGCGCGGCGACCCAGCGGGAGATATAACAGGGATTTCCCTTTTAGCCCAATCAACCTTGAACAACGCGTCTCTCAGCAGTCTACGCGGTCCGCATAAAAGAGAAGCGGGCGGTCGTTCCTCATGGAAACATGACCCGGCCCAGAGACTGCAAGTGTTCCGTTGTGTGCATTAAGCGGCAGTGCAGCGCCTCTCCCCGCAAATAATGGGACTCGGCTGACGCAAGCGAACCGGCGCGTTTCGCGGCTGCCGGCTGGGAGCGTTGATCGCCGTTCCATTGCGGCCGACGCCTGTTATAATGACTGCTGCGCTCTTCCTGGAAGGACATCATCGACCCGCCGACGCCTCTCGAGACGGAAAGGTGCGCCGCTCTTGCACTGCCCCAAAGGGCTACTACAGTGCACAGGTCTTCCGCTTCCCGGAGTCGCTGTGCGGGTTACTGTCGCACGCCCAATGGTCCATTACGCGCGCCGTCCAAGACAGGAATGGACTGCGGAGACTCGATGCTCCCGTGACCGGCAGACTGTCTGCGCAATGGCACGTGCTTCGGAGCGCCCTCGGCGGTTGTCCGAATGGAACGATGTAACTTTGTGAGCGTCGTAAATGATGCGTTTGTTTTGAACGCTGGCGGGAAGGCTTGTTTTTTTAGCAATTGGTACACGCGTTCTGACGGTGCATCAACTGCCTACACAACGACCCAGCTCCAGGATCGCCCATGGACTTCCGGATTAGGAAGCCACCCCACAATATATTTTTGTCGTTGTTGTTGTTGTTGTTGTGTCTGTTCTGCTCTTCTGCGCTTCATAGAAAATTTCAAAAGATTCATAATGTAAATCGATTCTTTTCCTTGGCACCTCAACAACGACCTTCAAAAGTCTACATTTCTGCATATTTGTCTTCCTGTCTTCTTTTATTAGTAACTATTATTTTCTATTTTCGATTCCTTTAATAGAGAAAAAAAGGTTTCAAATTCTTCTAGTTAAGTTTTCTCGAGTACTGTAAAAAGTTAAGAATCTTCTTACTTTTATAAAGACTAGTGTTTGGCCGATCCTCTGATTGGCTGTGCGCCATTCATATAGACTAACAACAACAATATATTTTTGCTCAATAAAGTTTCTTCTTCTTCTTCTTCTTCTTCTTTTCTTCTTCTTCTTCCACTACCTTGTGATGATTCTGCGACTATGTTGTCTTACCGTTGCGCTCTTTTGTTTAGGATTCAGTTTGTGTTTGTATTGTGTTCAGGTGGGACCAACCACAAGTACGTTTTGTTTTAGTATGGATATTAACACGCTCAGGCTGCACGCGAGCTACGGGGCAGGCCTGTAGTGGACGTCTACGTATTTCAATGCGTAACATTGTTTGCCTAGTACCCCAACCGTGTAACGCCTCCATTTGCACAGAAATGAATAACTTGTGAAGTTAACAAGTTTAAACGTTATAGTAGCGTAGACAAAGACAGTGAA
Organism: Haemaphysalis longicornis; assembly: GCA_013339765.2. Taxonomy (NCBI): domain Eukaryota; kingdom Metazoa; phylum Arthropoda; class Arachnida; order Ixodida; family Ixodidae; genus Haemaphysalis; species Haemaphysalis longicornis. The sequence continues at coordinate 40,563,663 of CM023458.1, forward strand.
ACGAATTTTTGAAAACCAAGAAAAGCAAAAAATCCAAATTTCATAAAAATCACAGCGAAATCACGTCTTGTACACCGCACCCACAAAATGACGAGAAAATTAAAAAAAAGCAACGGTAAAAACAACGACGAAACCTCGCACACAAACAAAAACGAAGCGATAACGGGCCAAACGTGTACGCCCTGGATTTGGACAAAATTGCACAATTGGCTGAATTAATGCATTTAATCGTTAAAATAGCACGCAGTTGGTTGGTTCAACGGAACCAACAAATACTAAAGCTAGCGTACCAAAAAATATATAAAAAGTAAACTAACGCAATCACAACTACGTATCTTATACACCGTCTCCCAAAAATGAGACAAACATAAAAATTCCTTGGAAAGTACGGTGAAAACGCAAATAAAAAATCGCGAAAACAGATCAACTGTGCACCATGCACTGCATCTGCACAAAAATACATAATTAGCAAAGTCAGGCAGTTAATCGCTATAATAGCGCAAAGGTACGTCATTGGCGAAAATAAACAAACGACTCCTTTGAAACAATAAATACAGTAAAAGCTTGTTAATTCGGATCTCACGGGACCGGGAAAAATGTCCGAATTATCCGAATGCCATATTAATGAATGAATAGGAAAAACAACATTAAAATCACGTTGGAGAAGCATACCTTTATTTGTTGAAGTATTTTGTAATAGCCCTCTGCTTTTTCGCGCAGATTCCGGTTGACATTACAATATTTCTTAACTCTTCCAAGTGGCCAACAGCACACAAACTGTCGGAACTGCTCAGACAAACGCTCTCCAATATCAAAAGCGCCTCAGAGAATTCTCGTGATGTGCGATGAGGTCGTGGCTGCACCTCCTCGCATGACTCTTCGTCAGAATCGTGGTTGACGACGATGGCGATGCCTCTCAGATTTCTGTTTCACTCCAGTGGTCCCAGTGCTGCTAATTTACCACACTTTTGTGAAGCGGCAGCCGTCAGCATTTGTCCGAATTAAGCGGTGCGGGGCCGAATTCTGACGAAATAATGAAGGTTTGGTGCCATACACTAACATGTGCTTTGGCCGGGACCAATAGAGCCGTCCGAATTATCCGAATTTCCGAATTAACGGGTGTCGAATTAAGGAGCTTTTACTGTATTGGCTATAGTCTCAGCGAAATCTTGCTATAGAATCTTTACTATCCCTTCCCAAAGAAAGTTCAGAGAAGCGCTAAATTTGCTCTCTCATATCAAAACTGCGTCAAACGTGCATCGAAACCTCCGCTGAAAGTGCGTCCAATCGATCGTCAAGCCTTCGAAGACGCAAATCGCAAACGAAAAATGAACCCATGCGATGATTTTTTTGCGCACTAAGAAAACACATAAACGAACGATCTAAACGAATACCGATACGTGGTTTATGAGATAAAGGTATACTATGGTACTCCCTCATCATGGTGGATGCGTGTATTGTGTTGTCTAGAACCGTTCCTTTTTCGCGATTTCAAACAACCGCTTCGACACAATGGCAACCCGATTTCACGCCCGCGCCATGTTTCCAGAGATCCTATCAGAGCTTTTCGGTCGACCAACCCGTCTATGGGGAGATTCATCAGTTTTTCGAGAGGGACGCCATCGGTCCCGCTAGAAAGCTTTCGTTTTAAAAAGCTTTCGCTTACAGTGGGGTAAAGCGGCGGACTTAGGAATTCTGCGCGTTACTAGACAATTCTTAGGGTTGAATGAATGAATTTATTATTGCGTATACCACCCACAGGAAAGTCCACCAGCAGACGTAGTTTGTATCGCCTAAGGGTGGACATGGGAACGTCTACTGGTGCGGGGATGGGGGGATGGGAAAACAGACAGGCAGGAAAGATGCATAAATACAGGACAATACACTATGGAAAAAAACTCCCAGATGCGACGCATAGGGGGTTCACGTTGCAGCATTGGACAGGGAACGCGTGGAAATGGACTTGTACGGCGAGGCACCGCGTTTTATAGCGCGCATAACGGTGAGGGGACGCGCCGGCGCCGTGCTCCGCGGCTATGACGCAACACAATCCAACACAATCCACTTTAATCCAATCCAAATCCAAGCCAAGCCAATCCAATGCCCCTCGCGAGAGAGTGTTCGCTATCGGAGAGGAGAGGGGGTGAGCGGCGGAGAGCGCAGCTGGCGCGGCGAGGAGAATGGGGGAGGGGCGGACGCCGACGACGACAACGCCGGATGCAGGGAAAAGGCGGGCGAATGAGATGCGTTCACACACAGCACGTACGCACACGGGCACGTACACACACGGGCACGCAACCAAACACACACACGGCCACAGTTTACTTCGCTACCGCGAGAGAAGGCGGAGCGCCGGGAGGACTTCCGAAGCGTCCAGGCACGGCTGCTCGATGAAATGGACCTACTTTCCATCGAGCGGCCGTGGTCCGAGTAGGAACCCAGGACCTCATGGACTCCGTTTTCTCAAAGCGTCTGCACATTTTTCAGACTATCCATCCGTCTTTGTGTAGGCAGTCCCACAGAAAGTGGCCCTGGGTAGATGGAGCAATGTAGTGGGGCAAGAGTGGTTAATGAATGTCGGGAGTGCGGCGGAATAAGTGCAGTCGAGTCGGTGTGCGTGCTGTGCATGTTTGTGCATGCCGAACGAGTGCTTGCTGATGACGGCCAAGCCAGGAGTGGAGAAGAGGCAACGTGGGGGCCAGCTCTGGACGAAAGGCATACAAAAGGGACCAGAAGCCGGATCTGTGTCGCGCGCGTCATCAGGGGTCCAGGGGAGAGTTTCGCGGGCAGACTAATGAGCGCGCGCTTAATTTCCTTTAATGCCTGAATTACCAGACATCGCAGTCGTCTAACTACCGCTTCCAGTGTACATGGAAGGTCCTTTCACATTGGTGATGTGGTCCTTCAATACATACTTTGGTTCTTTGCAATTTGAGATCGTGGTAGTGAGTGGGGGACAAAGCTCTCCCCATTGAAATCTAAATGGCCTGTGTAAACGAAAAAATTACTTGTAATGTTCTGACATATTTTTGAGAGCCACTTGCGCTTTGACAATGACAGGTCATGCATAATTATCTGAACTCAGTCCATGGTGTCTGTCGCTTATCGCGGGAGCCTTGAGTCACGGACGTTGATTTCATCACAGAGACGGAATGCCCGCTAAAGGGACACTGAAGTGATTTGTAAATATTGCGGGATTACTTGCGGAAATGGTAGTCTGGAGTAGAGGTGGGTGATTGATCGATTAACCTTGCGATTAATCGACTGATGCTTCAGTCGGCATTAATTTTTTAACCGTCTAATCGGTTGGAGTGATATATGAGCAAACTAAAACAAGCGTGTCATGTTGAAACTATGCGCAAGCGTGTCGAGGATATTCGTTTTCAAATAACCCGCCTCACGTAACAACAGAAAACGATGCAAGTATGCTCAGAGATGATAGCGGTTAAAACCAAAAGCTTGTAGCCAAGACGGAAGAGGAAATGGCTACTCCTAATACAAAAATACAGGGTACATTAAAAATTGGCCGTTGTATCAACTAACTCTGTCTTAAGTAAATTACGATTATTCGGCACCCTTGCAATTACGGCGAGTGCCAATATTCCTAATTCTAGAAAGGTGTGAGTGGCGAACGCGGTGATAAGCGTCTCGCCCTAATCAGCGCTTCCCTCATAATGATGCCCGTGCTTACGTCAGCTGGAATGTCGTGAACAGGCCACCAGCATTTCCCATTTATTCTATGGATTCGTCTAATCCTGTTAAAATGTTGTTTGCGGTCTTTTTTCTTCCTAAACCAACGCAACCAATTATCCCAATAAAATGATTAAATGCAGCTGATTAATGGTGTTAAAATTTTTAAGTGACGCTCAGCCCTATTCTGGAGTCTCTATAGGCCATGTTTTCGACCAGCTCTCGCTGCGTTTTACGCGACTTTATTCAGTAGAAAAATCAATTCGAAAGGGCTTGCCTACTCTCTGCATCCTCCTTACCGATTTCCCTATGATGTCTCGTATGACGTTCAACGAGACGGCTCGGCTTGAATGCCGCTTACGCGCGACTACGCCGCCCTCCTACAGAATCAGTCGGCCCATCGTTTTGTCGGTCGGCTGCCAGCGGATCATCGCAATACGTTCGCTCAGTTGAAACTAAGCCACGACACGTTCGTGCCCGGAAGAACATGCCTTTAGTTTGTTGTTTGTAGCTGTATCAACATCTCTATGTTAAGTCGTTTTACCCAAGCGGCACATGCGACACTGCTTCTGACTGGTTACGTCCAGTAGAAAACCTACGGACGGCGGAGAACGAGAATCAGGCGAAGCTTGTATAGGTACTAAAAATATCGTACAGCGGGAAACAAGGCGCGGGAAGTACTTTCTTCGCGGGTAAACTACAACGGCGGTCAGCAGCACGACCACCCATCTGCACAACGCTTTTATGCTTAAGGAATTCAGCCGCTTAATATGAGATATTTGTGGGAATGTGGGGACGCGTGCATGGATTCAAGAAATGGTCATCTAGGCAGCTTGAAATGCTATAACTAAATAAAAATGTAAACAGGCTGTACAATATATACTTTATATTTCCATTCCTGACAGCGCTGGCTTATGGTCGAGTGGTCTGGAGCATCATGTTCGGTGTTTTGCGATTCGCAAGCTCGAATCTTCTATAGCCCATGTTTTTTTTAATTTGATTTATTGTTTTTCGGGTGACGTTTGATATACCGAATTCACCATTTTTGCGCTGTAACGTTCATTGCTTCTCGAGCGAGATCGCAGAACGCGCGCAGAATGATGCGCGCTGGCGAGTTCTCGTTGGCGTGGTGTTGCCATAAGCACTGACTTCTTGCGGGCACTGTGCCGAATAAGCCGACCCTTGGCCTGGTGCGAACACGCCTCTTACGATACAGGCACGAGCCAGACAAGCTCCGAAAGGGGTGGGGGGGGGTGCATCGCATCGTCACGATTCCAAGCCGTGCTGGCAGGCTTATCTGACGCATTTCGCAGCCGACAACGTGGCAGAAGCGCGGTATGCCGATTACTGAGATGTCGAGAATGCCCAGCGAACTATAACGTCGGTTGCCCACCCCAGCATGTTGTTTCACAGAACCGAAACCGAAACTGGTTTGAATTCTAATCTTGGACATCGTCCAATCACAGTAGCGCTCGTATGAACGTCACTGCTTTAGTTGGTGCGTGTGCCGCAGGCCGCGCACGGTAGTTTTCCTTCTTTCAGGCTTTGTAAAATAAATATCGTGTTTATCGAGCGGATAAACGATGAAATGTATGTTTATTAAGGCCAGTCTACGGAATGCAAGCAAAAAACATAATCTTTACAAATTCACTTCATTGTTCCTTTGTAGGGGGAACGGAAGTAAGATTTAAGCATACAGCCCTTTACATGAGGGCGGTAGTAGTGCATTGCGTTGGTTTTTTCAGCGCATCGCATTCACATAGAGGGGTCTAATGACTAGGAAGGCGCATCTCACATATTCTGTTGACCAGTCTAGATTGAGGCGCCTGGCAGTGGCGTATCGTTTTCGCAAACAGTCGCGGTGAACGCACCGTGCGGGAGGCACGCGGAAACCGGATCGGAGGGTAGAGCGCAGGTGTTTCGCTCCGCGGGAGAGACAGCTGATGCGCTACGTACATGCATGACTAGGAAATGCGATAGGATGCTGTCGCATCCGTCCAAACGACTTTTATGTTGCAGGGAACGTGTGGGGTGCAGAATTCGGACAGAAAGTCGGAGACGCGAGCCGGTGAGCCCGCGTGGGGAAAGGGAAACAGGTTCCTAGAAAAAGTCGCCTGAGCCCAGAGCTTCATTTCACATCGATGACGAACCAGGCCCTAGTCGAGGGCGGGGCACCGGGAAAGAACGCCGCGCCGAAAGAGGCGAAAGAGGCTAGAACAGCTCGAAATGCCTCTTGTCGTAACATGGTGGAAGCGGCCGTGCGTGAATCTACGGCCGCAGCCCGATGCTAAGAATATGAAAGGTCAACACGAACTCCAACAGCTGATGAACAAAAGGTCCAACGAGGCTTGCGCCTTCAAGTTTTCATAAAATTGTGAGCATCCGCCGCAATTTTGTCAATTACCGTACGTTATTCGGCTGATTTAGTCGCCTTTTTGACGATAACAGCGCGTTCCCTGTTGATGATACGAGAATAACGGCCATTATTCTCGTATCGTCCTCCACTACAGTTCCCTGCCATCGCCTACGACGAGACAGCGGAACGTCAACAAGGCTAAATCTACGAGATTTCTAGCGTATATTGCCTGTAAAACCTTTGCGATAACAAACGAAAAGTCGGTGTTAGCGGTGGATTGAAGGAAGTCACAGTTTTGAAGTTTAAATAGCACGAAAATACATTGTAAACCACTACGGCATCAGTTTGATTGTTGGCGGGGCGGGCGTGAGGTCTGCATGGTTTGGGATCTTCTGCCACTCATTACAGATAAACTAAGGCCCCAGGCTACCGATGAATAGCGAAATAACGAATCACGTGGGTTAAACTACCCAGCGTAGCCACATCGGACGATACAGCGCTCGTCTACGCTGTTTCTTTTGTCCTCGTATTTTTTGGCGCTGTTTCGGGGAGGCCACAATTAAGACTTCGACAAATTCGGTTCGTTGTCCGTTCGACGTGGCCCCTTGATACACAGTTTTTATGTCATTGCCATCCTCGATGGTGCATCGCCCGGACTTCGCACTACTCTGCAATCCCACTCTGAGAACTTTCCTTCGGCCTCACTTATGCCCATTCTGAGCCCCGATAAGCCGAGATGCTGGTATTTTTTTTTTTATTTTTATTAGCATTCTTTCTTTCTTGCGTCAGCAAACTAAGGAATAGGATAAAGTCCCAACTGCACTCTGGGTTCTGCTCTCATTCTGCATAATTGGGAAACAGAAAATTTTACTCAATAGAAGCACAAATAAACACGGAAATGCACTAGGTATTATATAAAAAAACGGATACTGTTACAAACCGCGTTCCTTAAACGACCAAACATCAGCTCACCGAAAACACAGGAAGTCAAGATTTCTTAACAAATAAAATGGGACTGCAATTATGCCATTAAGTCTTTGTTTTTTTCAAGCGCTAGGATTAAGTGGTGAAACATCAAAGCCGTAATTGGTCGTATCTTCGGCTACTTTATCTAAATTAAATAAACTAGTTCGGTCAGGTTGCATGTTGGGATCTCGCGACTTTCGCTTATGTGTGAATAGCAATGAACATCCAACTTGCCGCTGTGAAGCGTGGAAACATCGAGGTCTGCCCGTATTTGGCGCAAGACATCTGCAAACTTCCGTACAATCGGTTAGTTTCACATCCGCCCTGATAATCTTTTTATGTCATTGCATCCTATGGTGCGCCCGGACTTCGGCACTACTCTGCTATCCCCCTGAGACTTTACTTAGGCACATCACTTGCCCAATTCTGAGCCTGATAAGCCGAAGATGCATGATATCGCGTCCTGCAACCAGGCGTAGGTGTACAGTAGTACCAAAGTCGCAGCAGCACAACTGTTTCGCCCAAATCAGGGTGCCGAGAAAGGGATTGCCTTCATTGCACTAACAACTCTGTCGACTATTCGCCTTCACTCGTACCCTGGCTGTGTTTCCCACTGCCAGAGCAGAACTGTGTCAGTTGCTGTCGCCTAACGATGGTCCCCTTGCGATTTGCACGACTCCGCCTCGACAGATGGTTCTCTCGAGCCACCCTCATTCAGTCCGTTCTCTGCAGCAATGCAAAAGAAGGGAAATCTTAATGGTTCAACGGACAGCTGTGGCTACAGCAGTAGAGTGGGAAGTTGGTTCACTGTCCCGGCCTGGACTCCGCCATCACATGACCGGCTCCTAAGCCCTGCATTGAGATCTGGCGTAAGGTCCGTGCTAGTGCGTGCCGTGAGCATCCTCTGGCGACGCCGTGACCTAACCCAGCCCAACTAACCCGGTGAGGGTGGCACGGCCTTGGTCTAGGGCGAGGTCCCTCGCCGGGTAGTTTCGCAGAAGCATCAGCCCTCGCCGCCGTCACGGGTGGGATGAAGGCAACGGACACGACAGTAATTGGACGGTGCACCTGCACTGCGGCGCCCAAACGACTCTTTAATTGCATCAAATTACCCGCTGAGTTGCATCAAATTGCCTGCCAGCCCCGAGAAAAGCGGACAGGCGCGGGGGACTTAGCGACCCTGGTGGTTTCTATACTGCAGACGTTTTTTGCAGGGCAGAAAGAAACGATTGTAAGTAAACGATTGTAAAAAGAAACAGTCCTTTGTAAGGTGAGCTCTAACGACTTGGATTGTGTGCATCCGCGATATTTACGTGGTTTAGCTTGACGTAGCAATTTTTGACAACAGCATTTAGAAGAACTACGGGATTTTGTGTACGCACTGGGGCGCAAAAAAGTTTGCCCGTACGTAGGTTGGACAATTTTTGCAGGAGCTGGGCATGCATGAAATTTTGTTTAGCAATCAATCAATCAATCAATTCAATCAATCAATCAATCAATCAATCAATCAATTCAATCAATCAATCAATCAATCAATCAATCATCAATCAATCAATCAATCATCAATCAATCAATCAATCAATCATCAAGAACTCCAGCTGGGATTGAAAACTAGCAACCCTGTTGTGGTTAATAACATGGAGACATCTTGTGCCGATTCTTCTAATAACCCTTATTTACCCCCCCACCAATTATTCCGCCGTATCAATCGTGGTGGCGTCCTACATCTGCAAAAAATGCGTAATATGTATGTTAACGCAGTTAATCGTTGTAATAGCGTGAATGGGGATAAGTGTGGTTGAAGGAAATTAACTACAAAGGAAAAAACTACAAAGTTAATCAAACGACTAGCCCATCGAAAAATGTCTACCTTATAAGCACCCTCACACGACTAAGGCACAATACAAAATCCACGCAAAATAGTTCCTTTATTTAAAGGATATGTAAAAAACACTAACTCTGCATTTCAGATAAATGCATGTTTGGCGAAGTTGACTCGTGCGATCGTTATATTAGCGTAAACGGAGGCAATTAGTAGTTGAAGCGATCATTAAAAGCTCGAAAAGAAAAGGAAACAAGAAATATATAAAAATCATCCTCCGAAATCAAAATATAATTAAACTACTCTCAAATTCCTTGGATCGTGCTGACCACCCGTGCCGTCTACTCAAGTCGTCACTGGTCTGAGTGATCGGAGTTTGTCAGCAGCGCCACCCACTCCTCATGACAAGAAAAAAATAAAAGGAGATACTGAACAAACAGTAAAAACTCTCAACCGTGCAGTGCGGCGTGTATTTGCCACAAAATGTGTGTACCCGAAAAAGTTAACGCATTTAAAGGGACACTGAAGTGATTTGTAAACACTGCAGGATCACTAGCGCAAATTGTAGTCCGGAGTCCCATAGGCCATGTTTCGGCCGCTCTGAGCGCGCTTACGCGAATTTATTTAGTAGAAAATATTACTTCTAAATGCTGTCCTCCTCTCTGCAATCCTCGCCCATTTTTCAGTGGCATTTTCGCGTGACGTCAGAAGGAGATGAGCTGGCAATTGGCTGCGCTACTGTACGGCTCGCCGACCTCCGACAGAGTCAGTCGGCCCAGCGTTTAGTCCGCCGGCCGCCGACGGGTCGTCCGCAATTCGTTCGCTCAGTTGAAACGAAGCCAGGACACGTGTTGCGTAACGGAAGAACTGTGCCTTTCTTTAACTTTGTTAGTTTGTACACTGTATCAAGCTCCGAGTCCGCGTCGCTCCACGCAAGCGATGCACAAGCGCACATGCGACGCTTCGCTGACTGGTACGCCAGCAGGAAATATAAGGCCACTTGAAGGCGGAGAAGAGTCAGCGAAGTCAATATAGGTACTAAGGAAATAAAATCAGCTGATACTTTTACCGTACAGCGCAAACTAGGGAGCACGAAGCACTTTTTTTGCGCTGGGCGAACAGCACAGCGGTCAGCAGCACGACTACGCATCTGCGAACGCTTTCCGTCTAAGAAATGCAATTGCTAGACGTGAGAATATTGGGGTAGTTTGGGGGACGCTTACTGCACAAGGTCCTATACAACAAATAGTCACCTAAAGTACTTTAATGCTGAAACTAAAATAAAAGTGTAAACTGGTTGTAAATTATATACCATTATATATCCAACGTCGGCAATCGCTGGCCTGTGGCCGAGTGGTCTGAAGCGGTAGGATTTTAGATGCAAAGCATCTCTTGCTCTCGGCTCCGTCGTCCTTCATCCGTCGTCCATCCATCCGCCGGCCCAGGAAGAGACCCAGCAACACTGCCGCTCCAGGAGCCTTAAGGGAAGCGTGCTCGTCTCGTGCCGGCCCAGGAAGACACCGTCAACACTGTCGCTCCAGTATCTCATGGTCGGGGGTATGCCCTTCCCTTGTTGTGGCGGCCGTCCACACCCCCACTGCGCATGCTCGGCTCATCTCGGGCCGGCCCAGGAAGACACCGGTAACACTGTCGCTCCAGGAGCCATTAAAGGGTAAGACCCACACGGGCGTTCAGCTAGCCGAGCATGCGCAGGGGGGTGGTGTGGACGGCGCAACAACGACCAGGGAGGGACATGCCCGTCGCATCTAATGACATTACACCATCTTCCCGTAGGGGAACCCTGTAGTAGTATGCGAACAGCCATGGCCTCATATGCATTTCGTAGTTCCCATTTCGTAGTTCCGGTAAGTGAAAGTGTGATAGTTACCATGGAAACAAAACGTAAATACATACGGTAGTTACGTACCTCAACCTAACGGAAACACGACGAACTGAAAACCTAATGGGCACTTGAATCGACCCCATAGCTGCTTTGCATACTTCTCAGGGATCCCCTACGAGAAGATGGTGTAATTTTTGGTTTGCAAGTCGCAAGTTCGAATACCCGAAAGTACTTTTTTTGTAAGCTGATGTTTTCGTTTTGGGCCGGTGTTTTCTAAACTGAGTTCACATTTTTGGGCCGTAACGTTCATTGCTCCACGAGCGCGTTCGCGGAACGCGCGCAGACTGACACTGACGCGCTAGCGAGTTCTCGTTGGCGTGCTGTTGCCACAAGCACCGACTGCTTGCGGGCAGTGGGCACAGGCCAGAATAAGCAGACCCTTGGCCTGGTGCGAACACGCTTTTTACGATACAGGCATGAGTGAGGCAAGCTCCAAATATGGGGGTAAAGCGCATGACATTCGAGCGTCTGCGGTGACGCGGAGGGCGTTCATCCACTGCGTAGGCCTCGGCTAGTGAATTCTGCGATTGCAAGCCGTCCTGGATGCTTATCTTATGCATTTTACAGCCGACAACATGGCAGAAGCGCGGTACGGACGATTACTGAGATATCGAGAATGCCCATCCAATGCCTGCCGTCGGATGTCAAGCAGTTGTTTTACAGAATCGAAACTTGTTTGAATGCTAACCTTGGACCTCGTCCAATCACGGTGCATCTCTTCCCGACGTCACAGCCTTTAGTTGGTGCGGCCGCCATAGACCGCGCATGGTAGTTTTCTTCCTTCCCGATTTATAAAATAATTAACGACTTATCAACCTGATAAACGATAAAAAGTGTGGTAATTTGAGCCAGTCTATGCAGTGCAAGCAAAACTGGGAGCGCGGCATGTACTGAATGCCACGCGCTCCGTTGTTCGAATACCAATGTATCACGACATATGTGTACAGGGAAATTAAAAGAAAGGCGAACAACGGAGCGCACAGCCTCCGACGCATGCTGTACCGTCTGGCTGGAAAGTCAGTAAACTGCGCGCATGGGCACTTCTTCGAGAGCGTCTAAGGGATGTGGCCTACATTTATGGAAAATGCCTGATCAAGAAGCGACAACCGGTCGTTTATTTTGAGGTGCCTTTTCAGAACGCTGCGTCAGCCACTGAGCAGGATGATCGTTGAAGGACATCATGCTAGCTGCAATCAGCCTGCTGCGCGCTTGGCCTCCCGAATGTAGAAGATAGCACGATGCTCAGTGGCAGAGCACAAAAGACGCCTCAATGCAAATCCACCGGAGTCGCGATTCTTTATCTAGAATATCCCCTAACAGTAGGCCACACTCTCAAACGCGCTGAAAGAACTACGCATGCTCGCACTTTCCTGACAGTGCAGCCAGACGGTGCGGCGTGCTTCGGAGGCTGTGTGCTCCGTTGTTCGTATTTCTTTTAATCCCCCCTGTACATACAGTTGTCCACAGGCTTAGCTGGAGGATCACATGTGTCTTTAGTGTGAAATATGTCTAAAAGTTCGTAACAAACTGCTCAAACGATTGTGGAGGACTTAAGAGCCCCGTTAAACGTGACAGAAATGCAGTAGTTGTGGCGAAGTTTCCCAAAGCCGGAGGAGACAAGTGGGTAAAACGTTGCTCCCGTTAAGCCTGTGGACGCGTGTACATAGTGTACTGTAATTGTTCCTCAGGAGCGTTAAAAAAGGTCTGACCGTTGCGTTTAGAGTAGACGTCGAATCCGCGGAAGTTTGTTGGCGCATCGCTTGTGACCGAAAAACGACATTCAATGGCGTGATTTCAGATAAGTTCGAACCAAGTGTACGGTCGGTCGACCTCTTCAATTTGCTTGAAAATTTTCCATATCGTTCCCTGATTGTTACAATGTAGAGGTTCAGCAATATTTTCCAAGGAAACAGTTTTGTGTAGCTGTAAAAAAATTTGGAACGCGACAATGTGGACCCCCGTCGTTATCTTCCTATGCGTCTCGGCCAACTTTAGCGCCGTCTAGCTACGAAAATATTTATGAGGAAAAATCGTAAATTTTATGCTCAATTTACGGCTGGCGTACATTTATGTAAGCGGGTTTTGCTGTTGTGAAGGATATAGAGCGTTCACAGTAAAATGTCAAATTTGGCCCATAGCTTAATTTTGTTCGAAGACTGGGCCCAAATATCATAAAACAGCTTACGTTAGAACCTTCAACTTTTACTCAGGTGTGCTTTCTACAGTTCTAAACAAATATGCCGAGTATTATAATTGTTTAATTTTCGGCTAAGATGAAAGGGGCACGCAAGTTTGAAGAAAAAACTGAAAAATAAATTTCAGCAGCTAATAAAAAAACACATTGTCAATTTTTTCCAAAATTCCTCACACATGTGTGGCATTACAAAATTGACAAATTACAAATGGACAAATTACAAAAGGAACAAAATGATGCAACATATTTTTAAATCATTATGAAAGTACATGTAATGGCCTAGGCCTGGGGAGAATTTGAGGAAAGTTGATGTTTTTTAATATTAGCTCCTGAAATTTGTGTTTTTCTGTTTTTTTTTCTTTAAACTTGCGCGCCCGTTGCACCTTAACCGTACGTACATTTCACCATTATAATACTCGGCGTGTTTGTTTGGAACTGTAGGGAGCACAAGTGAGTAAACGTTTAAGGTTGTAACTTATACAGTTTTTGTAATATTTAGACTCTAAGTTTGAATAAAATTGCGCTGTGAGCTGAATTTGACATTTTATTGGGAAAAGTTTGTATCCTTGACCGCAATCAAAACTTGTTCAGACAAATTTACAGCAGGCGTAAATTCAGCATAAAATTTACGATTGGCCCTTATAAATATTTTCGCAGCTGACGTCGCTTAGGTTGACGGAACCTCGTGGGCATGTAATAGCGGGGGGCCACCTTGTCGCATTCCAAAATTTTTTACGCTAATACAAAATTTCCCCCTGGAAAATGTTGTTGAATCTCCTCGTTGGAATAATCAAGGCATGATATAAAAAATTAAGCAAATTGACGAGGTCGACCAGCCACACTTTGTTCGATCTTATCTGGAATCACCCGATGAATACTACGCAGATTAAGTGCCCTGGTTTCACACCCTCCGCCATCGAGCTCAAAATTTTCGAAGGGAGCCCCTATAGCCAGTATTGCCTAAGCGGATTATTAACTGACCGCCGACAATGCTAAGTGCCTTGTTGGTAATACTCAGACCTATCAAACAGCCAGAGGTAGCACTGGTATCAGCGAGAATAACATCGCCAATTACGGCGTGGTTTTGGAAACAGCGCGTTAAAACAGCACCACAAAGAAAATAACCAGACAGGACCAGCGCTTGTCGGCGTCCGTGTTGCGTGCGCCCCCCCCCCCCCCTCCCCTCTTTGTATACAACTGTCATTACAAAATTTATATCTACGGAGCGACTATGGCCCTAACCATTTATAGTGAAGCCGTAAGGTTTGGTTGATCGGTTTTATCGTGGCGTGCGTGTGTAGAAAGGTGGCGGAGGAAAAAGGAGGCGGAAGGTAGAATGATAAACGCGACAGAGTCGTTCGCGTGCCTCTCAAGAAAAAAAAAACATCAAGGAAAACCACATTAAGATAACGAAGTCGACTCAACTACTCACTTGCCGTTCAGGGACAGCCGGGACGGCTCCCCATTGGCCCACCGGGAGATGACCGCGTGGAGATCTGAAGCATGACAAAAACGTCGAGGTCAGGCCAAGAACGTGTGCACAGCCAGCCGCCGATTAACTGGACACCGTCGGCCAGCAGGACGGAGCAGGCTTAACGAGATGAAGAAGAGGAAGAAGGACGGTACAGGACGAACCGAAATTGGTACTTTTTGGTTCGTCTGGTGGATTATATCCCTATATTCTATGCGGAATTCTTGGCAATTGTCTTGGCACTACGTAAGCTTGACATATCGGTGTCGTCTCCAATTATAATTACAGATTCCCTATCCGTAGGCTAGCCCTTTCTTCTCCTAAAGACTCACCTCTTCTACGGTCATTTCGATCCTTCTCTGCCACCTCATATTACTGAAGTTGACCTCCTTTGGGTTCCCTGGGCATGCGGTACCACCTTTAATAAAACCGCAGATTCACTGCAAGGGTAGCACTCTCCGGGCCTGCTGTCGATGTCATTGAGACAACGCCTTTATTAGCCACCGTAAGATTCCGCAGATTGTTGAAGCTGCAAGGGCAGCACGAATCAGTCTTATTGTCTTGCAAGATTCTCTCATCTAAATTCTCCTGGAATCCGAATTGGTGCCCCTCAAGCGACCTGGAGGCGATTGTAACGAG
The DNA here is from genome assembly GCA_013339765.2 of Haemaphysalis longicornis. Taxonomy (NCBI): domain Eukaryota; kingdom Metazoa; phylum Arthropoda; class Arachnida; order Ixodida; family Ixodidae; genus Haemaphysalis; species Haemaphysalis longicornis. The sequence goes on from CM023458.1 coordinate 40,578,704, forward strand.
CCTTCGATGTCGTGTGCCCCAGTTGAATAGGTATACCTCCACAGGTCTCGTCTGGCGCAATCTGCCATGTGCAGTTACTGTAATGAAAAGAGTCTGTCGATCATTCCTTTTGTCATGTCGACGTTTTTCAAGCCTCAGACGTCAGCTCCTTGAAGTGCCGCTTCAATCGCCTGGGGTTGGCATTATCAGTGCCGGCTCTCTTATCATTTGGGGCTTCAGAAACGGGATATTGGCCGCCGGGATGTTTGTTCTGCTCTTCTGCGCTTCATAGAAAATTCCAAAAGATTTACAACCTAATTCGCATCTTATTCTGGCTCCTCACCTGAGCCCTCCAAAAGCATCCATTTCTGGTTTTTCTTTTTTTTTTATGGAATGCACTTTATAAGCGACCCCAAACCATCCACCGCCCGGCTGCGGCGGCGCGCGGCTCTCGCAATGCGCCTCTATATTTAAAAAAGAAACAGCATCCGGCGCGGTTTCGATCCGGACTTTGCGGCCGCAGCGCGACGCTCTATCCGACTAAGCCACGGATCCCACCTGTTATTCAGTGTGAGTAACGCGCCTTATACTCATCTTTTAACGAATTTAAACTACGTTCAGCGGCTGCTTGGCGGCTCAGCGGCGTTATATGCGGCTTCGAATTTGCTTTGTCACGTCGATCTACAAGCCTCATGGAAGAGCTCTTGAAGTAGCAACGTTCATGCGGCGTTGGCTTGCAGTGGGCCTTTCAGGGGCCAGACGAAGCTTTTATTTATTTATTTATTATGTATTATTATCTCCTCCCCTCTCCCTTTCTTCTTCTTCTTCTTCTCCTTGTTCTTCTTGTTTCTCTTTATTTAGTTATTTATTTATTTATTTCCTTTTTTTGTTTCATATTGACCAAATTCCAAACTCAATTAATCCATACAAGTAAAAAAAGCTTCCAAATTTTTCTAATTTTCTTTGAATCATCCACCTAGGCAGTAATCTCATTCGAATTAACGACTGATGTTTGCCGATCCCCTGATTGGGTATGCGCCAATATCAAGGAACAACAACAACAACAACAACAACAACAACAAAAACAACAACAACAACAACAACAACAACAACAACAGGACAAGCAGCTCGGACACGAGTTCACTGGTCATCCGCTTCTGCGTAGGGCAGGATTGTCTCCGAATTCTCGATCCCTAATTATCTATTCCAAAATGTGTGATGAGCCTTAGGGGCCCCGTGAGGCGAGAAATCCGGTGCTCGTCGCCCTATATTTACATGTGATGGGTGGTCGCCTAACTATAAATATTCCTTATAACACTTCACTCTGCGTCCGTGCTCTAGAAACGAAAAAATGGTGATACTTATTCACAGCTCCTCCACTGCTGCATCGTAACTGCGTCTCTCTGTTCGCTTTCGTTTCTTTTAAAGACGATAGTCTTTCTTGGGCTACTTAAAGCCAGAAATTTGGGTCTGTCTGTATGTCTGTCTGTCTGTCCGTCTGTCTGTGACTCGATTCAGCCACCTTTTTTTTTCTTTATTGCCTGCTTGGCGACAACACACAACGCACTGCACAGTACACAAATTAGTAGCTCCAGCCACCAGTCGGCTGATGGGGGTGGTGTAAAACATCTTAAACTGCGCTAGAACATTCAGAATGGGTAACCACTCAGGTTTTTCGGCATGACTCTATACACTTCTCTTATATAAACAACGCTTTCAATATGAAGTACTACTCCCGCACCGTGCGAGCATCTTCTTCAGCATTTTGAACTGCCACTCGAGTTTTCCACATAAAATGCATACTAAGTGCCATGAACATATCATAGGGCACGCCTCCATCATTGTTTACGGGCAAAAAGCGAATGCCATAAGGCGTTAATGGTAAGTCTTTTTTCAAGTTCGTTGGAGGATGTCCCAGTGGAACACCGCGTCCCAACAGTCCAGAAAAGATGTGCTCAATTGTTTCCAGATTTTGGCATAATCGACAGTTAAGTGTCCATGGGTGCACATATAGTCCTTTTTCCTGCAGCCAGGGTTTTACCGGTAGCGTGTCGCTATGAAGTTTGAAGAAAAAAGATTTAACGATAACGTACTTGGCATTCGTTTCCAACTCTTTTAGAACATCTTTTCCTGAACCTACTGCATAAACTGACGATAAACCGGTACAGGTAGACACGCATCAATCATATCTTTGTATAAACTCTTCCGTGGTACAACTACTCAAATACTCCGAGGAAAACCTAACCCTCAAAATCTTAAAAGCATCCACGACTTCGCGCAAGAACCCACGCACGCGTACACATCGGATTTCAGAAGTTGAAACTACATAGTCCTGGAATAGCATCACGTAGTCGGACTTGCACCACAGTACGTAGAAAGCAATCTCTCTGCTTTCTCAGAAACATAAACCGGTAAACTATTTGTCGGATAAACAAATGTGCCATTCCCAATCCACCACTTTTAACCGAGCGAAAATAAATTAGTTCGACTCATGCGCTCCCAACTTGAGCCCCGCAAAAACCCCGCGAACACTCTGTGCAGCTTTTGTATACGTTCCTTCTTGACATACAAATCGCCTGAAGGATGTACCTTACCTTGGCAACGGCAAACACATTACATACTGATGCACGGGCAAACATTGACAGATCCCTTCCACCCCATTGTGTTAATTTCTCTCTAACTCTATCAGTTTCTTTGTCCCAGTACGCGCTAGCGTCCTGATAGTTTCAAGCGGATGCCCAGGTACCTGGTCGGAGTTGTCGTCCAAGGCATGTTCTCGAAAAACATTGGCCTACTTTGCCAGTCACCGTGCCAAAATCCTATGCACTTGTTCCAGTTAACTGCACTGGCAGACAACTCGCAAAATCGCTTTAGATAATTTACCACCTCACTCACACTTTTTCTTATCACTACAGAAAACAGCGATGTCATCGGCATATGACAAAATTTAACTTCACTGCAGTGCAAAACGGAATCCGTGTATATTCTCATTTGAAGAATCTTTAAACAAAAGGGCTCAAGATAAATCGCAAAACAACAAGGTGCTCAAGGGCACCCTTGCCTCACCGACGACAGTCATATTAAACTTTCTCCCACTTTTTTGTTTACAATAACACTAGCTGAGCAACTGAGCGTACGACATCTTTACACCTTCGAGGATGACGGATCCTACATTAACGTGTTCTAACACTGAGAAAAGAATGTTATGCGCAACACGGTCAAAGGCCTTCTGCAAGTCAATTTGAATCATCGCCACGTGGCCCCCTAGTGCGTCGCAACACTCTAATACACTTCTTGCGACATGAATATTTATAAAAATAGATCGTCCCCTAAATTCCACATGTTTGATGAGTTCCAACAATTGTTTTTATGACTCCATTGCAATCTGCTAGCCAAGACCTTCATGAAAATTTGTGTATCAACATTCGTTAAGCTGATTGGGCCGATACGACTATAACCGCCAACAGCTTTTCCGGATCATCAGTTTTAGGAATTAACACACTATAGCTTTCCGGAACGAAGGTGGTCTTCTCTTGGATTCATACGCTTCCATTATTACCCCGTACAAAATTGCTGCTGTGTCTTCCTTGAAGAACTTGTAAAACTCGGCTCCCAATCCATCTGGCCCCGGCGACTTTCCTACGGTTAATTCGTCGATGGCTTTATTTATCTCCTGCAAACTGATCGGCGCGCCCATGCTTGCTCTGTCATCACTTAACTTTGGCATTGACGGCAAGAAAGTTTCCCTCGTAATTTTACTACCTTGCTTTTTACTTCGCCAGTAGTTTCCTTATAATGCTAAAAAATGCGCGCTCATGACTTCAGAGTCCCTAGAAACCACATTATTGTATCGAATAGCTTTAATCTCATTCTTCTGCGCATAACCCTTTTCGTCACTCAGGGAACGTTTGGTTGGCGTTTCGCCCAACCAGAGTCGCTCTGCGCGTGCGCGCACTATGGCACCCCTGTACTTCTCGATGTCGATGACCTCCAGCTTATTTTTAACCTGTCTTATTTCTTTTGTAAAAGTTCCAGGCTGTTGAGCCTCAACCCCTAGCAAGAAGTGCAACTGACCTTGTAATTGTTTTTCCTCCTGCTTTTCTTTATGATGCATCATGGACGACCTTTCTAGCCACCTTTTTTTTCTTTATTGCCTTCTTTGACAGGATGACAAAACAAAGACACACGTAACTGATAATCTGCACACTCAATACTCAATACAAACACTAGAACTGCAGCCCTTCTTGGGCAAGCGGGGTGATTTCAATATTCTTTCATTACCAACAATGCTTCAATTGTGGGTAGCCACTCTGGTTTAGAGGGCTGAAGTTTTTGTATCTGTACAAAAGAACCTATTGACTCTTTGAAGTAGTGTCTGATGAGCCTGGCATCTGGGTCGGAGTAGCGTACCGCCATCCTGTTTCTCCAGATGCTATGTAGTCCATACAGCATAATTGTGTCAAGCGGCACACCGTCCTCATTTTCAACATTCAAAAACCTAATACCGTAAGCATCGACAGGCAAATCTTTTTTGAGTGTTCGCTGTAGGATGTCCCAAAAGAACACCGCTCCCCAACAGTCCAAGAACACGTGCTCAATTGTTTCTGGCTTTCGACACAGAAAACAGTGCACACCCCATGGCACAAACCACCCCTTTTCCTCCATCCAGGTCTTTACTTCCAGTGTTCCAGTATGGAGTTTAAAAAAGAAAGATTTCACTCCCCCTGGGACCGTCATTCTTTTCACTCGCTTAAGTACATCTCTCTCAGGCCTTAGATTACACTTGCTGCGGTATATTGGCACTGGCAATACACTCTCGACGATATCTTTGTACAGTTTTTTTCCGACTCACCCCGCTTAAGTACTCTAAAAAAAACGCACAGAAAGAAAACGGTATGACCACACCACCTCCTTAAAAAATCCACGTACAGTTCCCCTCATGTACTCAGAGCTCACAACAAATTCAGGCAAAAGTCTTCCAAGTCGCAGCTGACAAACCGTCCTAAGAAACGCGTCTTCAACATCACGAAGAAACAGAAATCTATTGACCACTTGCCTTAAAAACAAGTGCGATAAACCAAGTCCGCCTTCACGCACTTTCAAAAAGAGGTTCGTTCTGTTCGTTCTTTCCCATGATGAACTCCAGATAAACACGGCGAACACACGATGAAATTTCTGAATATTAGCCCTTGAACAATGCAAACTTGCATTACATACCACAGCTTGCTTATAAAAAACAAATTGCAAACTGTGGCTCTCGCAAACATTGATAAACCCCACCCTTTCCACTTCTCTGTCTTTTCTCGAAGTTCCTTGAGTTGCTTGGTCCAGTAAGGGTCACTGTCTTGATAACTGTCTAGTGGCACCCCCAGGTGCTTAACAGGACTCGTGACCCACTGGACCCGGCCAAAGTAAAATTGATATTGCGCAATAGTCTTATATACTCAAAGCCACATGTAAACGTCTAAGCCCGGTTTATATGTTCACACTTGTCAACTTGTTGAACCAGAACAAGACATTACGCAAATATAGGACAGGAAATTAGTACAGAAGGGATATTTTAGTGTTCCTTTATTAAAAAATTTATGGATGCTTGGTTTTTCGAGAGCAAATGATATTCTACATCTACTGCAGAAAACCGCCGCCTCCTGGCGGCATATGAAAAATCACGCGGCAAGCAAAGCGAAGGTTCCACTAGCTAGGTTTCCCGTTTTGCTTGGAACGCACGTGAGGCACGGGCCACGCGGTCTATAAACCTTCTAGTCGCTGCCTCATTCAAGCGCGTCTCCGCCGTACTGCCGCGCCTGGCATCGAGGGAACCCGGCCTGTATCAGTGGAACGCGGTAAATTCAAATCGCCTTGCGCAAACCTTTAGTGTGTTTACCTTGGAATGAGCGCGATGGTACAGGAACAGTATGAGATGTGAGCGGGAAAGCAAAGGGGGGCATTTCCTTGGCAAATGTCTACAAAGACTACCGTCTTTTGACGACATTTGCAACGAAAGGTGCAGATACGCGGTCAATTTTTTCGTTTGGCGCGAATTACTTCGACCAGGTTTCTTTTCTATTACACCATGTACGCGTCTCTTTTTGGCCTTCGTTTCTCCGTGTTGCGGCCAGAATGATCAGAAGGCAGACTGGCGCATGCGTCAGCTTTACTTGGGTCAGGGTCTTGCGCGGCCGGTGTGAACCTATTGTACTGTAGAAGTGACAACTTGGCTAGTTG